>JACEFZ010027698.1:0-227500 GCA_014155875.1 Cepaea nemoralis | reverse complement strand
AGGCCCGTCTTACATTCGGCCCTTTCAATCACTCATCTTTTATTCATCAAATGTGCATGTTATATTTACATAAGGGGGAAAAAAACATTGTCAAATGGATTTTGTAAGCATAAACAATGCATATTACGCATGATGCATTCACATGGGGAAAAAATATTGCAATGTTGTGAGACACATCCCCCATCCACCCTCACATCCCGCAGCCACCCATACATCCCACAGTCACCCTCACATCCCCCACCCACCACACTTCCCCCACACACAACAACTCCCCCACCCACCCACACATACCTCCATGCAGCACTCACACAGACCCAGGCAAACATACATGCCGCCACCCACCCACTGATCCCCCACCCACACACATTTCTCCACCCACACACACATCCCCCACACTCCCATAACCGACACGCACCCACCCACCCACATATTCTCCAACACCCACCCACACACCCGCAACCACCCAGCAAAACATACATCATAAAACCACACACACATACCCCCGCCAACCCACACATTCCGCAGCTATCCACACACACATTCCGCACCCTCACAATTCCCCCCCCACACACACATCAGCCAACCTACACCCACTCACCCACTCAATATTTGCCACCTCTCAACTACACATCCCCCACCTACACACACATCCCCACCCACAAAAACATCTCCCCACCTGCCCACACATATCCCCCACCCATAAACACCCATAAACACACACCTCCCACCCACACACACCCCACCACCCACATATACCCTACCACACACATCCATCGCTCACACAATCTTCTCACAAACATACACATCTTCTCACAAACACACACATCCCCCACCCATACAATCATCTCTCACACACATCCACCAACTCACGTACTCATCCATCAACCACTCACACCCACACATCACCCACCCTCCCACCAACACACACCCCAATCCCCCAGCCAAACACACATCCCCCATCCTCACATAGATAGATAGATAATAAATAGATAGATAGATAGATAGATAGATAGATAGATAGATAGATAGATAGATAGATAGATAGATAGATAGATAGGTAGGTAGTATTTAGATAGGTAGATAGGTAGATAGATAGATAGGTAGAAAGATAGATAGATAGATAGATAGATAGATAGATAGATAGATAGATAGACAGACAGACAGATAGATAGATAGATAGATAGATAGATAGATGGATAGATAGATAGATAGATAGATAGATAGATAGATAGATAGATAGATAGGTAGATATTAGATAGGATAGATAGATAGATAGATAGATAGATAGATAGATAGATAGATAGATAGATAGATAGATAGATAGATAGATAGATAGATAGATAGATAGATAGATAGATAGATAGATAGATAGATAGATAGATAGATAGATAGATAGATGGATAGATAGATAGATAGATAGATAGATAGATAGATAGATAGATAGATAGATAGATGGGTAGGTGGGATGGGTAGGATGATGGATAGATAGATAGATAGATAGATAGATAGATAGATAGATAGATAGATAGATAGATAGATAGATAGATAGGTAGGTAGGTAGGTAGGTAGATAGATAGATAGATAGATAGATAGATAGATAGATAGATTGATAGATAGATAGATAGATAGATAGATAGATAGATAGATAGATAGATAGATAGATAGATAGATAGATAGATAGATAGATAGATAGATAGATAGATAGATAGATAGATAGATAGATAGATAGATAGCCATGTATAAAACAATATACAAACCAGCAGGTGTATAATTTACTATCTTCATCGTCTGACTACCGAAGTTAACGGCTAGCGGATGTTTATTTTCCTACTGGGAAGTGCGCCATCAGTTCGTGGCGCGTAGAAATCATCCTTTGTGGCAGAACATGCAACGGTTACATGGGGGTAATCAGGGAACGTGCCTTCTTTGTGCCATCCCACGTGAACCCTGCGTAATACACCAATTAAAATGACAATAAAGCAACTCCCGCTTCTAAATTCGAATATGACGTAGGGACATCTGTATGTTTTCTATCACCTGTCTTATTTTCACACCTACATCTAGAATGAAGAGGCATGGAGAAGACGATAGGAAACATGTTCAATTTACTCCAATAATTACAGGAAGCCCTCTCCGTGGCGAAGGCGTTACAGACGCAGTTAGTAATCCCGCATACCGCGTTCGAAATACAGCTGAGGGCGATTTGGCAGCAGACCGCCTTGCGATGATTTTAAAAAAATAAAGTTGTATGGTTGTCGGTCGTTCAGAAAGCAATGGCAAACTACTGAACGTAACATTGCCAAGAGATCACAAACAGCCCCAAAAAAATGATGGGGTTGACGGCTACGTCCTGTAAAGGATATGCTCATCTCATCTAGGGTTGCCATAGGTCCGGCAAAGAGAGGCTTCTGTTTAGCCTAATGTCCTCCGTACGGCAGGCAAAGCTAAAAACCTTTAAAATGTCCGGCTTTTTAAAGATTTTATGTTATCATTGTTTATGTATTGTTGCTACAACTAACAATATATGTACACTCTACCGAGTGTTTACATTCTTTTATTAACACTATTAACACCTATTGCTTATTAACATTTATTTAATTGTCCTATTTATACCAAATCGGAAACACCAGTTATTTGTATAATTTGAATCTAACTGTTCCTCTAATCGGCAACACTAACAATGCTGTAGTCTTTATGGTCAAAATGTTAATGTTATTTCCGGTTCTGGTAGCAGAGACGCCACTTAAAATTGTTTTTTTTTTTTTTACATTTGTAATTGTTGCCGTCTATGTTTATGAAAATGGCTTCTACAAAGAGAAAATGCAAATTCTCGAACACTATGAAAAATAAGTTTCCACGCTTCGTTGAAGGATGCACCGAGAATGAGGCAAAGTGTACGATTTGCGATAGTTACTTGTCCGTTGCCAACAAAGAAACTATTGATTTGGAAGCACCATGTTGACAGTGAGAGACATAGAAACCTAATCAAAGTGTCCGTGTCATCTAGCACATTGACGTCTTTTTTCAGCCTAAGTACTCAAATGTGTTGCTGAAAGCGCATACGGCTGAAGCAACTTTGGCATTTCACACAGTTTGTCATCATCAGTCTTACAACTCGATGACCTGCACAGTTGGTTTGATGCACACATTATTTTAAGATTCAGACATTGCTAAAAATATTGCTTATGCAAAAACAAAGATTGAAGCAATAATAAACCAGGTGATTGACCCCCACGCTGTTGATGAATTGGATAAGTATTTAGGTGGTATTTCATGTTTTGGTCTTTGGACAGATGCTAACAATCACGGTTGGCAGAAAATATTTCCGATCGTTGTTCAGTACTTTGACTTGAAAGCAGGTGGATTACAAACTAAGATTCTCGAGTTCGACAACACACCAAATGAAACCTCCGAAACTATATCACAGTATGTTTTGAGAACATTCTAAAAGCATGATTTGTACTCCAAATGTGTTGCTTTTGCTGGTGACAATGGCAATGTGAATTTTGGAGGCATTAACAGAAGAGATAGTAGAAATGTGTTCTCGCATTTGAAAGAAGCCTTGAGCAAGCCATTAGTAGGCGTTGGATGTTCTGCTCATATTCTGCACAACTGCATTCAACACGGCGCAGATTTAATGCAGATTGACGTTGAATCTATAGCCTTGAAGATATTCAATTACTTTTCTATATACACTGTCAGAACAGAAACTTTAAAGGATTTTTGTGACTATGTCAACATTAGCTATAAGCAATTACTCTATCACTCTAAAACTAGATGGCTCAGTTTGTTTCCAGCTGTTAAGAGGCTGTTTACTGCTTTGAAAGAATATTATCTTTCTGTAAACCAACCACCTGCTATGGTAAAAAAAAATGTATTGGCAGCTATTGTAATAAAATTGTACTGATTGTGGGTTTATTCTGGAACTATTTAAATGAAACATTCAATATGTCCCCCTTTGTCCCCCTTTTTGTCTTATTATATCCTCCTTTATCCTCCTTTTTGTCTTATTATGTACTCTTTTTGGTGCCCACGAATCTGGCAACCCTAATCTCATCTCATCTCACCATGTTCCTCTCGTACCTTGCGGTGTCGAGGTGATGTATAAACAGCGGGAGAGTGCCCGCTTATGGGCTTCATGTATCGATATTCCCATGGACTCTGTTAATCCCTGCGTCCATAGTTTACATGGTCTGCCTCTTCCTCTGCTTCCATCTGGTCTGTACATCATTGCTTGTTGTGGTATACTGTTCGTTGGTAACCTACTTGCATGGCCAAAAATTATATCCAAGTAATTTATTTAATTACAGGAAAGACGTGCTTCTTTTACAGAAGAAAATGACCTCTTTTCACGCAATGGGGTTATGGCAGATAAGTTTGATGGTTCAATGTGTTAAGACCAGCCGGCACTCCATGGGTGATGTGACGGTTCTACCGCCTTTACTTCCGGAAACATTTGGTGATGTCTAACTTGAGCTAGTAGCACAGACCAGCTTGAGAAAGCAATTCGTGTCGATTGGGATTCAAATATGTGATCACCAAGCCGGAAGGCTAGCGGGCATGTCATGTCACCAGTTGTCACCGAGTATTTCATGTCACCAGTTGTCAGCAGGCATGTCATGTCACCAGTTGTCACCGAGTATTTCATGTCACCAGTTGTCACCGAGCATGTCATGTCACCAGTTATCAGTAGGCATAGATAAATATACTATATGTATGTGCACGCGCACACGTATGTATGTATGTATGTATGTATGTATGTATACATACATACATACATACATACATGCATGCATGCATGTATGTATGTATGTATGTATGTATGTATGTATGTATGTATGTATGTATGTATGTATGTATGTATGTATGTATGTATGTATGTATGTATGCATGCATGCATGCATGCATGCATGCATGCATGCATGTATGTATGTATGTATGTATGTATGTATGTATGTATGTATGTATGTATGTATGTATGTATGTATGTATGTATGTATGTATGTATGTATGTATGTATGTATGTATGTATGTATGTATGTATGTATGTATGTATGTATGTATGTATGTATATGTATGTATGTATGTATGTATGTATGTATGTATGTATGTATGTATGTATGTATGTATGTATGTATGTATGTATGTATGTATGTATGTATGTATGTATGTATGTATGTATCTATGTATCTATGTATGTATGTATGTATGTTCGGAACGATGACGGCCGGCTGTTGCTGGATTGACTGGTTTGCCTTTTCGGTTCACGATTGCTTTTTTTCAGGAGACTCCTGGGAGTCGTCGTTATAGCTACGGAGTTCGTGCTTTGTGCGGCGCTTTTGGAGGGTCGCCCTGCAGAAAGAGACCGAGCCGTATGGGATTAAACCCGGGTCAATGAAGTCTTTCTGGTGACTGCCGTTTCCATCGACGAACTGTATTTTTCGTGGAGGACTTTTGTGTTGGCATTCTGGCATTATGCACAGTGTACCTGCGCGGGCTGTTGGCTTGCCGTCACTCTGTCTATTCCATTGTGCACATAGGGCAGTGAGGAGCATTTTGTGTGATATTCACTGGCACAGGAACGAAGCAATATGGGGACGACCCGTTGCCGTGAAGTTGGAACAGCGACTAACTGACAAATTCCACCGAAACATCGGTGATAACCACAACCTGATTCAATATATCAAAATATAAACCAGGCTGGAAGAAACGACAACTGGTATGTTTTGTGTTCCCTACAGGTGAGAGCAAGTAAATGAATCATGTAGTTAATTATTGAGGTACTTCAATAACAGTATGGAGGTTAGTATAACTATATAAGTGGTTATGTCAGTGATACAATCAATGTAGTTAAGTATTTGGGTATTTTAATACCAGTATGGAGGTTAGTATATAAGTGGTTATGTCAGTAATGTAATTAATGTAGTTAAGTATTTGGGTACTTTAATAACAGTTTGGAAGTTAGTGTATAAGTGATAATGTTCCCAGTGGAGCAGCGAAGGTGACCATTCTCCTGCACCACCACCTGTTTCTTGTGTTCTAATTTACGCCTTAAGACCGTCACGTGGGACGCGTCGTGGGTGAGATCTGGTTCCGGTTAGTGTGTTCTTGTGCGACTGATCAACGGTCCAGTTCACAAAGTTCTGTGAAACAACGGCAATCTTGCCTTGGTGCATACCCCACACTATTTGAAGTCGCACGAAGCTCCACCCCAAAATTAATATGCTGTACGCGTTGCTAAACAAGTTATGTGGCTTTAAGAAGAATGTTGAGAAAGAAGATTGTTGGAATTAAAGGAAACACTCTCTTAGATAGAGGTTGCAGGTGTTACTAGATCCTTCATTAACTGATTAATTGTCATGGGATGATAAATCGTCTTGTTCAAACTTCCCGTAATAGCCATGGATTTATAAATCAAACTACAGTTAAAATATCAATACAGTTGTTTTCCTTATACAACCCCGTTTAATTGTATATATATAATACTTCTTCTTCTTCTTCGTTCATCCGGAGTTTTTTTTCGGACGTGATTACGTTGTGCCTGTTTACAGCAGAGCTGCGTTCTTGCACCGTTAGGCCGACACATCCGACTTCTGCGGGCATTTGTTGACCGGGTTAACCTTCCCGGGGGTTTCTTAGGACGTTTGACTCTCACTGTTGTGGTGTTATCTCCCATCCCAGCTGGCCCATATAGAACAGCCAAAGGCATCCTGGTCGGCCCTCAAGGGAAGGCAGGGGCAGACCATGGGCATTCCCCGCCATCCAAGGAGGCTTCCATAATTGCAGAGCCATCACACACCGCTCTGGTACTGGGCTCACCCAAGGAATCGTCACGTCCTGCACATGGCTGCTTAGCCTCACTTCCGTATATTGGGCCTTCCGTTCACCATAGGCTGTTCTTCCAGAAGCCAGAAGAATGCAGTTTGCAGATGACATCCACACAGTGAGCTTTCGATTCGGACTTTCCACGTAATGGATTTGCTATCCAAGCAATATTCCTTTTCATGCCTCTGGGAGGCTTGTGTAACCGACATGCCTGTGGTATGAAGTGTGACAGTCTAAATACTTCTTTATGTACATTTAAATGTCAACCTGAATACAGTTAAAGTAAGCTGCAGTTGACTTGAGCTTGTTGATATCTCCATAAAGCTTGTCCTCAAATGAAGCAGGTGTGGGCCAAAATATCTTTCTCTGTTCTGCATACGTTGGGCAATCCTGCAGCAAATGTTTTGCTGTCATTTTTCCAGTTCTACAATTACATCCATCGGTATCTCCTATCTTTAGTTTATTGAACAAGTGGTATTTCAGCCTGTTATGTCCTGTGCGGAGTCTGAAGATTGCTACTTGTTCTCTTCTGTCGAGTTTGTAATATGCAACATCCTTCTGGTGGCCTGGATGCTCTGATTCCCATTTGGTTCTTCTTCTTCTTCTTCGTTCATCCGTAGTTTTTTTTCGGACGTGATTGCGTTGTGCCTGTTTACAGCAGAGCTGCGTTCTTGCGCCGTTAGGCCGACACATCCGACTTCTGCGGGCATTTGTTGACCGGGTTAACCTTCCCGGGGATTTGGTTCTATAAGTGCTTTTTATCAACCTCTTTGCCTCATTATAGGTTATGTCTATGTCAGGCTGTGGTAGTCGTCCGCCCTCTTTTGCCAGTCTGTCAGCCTCTTCATTTCCAGGTATACTGCAATGTGATGGGATCCACTGTATTACAACTTTTTTGGATTTCTGGCATAGCCCATGGAGTGCTGCTCTTAGGTCAGCTATTTCTGTGCTGTTATTGCTCTTCAGTATTGAGACAGCTGACTTTGCATCTGTAAAGATAGCTATTTGCGTCTCTTTATTTTCCTCCATTAAGAGCATTTCTGCTGCAGTTTTCAGAGCCTCTACCTCCGCTTTGAAGTTACTTGAAAACTTTCCAGTTGCCACTGAATGTGTTTTTTTCACTCCATTTTTTTAAATTTAGGAGAATTCCTCCTCCTCCATTCTCTACTGAATTTTTGGCTGATCCATCTGTATATGCATGGGTCCAATTGCTGCTTGGGTAATGTTCTTTTATGTAGTTTAGGGTTATTTCTCTTCTTTCGGTTTCATGCTGAGTGTTCTTTTTCTCAATACCAGGAATGTTTTCTATCATCTCAGGCAGTTGCTGCTGTCTCCAAGCTGGGAACTTGTCTGCATTGTAAATGGGTTTGACTGTTGATATGTTAAGTATGGAATCTGCCCTAATCTTTCGTTTTGCAGTTTCTACAAAGTTGCTACGCTTTCAGTCTTCCCTTTCCAAAACCACTAAACCTTTTATACATAGGGTGGTCTGTCAATCTTCTAAATTTTTCAGCTTGTTGCTGGGCTCTGCTATCTCTTCTATCCTGCATTGGTTGTAAACAAGTGATCTTTTCTAATTCATTAATAGGCGTTGTCTTCAGGCTTCCAGTTATGATTCGCATTCCTTGATTTTGGACTCTACTTATTTTGTTAAAGTTGACTTAGCTGCTGTTGCCCAAGCTGCAATGCCATATTCCAGTACTGGCCTCACCCGTCCAGTATATAACTTCTTGAGAACTTTCTCATCTGCTCCCCACGTTGTACCAGCAAGCTTTTTCATGATTGCCATTCTCTGCCTTGCTCTTGTTCGATTTTTCTCAACCTGTGTCTTCCATGTCAGGCGACGATCAAAGGTGACTCCGAGATAGTTTGGATTTTCTTCATGGCGCAATATTTTTCCATTCAATACCAGCTTAGGTTGCTGAGTTTTAGTTGAGAGGGAGAACACTGTGCATGTTGTTTTCTCCTCACTTATCTTCACTAGCCATGATTTTGACCAGTCCTCTAGCGCTAATAGGGCTTGCTGTATTCTGCTGTTATCTGTACTAATATATTCTTCAGATGTCCATATGGCTAGGTCATCTGCAAAGGATGATGTGTGTACTCTGGCTGGAAAATTTTCCGTGATGTCGTTTATATATGCTAGGAATAATGTTGGTGAAAGAACTCCTCCTTGGGGACACCTTGCTCCAACAGCATCATTTTGCTGGTTTTTCCTTGTACTTTTGTCCTGGCAGTTCTGTTCTCAAGGTAGTGGCTGATCCATTTGTACATTTTCCCACAAACATGCATTTTTTGCAGTTTTACTTTCAGTCCTTCCTTCCATACTTTATCAAATGCTTTTTCTAAATCTATCCAGACCGCTAGTGTGTGCTTTTTCTCTTGGAGGCATCCTCTATTTCCTGGGCTATATAGGTTATTTGATCTTCAGTGGATCTGTACTTTCTGAATCCTGCTTGGTAAGGTGTTAAGAGTTGGTTTTCTTCCAGATGCCATGTTAGCCTGCCATTGATAATGCGTTCCATTAATTTTCCTACACAGCTAAGAAGACTGATAGGTCGATAGCCATTTGGTTCTTTCCAGGTCTTTTCCTTTCTTTGGGACTGGTATTAGTATAGCTTCCTTCCATGCCTGTGGGACTATTCCCCTCTTCCAGCTGTAATTTAGGACTGCTAGTAGTTTCTTTTTTGCCTTAGTGCCTAGTCCTATTAGCATTTCATTTGTGATTCCATCCTTTCCTGGAGATGTCTTCTTTTTTAGGGTATTCATTGCCTGTTCCATTTCTTCCATTGTTAGATTTGCCATCATATATTCTGCTGCTGTCTCTGTATATCTGTGATGTATCTGTTTATCTTTGATTGCTTTCTTCTGTTCGGCTGTAATATCAATGTGGTTTGCACTGGCATAGTGTTCCATTAGTGCATTTGCAGCCTTTTTTTCCTGTAAGCAAGGCATTTCCTTGTTTAATTGTTATTTGTTTGTTTCTAGGTCCTTCATTGTTCATGGCTTTCACTAGTTTCCATAGTTTGTTTCCACCCCTGTCAAATTTCAGGTTTTCTGTTTTTTTTCTCCAACAATCTCTTGTTGTTTGATTTACTATTCTTTTATATTTTGCTGAGATGGCTTTGAGAGAGATGTTCGCTTCAGTTGTTTGTTCTCTCTCTGCGGTCTTCCTAGCATCTTCAACTTTGTCCTCCAAAATTTGTAGTTCCTCAGTCCAGTATGGTTTGTAATTTTTCCTCGCTCCTCTTGGAATAGACTCAGTGGCCGCCTGTATTATTGCTCTGTTTAGACTTTCCACCATTTGCTTTATGTTGCCATATCGTGTATTTATGTTTTCACAATATTTGTCTGTTAGTATGGCAAATCTGTCCCAATCTGCTCGTTTGTAATTCCAGCGGGGCAAAGGCTTTTGCTCCTGTGGAACATACTCCATATTTATTACAAGCTTGATTGGTCTGTGGTCACTACCTGCTAATTGGTCAATCACATGGCGGTCGATTTTGTGGAGGATGTCTCCTGTGCAGAAAGCTAAGTCTGGAGTAGAAGTGGTAATCCATCTTCTGGAGTAGAAGCTCGGTGTGTCATCCGCTTTGTTGAGTAGATGGAGATTGAGTCTATTTCCCAGTCCTCCACTTCATCTCCTCTTTTGTCAGTATCTGGGTATCCCCATCTTTCTGAACGGCTATTAAAGTCTCCGACAACAATGCAATTTGTGTCAGTTATTTCATGTTTGAGAGTGTAAGATCCTTATCTGCCGGGCTATACAGATTGTAAATTCTTATTTTCACGTCCTTTATCATTATATCAACACCTATAATTTCCGTTTGGTTGTCAGAGATCACAGATACTTCGCTGCAAGGCATTGTATTTCGTGTAAGTATTACAACTCCTCCTTTGTGTCCTTCGCGGTCGAAACGTGTGGCCTGATATCCCTCGACTGAAAATGTGCGATTGGCGTTGAGGTGTGTCTCTTGAATGCATGCCACATCTATTCTATCTTTATGAAGACGCTGTGTTAGGGAGGCTTTCTTGTTATAAACTCCTTCGGCATTCCATTGTAGTATGTTGAGTGTCCGGGGTGTTTGGTCAATAGCTCTTAACCTACTCCTCTGTGCCTTGACTCCACAGCACAGGGGAAGGTGACCACCAGTAGTCATGGGTGGACCCCCTCGAGGCAGGGGGCCCGGCACTATCACCGCCTGATGGGACTTCACGAGATTAGCACCATAACGATTAATTTTCATCTGTGGCATCATGAAATGATAAAGTTACGTTGCACTTCTTTGTCAAGCCTGTGGCTCAGTACATCCGATTTCGACAAGCATTTGTTTCGGGATGCTTTCCCTAGCCTTTGACTGTCCCCAGTCTACCTACAAGGCAGCAGGTTTGTACGTCTCTTCGTCTGGTCCCTCTCCCTTGACCTGTCCGACATGGGTGACCCTACCAGTAGCTGTGCTACCGTCGGCATAGCTCTTGGGGTCATTGGGACACACAAGCCCCTCTACCTCGTCAAGGTGGACGCACGGCAGAGGGGATATATATAATACAACATGTCTGCTAACATATTAACAACTTTTAATTCAGAACTGTCCGATTCACCATTTTCCGCAACCCATTTGTGTTTGGTCGAAAATTACTTTTTTATTTTGCATTGAATCTGTTAAAATCATAAAGGGGGAAAACAGTAATGGAGCTTAGGGGCAACAGCATAGTGGCTGGTCACTCGCCTGCCCATACGGTGGTTGTGGGTTCGATCCACAGCTCGGCCAATTCTGATTTTTTAAATGTGACGTGATCTTCCAGGTCAACTCAGCCTAAGATGGGTACCAAGATTTATTGGGAAGCAAAGGCGGTCCATGTGATACTGAGCTACTTATACAAATATGCGTCTAGCATTATGTGCACGATGCTCCTTAAGGCGTCTACAAGCGACGGTTATCTTTATTTATCCTCAGAAGGGACGGGATAGATAAATGCGGCTTTATGGACAAATACCAGGTCAGAGTGGCCAAAGAAGAGAGAGGTAAGTGGGAAGCTTAATCTATCTACAAAGACTTGGGTGTGAATTAACTAGAGTATAGGGTGTGAGCAGATGAGATTGGGGACTGGAGACATAAAAGTGGAGAAGGTAGTATGTAGAATGGGGTGTGGAGTGTGGGGAGGTGAAAGTGGGGGACTGGAGATGTAAGAGTGGAGAAGGTAATGTGGAGAATGGGGTGAACAGTGGAGATTGTAATTTGGACAGCGGATATTGGAAAGTGGAAATTGGAAATAGCAGGCGGGCAATGTAGAGTGGTGAATGGGCAGTGGGGAGTGGAGAGTAGAGTTAGGAAAGTGGACAGTGGATATGGGTTAGTGGACAATGGTTAGGGAGTAGTAGAAAGCTGGAGAGCTATGATGGTAGATATTCAGCCCCTACGTCAAGCGCTCGCCGCTTGTAGGGCTCACGGGCATGCTGGGGATGTTGCGATGCTTGCCTACTGTGATGGAACTACGTCATCGGCAGTCTCTATTTCTTCATCTCGTACGAGGGTGAATAACTCGCACAAGATGAATAACTCATACCAGGGGGAATAATTCGTACAAGGGTGAATAAATAGCACAAGGGTGAACAACTCGTACAAGGATGAATAACTTGTACAAGGTGAATAATTCATACCAGGGTGAATAACTCGTACACGGGTGAATAACTAGCACAGGGGTGAATAACTAGCACAAGGGTGAATAACTCGTATAAGGATGAACACCTCGTAGAAAGGTGAATAACTCGTACAAAAGTGAACAACAACAAGGATGAAAAACTCGAGTCTCCAACACAACAGCAGCTTCGGAATATGCTGGATGTACAGACTTAAAGTCGCCGTGTGTCGCTTACATAGAGTGAGCGTGTGTCGCTTACATAGAGTGATCGTAACTTCACAATCTCGTTACACAGTGTTCGATGTCAGCCGCTGGCGATTTGAGAGCGGATAGCTTTGCGTTTATTTGCACAAAGGTATGAGCATCGGCCTTTCAGAAAGCAATACTGGAGTTGATTGTTGCCTCCTGTAAAGGACGTACAAATAACTTTAAAACAGACTTACAGGGTAGCCGGGATAGCTTAGGGTATGTGTTCAAAACCCACAAAGAAACGGATTTGTTGTAAAGATCTGGAGGTAACGCCGTATACTCAAACAGTCCTCAAGGCGTGTATAACTGTCCTTACTTAAGATTTCCAGGATCACAGTGTAGCCTGCTATTTCTCAAACTATAAACCACCTCACCTGTCCGAATTTCCCACCATTAGGCATGCGAAGCACGTGACCATGGACGCCTGGCCTATATTTTGTTCTTGTGACCAGGTGCCGGAACGATTAAATTCTTCATTCAAGCTCCCAAAGCTTCTTTGATAATATTTTAATTCTTCAATCTCTGTTTCAGATCCGATCTTTCCGGTTGTTTGTTAATCAACTTAATTCCACAGGATGTAATTTTGCGTTAATGTCTTGGTTTGACTTTCTTGAAAGGCACTTAGAAGTGAGTCAGTGACTGTATAGTTCTTGTTCGCTACTGTATATTAATAATTAAATATCAAAGGCAGCATTTGATTTGAAATTCAAGAGCTCTTTTTAAAATTTAGTTCCACGTAGGCATATATGATTAAGTAGCCGTTTATTAATAGCTTGTTCGTTCTATAAGTGTTCAGGTGTTATTTGATTGTCCAAGGGAGTTTTCGTGGCGAAATGTTGTTACGCTGCCTGCCACGCGGACCGAAGGTTGTGGGTTCGATTCCGCCCTACGTCGATCTGTTCACACGTGCACATTTCTCGGAGACTCCTGGGGTTCTTCGCTGGAGCTACGAAGTTTTTGTGCGAAGCTTTCGGCAGGCCGTCCTGCGCAAAAAGACCAAGCCATCTGGGATAAAAGCCGGCGCGAGCATTTTAAACCCATTTGCATGTTCAAAACATCGCTAAGATAAAAGTAAAAGAACTCTTTTGATGTCTCGTAATGTTTTGTGCTTGAGTCGAGCTTTTCAGTTATCAGACAAGTTTATTTTTATCTTCTTGCAGTTTTGTTTTTAATCTTTATTAGTTATCGATAACCACTCAGCCTACTTCCCCGGGGCATTGGTCTGTTGAGTGGTCTCGACGTATGGTGTCCGCCTCGAGTGCTGGAGGTCCCGGATTCAGGCCCCGGTGAGGACCAGGGTTTATTTAAAAAATCCACCGGGACTTCCAGTAATTTCCCCTGGTCTCTGGGTAGTGAGATCGGACGCCCGTGTGTATTGTTGCGCACGTAAAAAATCCCTTGGCAGTTGGAATTCGAAAAAGAGTAGCCTAACGTAAAATTGCCAAGAGATCACAAACAGTAACACATGCTGATGTTGACTGCGACGTCCTGTAAAGGATATGCAACCAACTTATCAGGCATATCTTACTGATTTCTGGGCTTGGAGAGCTCTATAACACAATCCACGGATAGGTAGAATTATGATACAGGGTTGGGAGACAATCGTCTACACCAGCCTTTCTCCAGTAGATACAAGTCCTTGCAAGCCGAGAAGTGGGGTCGAAAGCATGTCGACAAGTAATCGTTCTTTAGCGTCATAGTTGGAGATTATTGTTTCTCTCTTCAGATGTTAACATCATTGTCATACCATTGTTTCTTTCTTCAGATGTTAACATCATTGTCATACCATTGTTTCTTTCTTCAGATGTTAACATCATTGTCATACCATTGTTTCTTTCTTTAGATGTTAACATCATTGTCATACCATTGTTTCTCTCTTCAGATGTTAACATCATTTCCATACCATTGTTTCTCTCTTCAGATGTTAACATCATTGTCATACCAATGTTTCTCTCTTCAGATGTTAACATCATTGTCATACCAATGTTTCTCTCTTCAGATGTTAACATCATTGTCATACCATTGTTTCTCTCTTCAGATGTTAACATCATTGTCATACCAATGTTTCTCTCTTCAGATGTTAACATCATTGTCATACCATTGTTTCTTTCTTTAGATGTTAAAACCTTTCTTATGCCATTGTTTCTCGCATCAGAAGGTAACATCTTTTTCATGTCATTATTTCTCTTTTTAAATGTTATCATCGTTTCACGCCATTCTTTTCTCTCTTTAGATGTTAACATACATATCGTTCCTCTGTTTCTTTCTTTAGATGTTAACACCTTTTTCATGCCATTATTGTTCTCTTAAGATGTTAACATCTTTTTCATGCCATTATTGCTCTCTTTAGATGTTAACATCTTTTTCAAGCCATTATTGCTCTCTTTAGAAGTTAGTTTATGTGTCGTGCCACTGTTTTTCTCTTTAGATGTTAACATATTTGTAATGCCATTGAAAGTACTGTTTCATATCTGTTCATGTTTATTCTCATTTCTCATGGCCTGGTTACATTCTGCCGTTCACCTCCGCAGATATGAAGTTCCTGTAATGGTCTCCCACAGCTCGCTGGGTCTTCAACTTAGAGAAGAGTAGGAGAATTCTGTAGCACATTCCCGAGGAGATGATACTTTGGAGACAAAACCCTATACATAAACCCGACACCGACGTATGCAAGCCCTTGTCGACTTTCAGCTGCACCGAATGCGTCGGAATTGCAACATTCAGAAAACAAGGAACATGCAGTGAATTGTGTGATTATAGGAAATGAGGAATTATAGATTGAAAGGAACAGAGGAATTACATGATTACAAGGAATAGGGAATTGACGAGAACAGGCTGAGAGGATGAGAGAGGGGGGGGGGGGAATTCCGCACCGGTTGAATTGTGTGATTATAGGAAATGAGGAATTATAGTTTACAAGGAACAGAGGAATTATATGATTACAAGGAATAGGGAATTGACGGGAACAGGCTGAGAGGATGAGAGGAAACGGGAAACTCACAGAGAATGAAGTTTTAGAAGCAACTGGAATTTACATAGAATATAGAACTTTCCGGACATGGAAAACTGACAAGAAATTGAAATTTACAAGCAACGGCAACTACCAATGAACTGGGAACTTAACGGAATACAAGCGACAGTTTGCTGTTTTTTATATGCGTTCGTTCTCCTTGAAATCGAGCGTAGTCTTCATGTGTGTTACTCCCACTATTTTTTTCCGCATATCCTTTACAGGACATTGCGGTCAACACCAGCATTTTTCAGCTGTTGATGTCTTGGCAAGTGTTACGTACAGTAGTTTGCCATTGCTTTCTGAACGACTGGCTCGCATACCTCCGTAAGTAACCAGAGCGTCGCGATCCGCTGGCGAATCTCGCGCAGCTGTGTTTCTTCTTCTTCTTCTTCTTCTTCTTCTTCGTTCATCCGGAGATTTTTTTCGGACGTGATTGCGTTGTGCAGCAGAGCTGCGTTCTTGCGCCGTTAGGCCGACACATCCGACTTCTGCGGGCATTTGTTGACCGGGTTAACCTTCCCGGGGGCTGTGTTTCATACGTGAGTATAGGGATTACGAACAGCATCCTTAATACATTCGCCAGGGAGACTGGCACTCCCACTAATAGTAGTCGATAATGCTAGGAAGTAGTGCACTGGGCTGATTTCCCATGAGGGTTCGCTTTCCTTATAACCAGTGTCCCTCACCTTCAGGCCAGGTACTTGTAATTTAGTCCCCAAGATACGGAAGAGATGTCAACATTTAAGAGCAACTGAATGGCCGATCGGCGTGTGGAACAAACCCACTACCCCGCGGTCAGAAAAGAAACCGGAATTGCGTCATCCGAATGACACACAGGGACGTGAAACCTCGTGGGACACCTCTGGCCCTTGAACATTAAATAGAAAACGGAGGTCGAATTGCCGAATGGATACGAGCTCTCGTTATTAAAACATCCGGTGCGCTGATGCCGAGGAAGCAAGTTCAGCCCCTACTCCGGTCAGTGGACTAAAATGTTGACTTCTCATCCTTGACTGGGGGACATAAATTACAAGTACCTCTGAGGTCGGAGTGAGTTCGCCTGATGGCAATGGACACTGGTAATTAAGAAAGATAACCCATAAACAAAATTCAGTCCATTGCTACTAGAAATACCATGTATGGACTACGCTTGAGTTCACAAAAACCCAGCGCAAAAATAAACATTCGTTAAGCCGCTCAGCAAGCTACCTCCAGAATTGGAAGTAGTAAGTCAGTTAATCAATCAGTCAGTTATTTGGTCATCTACTTGGTAAGTCAGTTACTTACTTACTAGTGAGTGAGTGAGTGAGTGAGTGGGTGAGTGAGTGAGTGAGTGAGTGAGTGAGCGAGTGAGTGAGTGAGTGAGTGAGTCAGTGAGTCAGTCAGTCAGTCAGTCAGTCAGTCAGTCAGTCGGTGGGTGGGTGGGTGGGTTATTTGGTCGGTCGGGCGGTTGGTCAATCGGTTAGTCAGTCAGTTAGTTAGTTAGTCTCATCTCATCTCATCATGTTCCTCTTGTACCTTGCGGTGTCGAGGTGAAGTATAAACTTCGTGAGAGTGCCCGGTTATGGGCTTCGTATATCGACATTCCCATGGATTCTGTTATTCCCTCCGTCCAGCGTTTACGTGGTCGGCCTCTTCCTCTGTTTCCATCTGGTCTGTACGTCATTGCTTGTTGTGGCATGCTGTTGACTTGTAGCCTACTTGCATGGCCAAACCATTTGAATTGCTGCTTTCTAATAAAATCTAGTGCAGCTTTAACCCCCACTTTAGTCCTGATTTCTTCATTTCTGATCTTATCTCTTCTTGATACGTTGAGTATTCTTCTCAGGAACCTCATTTCTGTTGTTGTGATTTTTCTTTTCTCTTTTTCTGTCATTGTCCAGGTTTGGCATTGGTAGCACAGAGTTGGTAGGAAGATTGTGTTGTAAAGTGCTTTCTTAGTAGTTATTGATACATGTTTGTTCTTTAGTGTTGGTGCCATTTGTCCAATGAGTTGATTTGCCTTATTGCACCTATTTTCGATCTCGTCTTCTGATCTGCCATTTGATGATATTATACTTCCTAGGTACTTGAAGCTCTTTACTTGTTTCAAGGGATGTTCGTTTAGGTGAATTGTTGCTGTTTGTTCTTCTTTAGTTATAGTCATTACCTCTGTTTTGCTTGTGCTAATTTTCATGTTATGTTCCCTACACATTTCGTTTAGACTATTCATGTGGTCTTGTAATTCAGCTTCTGATTTTGCTATTAGTGCTTGGTCGTCCGCAAACAGGAGTTCTCTAATGGTTAGATTTGCAGATGGTTCTTCTTCTGTGTTCTCGTCATGCGGTATTCTTGCTGTCTCTGCTTGGCTGGTTTCTTTACATATGTTGTCTATATATGTTATGAACAAGAGAGGGGACAGGACACAACCTTGTCGTACTCCAGATCTTATGGTGAAGGGTTCTGAGTGTCCTCCAGTTGCTCTCACTATGCATTCACTGTTGTCGTATAAACTTCTACATAGGTTTGTTAGATGTGTACTCACTCCATATTGTTTAAGGATTTCCCACAGCTTGTTTCTATCTACCCTATCAAATGCCTTTTCTTGGTCAACAAAGGCTAAGTAGAATGTTTCATTGAATTCAATTGATTTTTCTATAGTTAGTTAGTTAGTGAGCTAGTTTAATCAGTGAGTGAGTGATTTAGTTAGTTAGTTAGTTAGTTAGTTAGTTACGTATGTAGGTAGTCAGTTAGTCAGTCAGTCAGTCAGTTAGTTAGTCAGTCAGTCAGTCAGTCAGTTAGTTATTTAGTCAGTTAGTCAGTTAGTTAGTTAGTTAGTTAGTCAGTTAGTCAGTTAGTCAGTTGGTTAGTCAGTTAGTTAGTTAGTCAGTCAGTCAGTCATTTAGTTACTTAGTTAGTTAGTTAGTTGCTTAGTCAGTTAGTTAGTTAGTTATTTAATCAGTTAGTCAGTTAGTCAGTTAGTTAGTCAGTTAGTCAGTTAGTTAGTTGGTTAGTCAGTTAGTCAGTTAGTTAGTTAATCAGTCAGTCTGTCAGTTACTTAGTTAGTTAGTTAGTTAGTTAGTTAGTTGGTTAGTCAGTTAGTTAGTTTGTCAGTTAGTTAGTTATTCAGTCAGTCAGTCAGTTAGTTAGTTAATTAGTTAGGTAGTTAGTTAGTTAGTTAGTTAGTTATTCAGTCAGTCAGTCAGTTAGTTAGTTAATTAGTTAGTTAGTTAGTTAGTTAATTAGTTAGTTAGTTAGTTAGTTATTCAGTCAGTCAGTCAGTTAGTTAGTTAATTAGTTAGTTAGTTAGTTAGTTAATTAGTTAGTTAGTTAGTTAGTTAGTTAGTTAGTTGTTAGTTAGTTAGTTAGTTAGTTAGTTAGTTAGATTTTACTCACTGCATATCGAACCATTCAGGACATAGGGTGAGACACACAGAAAACTGGGGAATAGGAAAGTGAGACAAGCAGACAACAGAGTAGGAGGAGGAGAGACAAGCAGAAAACAGACTAGAAGGATGTGAGATAAGCGGGGGAAGAGTTGAGACCAGTAGGGAGAGCTGCGACAAACAGAAAAAAAAAAAAAAAAGGAAGGGAGAAAAAAAAACAGTACAGGGAAATATTCAACAGCAGCCACATAACTTCATCATCGTACAGCGTGTGTTGTTTACACAACAATCAGTCACGTGGTGTGCGGTTGAGGGGGGAGGTGGGGTGCCACGTGTGGAAATGCTCTTTGAAGCCTGATAACCCTGTCTGTGACAACCACACAGCCATACGCTGATATCGCCAATGCGCAGGGGCTTTTGTGAAAACTAACAGATCACAAATAATCTGTATACACAAGAGACACTGAAATGTTGATATATCCGAAGTAATCTTGAGGTGGCCCGCCCTCACATCACAGTTAGAGGCTGGTGTTGTATTGGGCAGTATGTAACATGCGGCAATCAGAATCAGTGGCCGACTGGGACTGGGGTAATCCCCATGGACCAGAATTACTTTCAGATTGATATCCGAAATGTGGCTGACTGTGTCACGGGATTATTAATCTAAGGCTGGGGTGGGCCCTAATTATAACTTCTCTTTTGAGGTTGAAATGGGTAGGGGTAAGGAGAAACAAAGGGGCGGGGTGGGTGGGTGGATGTTAACTGATTAAATGCCATGGGATGATTAATCATCTTAAACGACTTGCAGTATCTGGCATGGGTTATATATCACCAAAAGTGTTGTCATTGCGTTATAATACAACATGTCTGCTAGCATATAACAACTTGTAAGTCATAACTGTGACACACCCTTGCTTCCCATTTTTCGCAATCCATTTTTGTTTGATCTAAATCTACTTTTTGTTTGATACAAACCTACTTGTTGTTTGATACAAACCTACTTGTTGTTTGATACAATCTACTGGTTGTTTGATACAAACCTACTTGTTGTTTGATACAAACTACTTGTTGTTTGATACAAACTACTTGTTGTTTGATACAAACCTACTTGTTGTTTGATACAAACCTACTTGTTGTTTGATACAAACCTACTTGTTGTTTGATACAAACCTACTTGTTGTTTGATACAAATCTACTTGTTGTTTGATACAAACCTACTTGTTGTTTGATACAAACCTACTTGTTGTTTGATACAAACCTACTTGTTGTTTGATACAAACCTACTTGTTGTTTGATACAAACTACTTGTTGTTTGATACAAACCTACTTTCTGTCTGGCACTGAATCAGTTAACACAGTGGTTCTTAACTCTCTCTCACTCATTCTCTCTCTCTCCCTCTCTCTCTCTCTCTCTCTCTCTCTCCCTCTCTCTCTCTCACTCACTTACACACAACTCTTACTCACACATACACTCTCTCACACACACACAAACGCACACATACACATACGCGCACTCTCACACACACTCATACAAACACGCACACACACATACAAACACGCAAGCACACACACACACACACACACACACACACACACACACACACATATATATATATATATATATATATATATATATATATATATATATATATTATATATATAATATGATAATATATATATATATATATATATATATATATATATACACACAAGCAACGTGTGTATAAATTTTAAATTTTGACACAAATTAAACAACTAAACTACTCTTACTATTAATAATTACTCAATTTGTACAAACCCAGACCATTTTAGAGAAATGTTTCCGGGACATTAGGACAAATTATCCGAAACGGGACTTTACTGATTTTATCGGGTCATCTGGTCACCCTGCCAATCATAACCAAGAGGCCGAGAGTTAATAAAGTGAATGATTGATGCTTGATTGATTGATATAGGAACCGACATCACAGCAATCGGGGCATTCCCATAAGCGCTCCGTCCCCATCCTCAGCAGCCAGCGAAGAGTTCCAACACAATAGTACCAGTAGCAATCTGATTATATGTCCGTCTCGCCTTTCCTCTGAGCGTCGAGCGTCGACCAAATTACCTCGTCACTCATCGCTGCTTCATTCTTGCCAGACCATGGTGATCCATTTGCTCCTCCAAGGTGTACACGTGTTCCCACAAGGCCGCAACCACGTCTGCCATGTCATGCATCAATACTCCACCAAGTTTTGCAGAGCCAGCCAATCTGTTTGCCTTTTCATTCCCCAGCACACCGGCATGCCCTGGAGAAAAGATCCAGGTGATGCTTGCCACCCGTGACCTCCGAAGCGAAGCAAGCCACTCTGCCCGAAGCTTGCCTGTCCTCACCTTCCTCAGTATGCTTTCTGAGTCAGTTACAATCACGATGTGTGTGTGTGTGTGTGTGTGTGTGTGTGTGTGTGTGTGTGTGTGTGCACAATCACGATTGTGTGTGTGTGTGTATCGTATTCTCCATCCAGCGGAAAGCTGCACTGACCGCCTCCACCTCCATTCTTAAGCCAGATGTTGTGGTATCATATACCAGGCTCTCCTGCACCAAACGTCGACCATTAGCTTTTGCTAAGAACCCCCAGGCACTTCTAATACCTCTCAACACCGACCCATCTGTGTAGATAATCACATCACCCGAGCGAGCATTATCCTGAATTGCTGGAGTTCCCCTTCCGTGGCCCCTGCTGGCCACTCCCTGCACTCCCGGCTCAATGTGATTATAGCTGCACAAGTCTGACTGCTCCGCTGGCAATCTAACCCGCTCCTCTCATCGCCTAATGTTCTCCAAGATGCACACCTGTCTGATCGTATCCTCCGCCTGAACCATCCATGATTTCCCTCTTATCAGTCGCTGACCCTTAACTGCGTCCATCGCCTCATGCAACCGGTGAATAAAGTAAATACTTCAACTGCCGCCATTCTCTCATAACCTTCGTAAATGTTACGAAACATCGATCGTCTGCCGAGAAGTGGCGCCTCTCGGATCCCGTGAACATCAAATAAACAAACGCTAACCGTACACGCAAAACATGTCATCTTTTGGCCCGATATTAAAACTTACTGAAGCCTTAACCATGTGCAAACATTTACCCCATTTTTGCGCGTTTGTTTTCTCCCCGCTTCTTTCTTGTTTTCACACGAGCGTGAGACGTGTTCGATGGTGGCGTCAACAGCTTGTCATGTGGTTTCATTCGCTTCTTTGAACACAAAAATGCTTTTCATGACCAGAACGATAATAAAAGTGATGGCACAGCGGTGAAACTGTGAGAAGAAATAATTTCACATTATATTATGTGGGTCCATGGGTTTCATTTTGGTGTGTTTTCTTTAAGTTTCAACAATGTTCAGATACGTGTTTTAACACTATCTTTAAGTTTCAGCAATGTTCAGATACGTGTTTTAACACTATCTATCTATCTATCTATCTATCTATCTATCTATCTATCTATCTATCTATCTATCTATCTATCTATCTATCTATCTATCTATCTATCTATCTATCTATCTATCTATCTATCTGTCTATCTATCTGTCTATCTATCTGTCTATCTATCTATCTATCTATCTATCTATCTATCTATCTATCTATCTATCTATCTATCTATCTATCTATCTATCTATCCGTCTGTCCGTCTGTCCGTCTGTCTGTCTGTCTGTCTGTCTGCCATCCTGCCTGCCTGACGTCCGTCCGTTTATCAGCTACTCCGTTCATCTCCATGCCAACATGTTTTCATATCTTTTCTAATAGAATGAGTGATATGTCTGTCTTTCCGTTCGTCTCTCTCTCTCCTCCTCTGTTGGTCCTTCTGTCCGACCGTCCATCCGTCCATTTACCAGTCCGTGTCCCTACATGCCTTCTAGCCCAGCTAATGGACGATACGTCTGTATGTCTACCTACTGTAAAACTTAGTTGCACCCCCTTCACATGACATCGCAATCAACCCCAGCATTGTCTGTCTGTAATTTTCTAAGTAACCATACGTTCAGTAATGTACCATTACTTTCTGAACAACCGACGCTCATACAATTGTGAAAATCGACGCACGGCGGTCTGCTCCAAATCACTTACGTCTGATTCCGAACCAGGCATACGGGATTATGAAACCTATATTCACTGCTCCCTGACCAAAGACGCCCGCGACCTCCTACCTATCTTTCTGTAATTTTCCCTCTGCTACTCCACCCGTCTCCCCTCTCCATTTTTTAACCACCAAACATACTTTACTCTTAACAACCTCGCTTCTCTAACCCCTCACCCCCCTCCATAATTACAGGCGCTCGTGGACCGACGTCATTCACAACACGTGGTCTCTTATCGTCTTATCTATAATTAACGTAAATATTCATAACCAGACGTAAATCTACACTCCTTTTATCTGCTCCCTGTGACCATTTGGCAAATATCGGTTTCAAGGAATTAAACATGACACGCTTTCCGGGGGTCACGAGGCGGTTCTGTCCTAAATGTGTGCCAGTTCAAACGGCTGTCATGGGGTCGGATTAAGATCTTTTTAGGCCCTAAACACTAAAAGCCGGTCTCCCTGGCCTAGGTGTTAACGTCTTTCTCCGTAATCCCGTATATTCTCGTGAGTAACGTAACCTGCGCGAGAATCGGTAGCGGTTCTCGCCGCGTTGGTAACTTACGGAGGTATGTGAGCCGGTCGCTCAGAAAGCAATGGCAAACTACTGAGCGTAATCTTGCCTAGTACATCAACAGCAGCTGAAAAATGCTGATGTTGACTGCAACGTCCTGTAAGGGATATGGGAAAAAAAAACACTGAAAAGATTTTGGAGATTATATGTTTGTATGTGGTGGTGTGGTGGTGGTGGTGGTGGTGGTGTGTGTGTGTGTGTGTGTGTGTGTGTGTGTGTGTGTGTGTGTGTGTGTGTGTGTGTGTGTTGTTGCATGCACTCACTTTAATTGTAGGGCGTTGCGATCAGTCCGCCCAGTTGTCTACAAACTACTGAATGCAACACTTGCCTAGTACATCAACAGCAGCTGAAAAATGCTGGTGTTGACTGCAACGTCCCGCAAGGGATACGCAACAATAAAAAAAAAAGTTTGCCATTGCTTTCTGAACGAGAACTCAAAATGCAAGTCCAACTGAATGGCGTGTGGGATTGAACCGACTGCCAGAGAAAGTTCCAGCAGGCGAGTGGTTTGCCTCTATAACTTTCACAATCCTGTAGGTTCCCTTTCCTGGGCAGCATTCCCTGATACCATTCTCTCTCATCTGGTGGGATTTCTTCATTGATGACAAGTTTCACCGTGCTACTATTCTGTACTTCACTTAAGACTTCCCGGCGGATCTGCGGCCTAGGGATTACGGAACTCAAATTCGTAACTCCGCGTATAGCTTTAGAAACACAGATGCGGGCGATTTGGCAGCAGATCACCTTGCATTGGTTTTTTCATACAGTGGTATAGGTACTGGTCGTTCAGAAAGCAATGGCAAACTATTAGACATAAACTCTCCGAGAATAGCAAACAGCCAAATCATGTTGCGGTTGACCGCGGCGTCCTGTAAAGGAAAGGCAACAAACATGAACATGCGGGTGGAAACCTCCTTGGCCGCATCTTATGACATGTATAGCATGTTACAGTCTTGTTATTCTTGGCTTCCCCTTAACTCCCGGCAACTCACGGGCGACCGCGTTCCTGCGTCATCATCAGCAGTGCCATGTCAGCTGGCGTAGGCGTTCATAACTCTCCACAGATCTCTGTCTTTGGTGTGTGGATCAGCTCTACTGATGATATTCCTCCATGCCACCCAACATCATTTCTCTTGGTCTGCCTCTGCCTCTCTTCCCCTCGATCTTTCCAGTTGTTACGATGTTCTCCAATGCCACTCTTCTCATCACATGACCTAAGAAGCTGTTTTTGTCTCTTTCTTATTACTGCATGTTATTTCTAGTTTCATAAGGCCTCTTTCAGGCAATCGTCATTAGTTACTTAGCAGTCCAAGGAATTCGTAACATTCGCCTCAGGAACCATGTCTCTGTTGCTTTCAAGTTCCTTGCCTAATTTGTTCATTACTTCCAAATTCACTGTCCTACAGCAAAACAGTTCTATATAGCCTCATTCCTTAACTCCGCAAATACTGTTAACGGCTTTGAATCCTTTCACTTTCAGACATGTCTTGGTTTTCCTGGTTGTAACTTCCAATATTGTCGTTCTACTTTGATTGATAGTTCCAGTTCTGGTGATCGGTTTCTGAGAAAACAAAATGTTAGAAAAATCGTGGTCTGAAAAGAAAGCAAACGCTAAATAGTGACAGCTGCAGGTGTTTTTAGATAACTCGTCAACGCTGTCAAGAAGAGGCGGGTGAAATATGAGATCTTGCAAAACAACAACAACCACAATAAGGGGTAAAAAGAACCCCCCCCCCCCCCCCCACCCAAAAAAAAAAAAAAAAAAAAAAAAAAAAAAACAATTTGCATGTCCTTTGAAGGAGTGGATTCGCCTGATTTCTTCATTTCTGAAATATGCTGATATGCAAAACACAACACCACATAAAGTAAAAAAAATAAAACAAAAAAAAAAAAAACAATTGCTGTCTTTTGAAGGTGGAAATGAGATATTGCAAAACAACAACAACCACAATAAAGTAAAAAATGAACAACATAAAACCAATTGCATGTCTTTTGAAGGAGTGGATTCGCCTGATTTCTTCATTTCTGATCTTATCTCTTCTTGATACATTGAGTATTCTTCTCAGAAATCTAATTTCTGTTGTGATTTTTCACAAAAGCAAAAATCACGCCAGTGCACTAAAAGTAGCAGCATTTGTATAGAATATGTTTGAGTTCAAAGCAAGATATCGCAAAATAAATAAATTAATAATAAATTTAAAAAATTACAAAAACAAAAAAAAATCAAAAAAATCAACACTATCTGGTTCATTATCACCAAGAGCCCTGCCAGCTGGCGTAGGCGTTCATGTCTCTCCGCACATCTCTGTATTTGGTGTTCTGGATTAACTGTGCTGATGATATTCCTCTTTGTCACCGTCTACTAAATGGTTATAAAATGAATATTTCAAAACCGTACAGTTTTAAAGGGAATATTTCAAAACGATATAGGTATAAAATAGATATTTCAAAACCATAACTCGCAGGAAAAGAAAAGTGGAACAAAAAGTTTGGTAAAAATGGGATCCTGTCTTGGAAGAATTACCATAGCAACTGCTTGCTCCAGAAAGAGTTAAGGAACTATTCAAAGCACGTTAACACCTGGAACCGGGAGGCGTGGCGAACGTCCCTTGGCGGTTTTCCCATGCCCAAATGTCTTTTCTCCTCCCCGGAAAAAGGTCGGTGTGGCTGACTGACAATGGCTCGGCTATAATAAAGACACAAGCGGTAGTTTTAACACATAATGAGAGTCCGGGTTTTCCTGGCAAAGGAGAACGCGTTTTTTGAGGGGTAAGAAGAACGGCGAAGAAAAGGATTCCAACCGAATGAGAAATAAGATCAACACCAAAAAGGGGGATACAATCTGTGGTAGATTGGTTGTGGCGTGAGAAAGAATATTTTAGGGGGATGGTGGTGCACGTACGTCCAAGATAGAAGTAATTGGAGAGATCTTGTGGAGCGTGGAGTGTGAGGGAAGGGGTTACAAGGACATGCTGATGTTTCACGCGTGACAAATATCTTTCTGCAGGCGTGACACGTGGCGATGCCAGGTCCTAACAATGAGGAGAAGCGTGCTTTTACCTGCCATAGGTGGCGGTCAGCTCCACATGTTCGTTGCTGCATTTTTCTCCTTCATTTTCTGCATTCCGAGATTGTACCAGGCTTTGTTGAGTAAGCTGTATGTTTCTCTTTGTTCTGATACTTTCCCCACGCCCCCGGTGATGTCGTGTTTTATTTAGCTGTATTCAATGTTCTGTCTGTTTGTGTGTTTGTCTGTCTGTTTGTCTCTTTGTCTCACTGTTTGGCTGTTTGTTTCTCTCTCTCTCTCTCTCTCTCTCTCTCTCTCCTCTCTCTCTCTCTCTCTTTCTCTCCTAGTCTGTCTTTTTGTTTGTCTATGTCTGTCTGTCTGTTAGTCTCTCTGTCTATCTGTGTATTTGTCTCTCTGTTTGTTTCTCTCTTTCTTTCTCACCCTCCCTCACTCTCTCTGTGTCCGTATGTCTGTTGGTCTCTCTGTCTGGCTGTATACGCTATCTGTTTTCATTTTTTTCTGAAACACTCGCCCAGCCACGGATGATGTCATTAAAGTCCACGACATTAATTTAATTTTATTCTTCTTCTTCTTCTTCGTTCATCCGGAGTTTTTTTTCGGATGTGATTGCGTTGTGCCTGTTTACAGCAGAGCTGCGTTCTTGCGCCGTTAGGCCGACACATCCGACTTCTGCGGGCATTTGTTGACCGGGTTAACCTTCCCGGGGGTTTCTTAGGACGTTTGACTCTCACTGTTGTGGTGTTATCCCCCATCCCAGCTGGTCCATATAGAACAGCCAAAGATCCTGGTCAGCCCTCAAGGGAAGGCAGGGGCAGACCATGGGCATTCCCCGCCATCCAAGGAGGCTTCCATACTTGCAGAGCCGATACATAGCGCTCTGGTACTGGGCTCACCCAAGGAATCGTCACGTCCTGCACATGGCTGCTTAGCCTCACTTCCGTATATTGGGCCTTCCGTTCACCATAGGCTGTTCTTCCGGAAACCAGAAGTATGCAGTCTGCAGATGACATCCACACAGTGAGCTTTCGATTCGGACTTTCCACGTAATGGATTTGCTATCCAAGCAATATTCCATTTCAGTGCCACTAGGACACTTTTCCACCTTTTATGAAGCCCACACAATGGGCTTTTCGATTCGGACTTTCCACGTAATGGATTTGCTATCCAAGCAATATTCCATTTCATGCCTCTGGGTCTTCATGCACCTTTAAATGTCAACCTGTATGTAGTTAAAGTAAGCTGCGGTCAACTTGAGCTTGTTGATATCTCCATAGAGCTTGTCCTCAAATGAAGCAGGTGTGGGCCAAAATATCTTTCTCTGTTCTGCATACGTTGGGCAATCCTGCAGCAAATGTTTTGCTGTCATTTTTCCAGTTCTACAATTACATTCATCAGTATCTCCTATCTTTAGTTTATTGAACAAGTGGTATTTCAGCCTGTTATGTCCTGTGCGGAGTCTGAAGATTGCTACTTGTTCTCTTCGGTCGAGTTTGTAATATGCATCATCCTTCTGATGGCCTGGATGCTCAGATTCCCATTTGGTTCTATAAGTGCTTTTTATCAACCTCTTTGCCTCATTATAGGTTATGTCTATGTCAGGCTGTGGTAGTCGTCCGCCCTCTTTTGCCAGTCTGTCAGCCTCTTCGTTTCCAGGTATACTGCAATGTGATGGGATCCACTGTATTACAACTTTTTTGGATTTCTGGCATAGACCATGGAGTGCTGCTCTTAGGTCAGTTAGTTCTGTGCTGTTATTGCTCTTGAGTATTGAGACAGCTGACTTTGCATCTGTGAAGATAGCTATTTGCTTCTCTTTATTTTCCTCCATCAGGAGCATTTCTGCTGCAGTTTTCAAAGCCTCTACCTCCGCTTTGAAGTTACTTGAAAATTTTCCAGTTGCCATTGAATGTGTTTTTTTCACTCCATTTTTTAAATTTAGGAGAATTCCTCCTCCTCCATTCTCTATTGAATTTTTGGCTGATCCATCTGTATATGCATGGGTCCAATTGCCTGCTTGGGTAATGTTCTTTTATGTAGTTTAGGGTTATTTCTCTTCTTTCGGTTTCATGCTGAGTGTTCTTTTTCTCAATACCAGGAATGTTTTCTATCATCTCAGGCAGTTGCTGCTGTCTCCAAGCTGGGAAGTTGTGTGCATTGTGTATGGGCTTGACTGTTGATATGTTAAGTATAGGATCTGCCCTAATCCTTCGTTTTGCAGTTTCTACAAAGTTGCTACGCTTCAGTCTTCCCTTTCCAAAACCATTAAATCTGTTGTACATAGGGTGGTCTGTCAATCTTCTAAATTTTCTGCTTGTTGCTGGGCTCTGCTATCTCTTCTATCCTGCATTGGTTGTAAACAAGTGATCTTTTCTAGTTCATTAATAGGCGTTGTCTTCAGGCTTCCAGTTATGATTCGCATTCCTTGGTTTTGGACTCTACTTATTTTGTTAAAGTTTGACTTAGCTGCTGTTGCCCAAGCTGCAATGCCATATTCCAGTACTGGCCTCACCCGTCCAGTATATAACTTCTTGAGAACTTTCTCATCTGCTCCCCACGTTGTACCAGCAAGCTTTTTCATGATTGCCATTCTCTGCCTTGCTCTTGTTCGATTTTTCTCAACCTGTCATCATCATCATGGTGTTCCTATTTCTGCTAGAGTAGATGGGGCCCTTATGGTGTTCCTATTTCTGCTAGAGTAGATGAGGGCCCTTACGGTGTTCCTATTTCTGCTAGAGTAGATAGGGCCCGTACGGTGTTCCTATTTCTGCTAGAGTAGATGGGGCCCTTATGGTGTAACTATTTCTGCTAGAGTAGATGGGGCCCTTATGGTATTCCTATTTCTGCTAGAGTAGAATGGGGCCCTTACGGTGTTCCTATTTCTGCTAGAGTATAATGGGCCCTTACGGTGTTTCCTATTTCTGCTAGAGTAGATGGGGCCCTTATGGTATTCCTATTTCTGCTAGAGTAGATGGGGCCCTTATGGTATTCCTATTTCTGCTAGAGTAAGTGGGGGACTCTGTGTTTCGCTTCCTATAGTTGTGCTAGCCCCATGTTATAAGACATATCAGCACTTGATGGATGATATAGGCACTATCAGATCGGCCGCCTTTACTCTCCAGAAAATCTCACGGCACTCACTTTAGGCTGGGGCAACATGGACGCCCGGGCACAGTGACAAGAAAATCTTCGCTTCCTTGTGGATTCGGTCAAATAACCATTAGACTGCAGGCAATAGTACTATCTACTGCGCTACCACGGCTCAGAGGTCAGACTATGAAGTTATACATAAAACACAGATGGGATGTGGCTAAGAGGCTAGGGTGTCCGCCTCACGCGTACACGTTCCCTGGTTTGAACCTCAGCACAGGCCTGGGCCTGTTTACCAGAACCATTGGTGGCTAATGCTACCAACACGTCCTCCTGAATTTATTATATTCAGCCAGATGTGCAGGCTAAAAACCACATGGCGGGTGGGAATAGCAAAGAGTAGACCGGAAGGCCTCTGTTCTTGTGAAGATGGCATGTGATCAGATCCTTATTTTACCCTTCTGCTAACTACTGTATGCATCTAGGTCCGCCTGGGTATTGGCATGGAGTCTGTTGGCAATGGAAGAACTAAACCCTGTGGAGGGTAAATGGCCGTCCTAGGCCCAAGCCTAGCCTGTCTGTATGAGTTGTGCTGTATCGTGGCTTGTTACATCGTAATATGCTTCTCCTCAGATGTGAAGTTCCAGTACCCTTTACCAGACATCGCTGGTTTCTCAGCGCGGAGAGGGGGCAGAGCTCTACAGGACAGGTCGCGTAGAGATAGTGGTTTGGTGCGAGGTTGGGGGAAGAGCCTGGATATCAGCTTCACTTGGATAAATAACAACTGGTGTACAGGGCTCAAGCCACATGAAGGCCATTGCATCGGGCTTGAAATTAAGAACTCTGTCAGAGACTTCAATAACCACCCAACCCAACAATCAGCCAGCCAATTAATCACCTAGCTAGGAAACCAACCAACTAACCCACCAACCAGCCAACCAACCAGTAAATCAACCAACCAGCCAACCAATCAACCAACCAGCTAGCCAACCAATCAGCCAATCAACCAACCAGCCAAACAATCAATCAACCAGCTAGTCAGCCAACCAGCCAGCCAGCCAACCAACCATCCACAGCAAACCAATGTTTAAATATGCAAAGAATACCATGGAGAGACCCCCCCCCCCCCCCCCAAAAAAAAAAAAAAAAAAGAAAAAGAAAATTGACCAAGTCCTACAAGAAACAATTAAAAACCGTAACCTGATTAGAGAAATTAGACGCAGATAGTCACAATTTTTGGTCACGTTATGAGAAGAAATAAATTGAGAACTTGGTGACAATAGGTAAGATCGAGGGAAGAGAACAAGGGGATGACAGAGAAGTAAATACCTGGATGCCTTGGCCATGTTGTATGGTCGAGACCAGAACAATGAGCTGATCCACGACTCTGGTGATCGAGTGAGATGGCAAAACATGACCGCCCACGCTTACCGCCATGGCACATGATGATGATGAGCAAACCAACCAACCAATCATCCAACCAGCCAGCAAACCAATTAACCAGGGAACCAACCAACCAACAAATCCAACAACCAACCAACGAACCAACCAGTGAACCAACTAACCAAAACCCAACTAACAAAGAAATCATCTTTACAGTTATTACTTTAAAATACCAAGTCTCTGCCTGGCATAAAACGAGTTAAAACATGACCCGGATAGAACGATAACCAACAGTTCCCACAACAAGTCAGAAACAACCAAGGTCACCTGTTTCACTTAACGCACCTGCACTTTGACCTTTTGTGCGCTTGAGGGAGATCGACGCAGACACTTGTTAGTAGCACACGTCAAGACTTGCTTGGCTTGGGGGATTTAAGTGCTCCGGCGCTGACACGTCTGACCTTCCAGCTTTCGCTTGTTTGACTGTCGTTTTTCTCCTCTGTACTGTCAACTCTCCCTGCCACACTGCGTTCCCTCGCTTCAGTGCATTCGATTTCGTCTCTCGCTTTCACGTCGCTGCGATAATATCGCGGGCAACAATTCGACCCCTTTTCGGAAAGTAATGTTTGGCTAACTTTCTTTCAACCTCCTCTCGGTGTATGAGAGAAAGAAAGCAGAAAAGTGCACGAATGACAGGCAGGGACGTGGCACCCCATGGAGCAGCTTTGGTCCCTGGGGAAGCTTAGCACTAAAATTTTTAAACAATAAAATATATATAGCATAGCATTATTAGACAGCAAACTTATTTGTTTTAAAATTAGTGGAACAGTGGTGAAGCTGTGGAAATGTAAACAATAAAGAATGACACAAAGTAATGCAACTTGCTTGTTGTTGTTGTTGTTGTTGTTGTTGCAGATCCTATTTACAGGACATCGCTGTCAACACCAGCACTGCTGTTGTTGTCTTGGCAAGTTTACGTTCAGTAGTTTGCCATTGCTTTTTGAACGACCGGCTCCAATACCATCACGTTAAAACCCAGCGTGACACGGGCTGCTTCCAAATCGGTCGCAGCTGTGTTTCGAAGGCAGGTAAGCGGAATTACGAACTCCGTAACTCCTTGGCCACGAAGCAGGCTGGGGAACATTAGCCCTAAAAATAATTTTTTAATAAAATAAAATATATGCAGCATTAATAGACAGTACACTTCTGGGGATCTTCTTCTTCTTCTTCTTCGTTCATCCGGAGTTTTTTTTTTCGGATGTGATTGCGTTGTGCCTGTTTACAGCAGAGCTGCGTTCTTGCGCCGTTAGGCCGACACATCCGACTTCCTGCGGCATTTGTTGACCGGGTGAACCTTCCCGGGGGTTTCTTAGGACGTTTGACTCTCACTGTTGTGGTGTTATCCCCCATCCCAGCTGGTCCATATAGAACAGCCAAAGATCCTGGTCAGCCCTCAAGGGAAGGCAGGGGCAGACCATGGGCATTCCCCGCCATCCAAGGAGGCTTCCATACTTGCAGAGCCGATACATAGCGCTCTGGTACTGGGGCTCACCCAAGGAATCGTCACGTCCTGCACATGGCTGCTTAGCCTCACTTCCGTATATTGGGCCTTCCGTTCACCATAGGCTGTTCTTCCGGAAACCAGAAGTAATCTAGTCTGCAGATGACATCCACACAGTGAGCTTTCGATTCGGACTTTCCATGTAATGGATTTGCTATCCAAGCAATATTCCATTTCGTGCCACTAGGACACTTTCCACCTTTTTATGAAGCTCACACAGTGGGCTTTTGATTCGGACTTTCCACGTAATGGATTTGCTATCCAAGCAATATTCCATTTCATGCCTCTGGGTCTTCATGCACCTTTAAATGTCAACCTTTATGTAGTTAAAGTAGCCTGCGGTCAACTTGAGCTTGTTGATATCTCCATAGAGCTTGTCCTCAAATGAAGCAGGTGTGGGCCAAAATATCTTTCTCTGTTCTGCATACGTTGGGCAATCCTGCAGCAAATGTTTTGCTGTCATTTTTCCAGTTCTACAATTACATTCATCAGTATCTCCTATCTTTAGTTTATTGAACAAGTGGTATTTCAGCCTGTTATGTCCTGTGCGGAGTCTGAAGATTGCTACTTGTTCTCTTCGGTCGAGTTTGTAATATGCATCATCCTTCTGATGGCCTGGATGCTCAGATTCCCATTTGGTTCTATAAGTGCTTTTTATCAACCTCTTTGCCTCATTATAGGTTATGTCTATGTCAGGCTGTGGTAGTCGTCCGCCCTCTTTTGCCAGTCTGTCAGCCTCTTCGTTTCCAGGTATACTGCAATGTGATGGGATCCACTGTATTACAACTTTTTTGGATTTCTGGCATAGACCATGGAGTGCTGCTCTTAGCGTCAGTTAGTTCTGTGCTGTATTGCTCTTGAGTATTGAGACAGCTGACTTTGCATCTGTGAAGATAGCTATTTGCTTCTCTTTATTTTCTTCCATCAGGAGCAGTTTCTGCTGCAGTTTTCAAAGCCTCTACCTCCGCTTTGAAGTTACTTGAAAATTTTCCAGTTGCCATTGAATGTGTTTTTTTCATTCCATTTTTTAAATTTAGGAGAATTCCTCCTCCTCCATTCTCTATTGAATTTTGGCTGATCCATCTGTATATGCATGGGTCAATTCCTGCTTGGGTAATGTTCTTTTATGTAGTTTAGGGTTATTTCTCTTCTTTCGGTTTCATGCTGAGTGTTCTTTTTCTCAATACCAGGATGGTTTCTATCATCTCAGGCAGTTGCTGCTGTCTCCAAGCTGGGAACTTGTGTGCATTGTGTATGGGCTTGACTGTTGATATGTTAAGTATAGGATCTGCCCTAATCCTTCGTTTTGCAGTTTCTACAAAGTTGCTACGCTTCAGTCTTCCCTTTCCAAAACCATTAAATCTGTTGTACATAGGGTGGTCTGTCAATCTTCTAAATTTTTTCTGCTTGTTGCTGGGCTCTGCTATCTCTTCTATCCTGCATTGGTTGTAAACAAGTGATCTTTTCTAGTTCATTAATAGGCGTTGTCTTCAGGCTTCCAGTTATGATTCGCATTCCTTGGTTTTGGACTCTACTTATTTTGTTAAAGTTTGACTTAGCTGCTGTTGCCCAAGCTGCAATGCCATATTCCAGTACTGGTCTCACCCGTCCAGTATATACTTCTTGAGAACTTTCTCATCTGCTCCCCACGTTGTACCAGCAAGCTTTTTCATGATTGCCATTCTCTGCCTTGCTCTTGTTCGATTTTTCTCAACCTGTGTCTTCCATGTCAGGCGACGATCAAAGGGTGACTCCTAGATAGTTTGGATTTTCTTCATGGCGCAATATTTTTCCATTCAATACCAGCTTAGGTTGCTGAGTTTTATTTGAGAGGGAGAACACTGTGCATGTTGTTTTCTCCTCACTTATCTTCACTAGCCATGATTTTGACCAGTCCTCTAGCGCTAATAAGGCTTGCTGTATTCTGCTGTTAGCTGTACTAATATATTCTTCAGATGTCCATATGGCTAGGTCATCTGCAAAGGAGGATGTGTGTACTCTGGCTGGAAAATTTTCTGTGATGTCATTTATATATGCTAGGAATAATGTTGGTGAAAGAACTCCTCCTTGGGGGACACCTTGCTCCAGCAGCATCATTTTGCTTGTTTGTCCTTGTACTTTTGTCCTGGCAGTTCTGTTCTCAAGGTAGTGGCTGATCCATTTATACATTTTTCCACAAACATGCATGTTTTGCAGTTTTACTTTCAGTCCTTCCTTCCATACTTTATCAAATGCTTTTTCTAAATCTATCCAGACTGCTAGTGTGTGCTTTTTCTCTTGGAAGGCATCCTCTATTTTCCTGATGCTATATAGGTTATTTGATCTTCAGTGGATCTGTATTTCTGAATCCTGCTTGGTGTGGTGTTAAGATTTTGTTTTCTTCCAGATGCCATGTTAGCCTGCCATTGATAATGCGTTCCATTAATTTTTCCTACACAGCTAAGTAGACTGATAGGTCGATAGCCATTTGTTCTTCCAGGTCTTTTCCTTTCTTTGGGACTGGTATTAGTATAGCTTCCTTCCATGCCTGTGGGACTATTCCTCTCTTCCAGCTGTTATTTAGGACTGCTAGTAGTTTCTTTCTTTGCCTTGGTGCCTAGTCCTATTAGCATTTCATTTGTGATTCCATCCTTTCCTGGTGATTTCTTCTTTTTTAGGGTATTCATTGCCTGTTCCATTTCTTCCATTGTTAGATTTGCCATCATATATTCTGCTGCTGTCTCTGTATTTCTATGATGTATCTGTTTGTCTTTGATTGCTTTCTTCTGTTCGGTTGTAATATCAATGTGGTTTGCATTTGCATAGTGTTCCATTAGTGCATTTGCAGCCTTTTGCCTGTAAGCAAGGCATTTCCTTGTTTAATTGTTATTTGTTTGTTTCTAGGTCCTTCATTGTTCATGGCTTTCACTAGTTTCCATAGTTTGTTTCCATCCCTGTCAAAATTCAGGTTTTCTGTTTTTTCCCTCCAACAATCTCTTGTTGTTTGATTTACTGTTCTTTTATATTTTGCTGAGATGGCTTTGAGAGAGATGTTTGCTTCAATTGTTTGTTCTCTCTCTGCTGTCTTCCTGGCATCTTCAACTTTGTCCTCCAAACTTTGTAGTTCTTCAGTCCAGTATGGTTTGTAATTTTTCCTCGCTCCTCTTGGAATGGACTCAGTGGCTGCCTGTATTATCGCTCTGTTTAGACTTTCCACCATTTGCTTTATGTTGCCATATCGTGTATTTATGTTTCACAATATTTGTCTGTTAGTATGGCAAATCTGTCCCAAGCTGCTCGTTTGTAATTCCAGCGGGGCAAGGGCTTTTGCTCCTGTGGAACATACTCCATATTCATTTCAAGCTTGATTGGTCTGTGGTCACTACCTGCTAATTGGTCCAGCACATGGCGATCGATTTTGTGGAGGATGTCTCCTGTGCAGAAAGCTAAGTCTGGAGTAGAAGTGGTAAGCCATCTTCTGGAGTAGAAGCTCGGTGTGTCATCCGCTTTGTTGAGTAGATGGAGATTTGAGTCTATTTCCCAGTCCTCCAATTCATCTCCTCTTTTGTCAGTATCTGAGTATCCCCATCTTTCTGAACGGCTATTAAAGTCTCCGACAATAATGCAGTTTGTGTCAGTTATTTTCATGTTTGAGAGTGTAAGGTCCTTATCTGCTGGGCTATACAGATTGTAGATTCTTATTTTCACGTCCTTTATCATTATATCAACACCTATAATTTCCGTTTGGTTGTCAGAGATCACAGATACTTCGCTGCAAGGTATTGTATTTCGTGTAAGTATTACAACTCCTCCTTTGTGTCCTTCGCGGTCGAAACGTGTGGCCTGATATCCTCTGACTGAGAATTTGTGACTGGCGTTGAGGTGTGTCTCTTGAATGCATGCCACATCTATTCTATCTTTATGAAGACGCTGTGTTAGGGAGTCTTTCTTCTTGTAAACTCCTTCGGCATTCCACTGTAGTATGTTGAGTGTCCGGGGTATTTGGTCAATAGCTCTTAACCTACTCCTCTGTGCCTTGACTCCACAGCACAGGGGAAGGTGACCACCAGTAGTCATGGGTGGACCCCCTCGAGGCAGGGGGCCCGGCACTATCACCGCCTGATGGGACTTCACGGGATTAGCACCATATCGATTAATTTTGATTTGTGACATCATGAATTAAGTTACGTTGCACTGCTTTGTCAAGCCTGTGGCTCAGTACATCCGATTTCGACAAGCATTTATTCGGGATGCTTTCCCTAGCCTTTGACTGTCCCCAGTCTACCTACAAGGCAGCAGGTTTCACGTTGCACTGCTTTGTCAAGCCTGTGGCTCAGTACATCCGATTTCGACAAGCATGTATTTGGGGTGCTTTCCCTAGCCTTTGACTGTCCCCAGTCTACCTACAAGGCAGCAGGTTTGTGTGTCTCTTCGTCTGGTCCCTCTCCCTTGACCTGTCCGACATGGGTGGCCCTACCAGTAGCTGTGCTACCGTCGGCATAGCTCTTGGGGTCATTGGGACGCACAAGCCCTTCTACCTCGTCACGGTGGACACACAGCAGAGGGGCTTCTGGGGATCGAGGGGAAGAGAACAAGGGGAGGACAAAGTCAGAACAACCCAATAGGAGACTGGGGAAATGCCATAATTATCCCAATTTGAAAAACAAAGGCAGCAAAAGACACTATACACAATACAGAGGCATTTCACTGCTGAGTCGTACTGGGAAAATATTTTGCAAAATTCTTGAGAACAGACTACGAACTATTATAGAACCCCAGCTAAGCGAAACACAACATGGATTTAGGAAAAAACAAAGGATGCACAGACGCCATTTTGCTCTTAGACACTTATAGAAAAATCAATCGACTTCAATGAAACACTCTACTTAGCCTTTGTCGACCAAGAACAGGCATTTGATAGAGTAGATAGAAACAAGCTGTGGGAAATCCTTAAACAGTATGGAATGAGTACACATTTAACAAACTTATATAGAAGTTTATACAACAACAGTGAATGCATAGTGAGAGCAATTGGAGGACACTTAGAACCCTTCACCATAAGATCCGGAGTACGATAAGGTTGTGTCCTGTCCCCTCTCTTGTTTATAACATATATAGACAACATATGTAAAGGAGCCAGCCAAACAGAGACCGCAAGAACACCGCATGACCAGAACACAGAAGAAGAACCATCTGCAAATCTAACCATTAGAGAACTCCTGTTTGAGGACGATCAAGCACTAATAGCAAAATCAGAAGCTGAATTACAAGACCACATGAATAGTCTAAACGAAATGTGTAGGGAACATAACATGAAAATTAGCACAAGTAAAACAGAGGTATTGACTATAACTAAAGAAGAAAAAGCAACAACGATTCACCTAAACGAACATCCCTTGAAACAAGTAAAGAGTTTCAAGTACCTAGGAAGTATAATATCATCAAATGGCAGATCAGAAGACGAGATCGAAAATAGATGCAATAAGGCAAACCAACTCATTGGACAAATGGCACCAATACTAAAAAACAAACATGTATCAATAACTACTAAGAAAGCACTTTACAACACAATCTTCCTACCAACTCTATGTTACCAATGCCAAACCTGGACAATGACAGAAAAAGAGAAAAGAAAAATCACAACAACAGAAATGAGATTCCTGAGAAGAATACTCAATGTATCAAGAAGAGATAAGATCAGAAATGAAGAAATCAGGACTAAAGTGGGAGTTATAGCATGCACTAGATTTTATTAGAAGGCAGCAAGTCAAATGGTTTGGCCATGAAGTAGGTTACCAACTAACAGTATACCACAACAAGCAATGATGTACAGACCAGAGGGAAGCAGAGGAAGAGGCCGACCACGTAAACGATGGACGCAGGGAATAACAGAGTCCATGGGAATATCGATACATGAAGCCCATAAGTGGGCACTCTCCCGCTGTTTATACTTCACCTCGACACCGCAAGGTACAAGAGGAACATGATGAGATGAGATGAGACACTTCTTTGTTTTAAAATTAGTGGACCAGCATTAAAGCTATGGAAATGTAAACAATATATAATAACACAACATAATGCAGCTTTACATAACACAGTTACGGAAAACAGCTTCTGTAAATCTGTTCTGTAAACATTGTTTCCGTAATTGTGTTCTGTAAAGCTGCATTATCAGCTCCCTGGCGTAGGGGTTACGGATGTAGTTCGTAATCCCGCATACCCGCGTCCAAAACACAGGTTTTTTTTTAATGAAATGGTATGGGTGCCGGTCGTTCAGAAAGCAGTGGCATAACTACTGAACGTAAACTTGCCCAGTAATCACGAACAGCCAAAAATGCTGGGGTTGACTGCTACGTCCTGTAAAAGACATGCAACTAACAAAGCTACATTACTTCGTGTTATTTTTATATTCTTTAAACCAGTGGTTCTCAACTGGTGGGGAATCCCCTCCCCCAGAGAGAGAGAGAGAGAGAGAGAGAAGAGAGAGAGAGAGAGAGAGAGAGAAAGAGAAAGAGAGAGAGAGAGAGAGAGAGAGAGAGAGAGAGAGAGAGAGAGAGAGAGAGAGAGAGAGAGAGAGGGGGGGAAATTAAGATTATTTCAAGATCACGTTAATACAAGAACCGATTACTTGATATTGTTTTTTCCCTCCATACTTTACGATTCTGTACTTCTCGCTCGTCTAAAATTTGTTTTCTAACGCAAGTAAACCTGCAAATCACGTTTTTGTAAACGTCTAGACTTGTTCTACTATGTGTTATTAAACTTAGCTTCCATTTTTTACGTATACTGTTTAGGGGCAGGTCGAAATTTATAGGGAGGAAATGCGAAAGGGGGATGACTTTCTGAACATATGGTAAAGGGGTGCATGGGCCAAAAAAGGTTGAGAACCACTGGTTTAAACATTATTGTTTTGTAACGGGTTCTTCAATAAAGCAAAGGTGTTTTGACGTCATCATTACACATTAACCCACACATATTCACACCCACACCCACCCCCCCCCCACACACACACACGCACCTACACACACTCACTAATACCATCACACACACATAGCCACGTCTTTACACATACCAACAACCACCTACCCACACATCATCATCATCGTCACGTGCCATGCTAGTAAGGCGGATGGATCACTATCTCACACGTCGCCATCCTGTAATGAGATCCGTGATCTTGTCTAGACTATGCTATGAGGCCGAGGCATTCAGGCATTTATCTTGCTTTTCCCTTGCTCTTTTCCCTCCTGGATTGTCAGTTGTCACTAAGTTTTCTAGTATGTTAAAAATGTGTTATTTCCACACATACCCACTACGTAGATCCATACTCATACCACTGTCACACACATAACCCCCCCCCCCCACACACACACACACATACAAACTCACTACATATATCCAACCATCTATGCTCATACCCCCCTCCCCTTTTCCACACACACCACTACCTACTTCCACACTTATACCCTCTGTACACACTTAACTACACATACACATAGACAATCACGTATCCACTACCTACATTCACAATCATACCACTGTCACACACATAACCCCACACACATACACATCATACTCAGAACATACATTCACACCATCTACACCCATACCCACTGGCACACATAGCCCCAAACACGTATATAAACATACACGTATCCACACGCATATACTTCTTCTTCTTCTTCTTCTTCAGCGTTCCGAGCCATTGAGGTTCTTTGCTGCAGATACAATCCGTCTCCATTCGTCTCTCTGGTTGACCTTCTCTTGCCAGTCGTTGATTCCAAGTGCTTGTAGGTCTGTATATATATGATCTCTCCACCGTCTTCTTGGTCTACCTCGGGGTCTACGGTCATTTATTTCCTGAGTGTAAGCGAGTTTTGTTTCCCTATTATCTTCCATTCTTTCTATATGCCCCAGCCATTGTAGTCTATTAGCCTTCATGATACCAGTGATTAGCGGGGACTTAAACAGATCATAAATGTCTTTGTTACTTCTTCTTTTCCACTCTCCACTTTGTGTATCCCTAATGGGTCCAAAGATGCGTCTTAAAACTTTGTTCTCAAAGGTTTGTAACAAGGCTTCGTCTCCTTTTGTTGTACTCCAGGTTTCAGAGCCATACAGCACAACTGGTCTGATCAGTGTTTTGTATATTGTGATCTTGGTGTTACGAGATAGCGCATTTGATTTTAGTAGATGTTGTAGTGCATAGTATATCTTATTTCCAGAATTGATTCTAGTTTGTATTCTTCCCTTATGATGTTGGAGCAGTTGAAGATTGTACCCAGGTATTTGTATGTTTCCGTTCTTTTAATGGTCATATTATCTATTTGTATGTGGCCAGAGTTTTTAGCCATTCCTTCTCTTGAAATTACCATATATTCTGTCTTATCGCATATACACATACACAAAATACAGCCACGTCTATATCACTTACACACACAAACACCCACATTCACCCACACATGTACTGACACTACACCCACACATATACTGACATTACACCCACACATGTACTGACACTACACCCACACATGTACTAACACTACACCCACACATGTACTGACACTACACCCACACATGTACTGACACTACACCCACACATGACACTACACCCACACATGACACTATACCCACACACGTGCTGACACTACACCCACACACGTGCTGACACTACACCCACACACGTGCTGACACCACACCCACACACGTGCTGACACAACACCCACACATGACACCACACCCACACATGACACTACACCCACACACGTGCTGACACCACACCCACACACGTTCTGACACTACACCCACACATGACACTACACCCACACACGTGCTGACACTACACCCACACACGTGCTGACACTACAACCCACACACGTGCTGACACTACACCTACACACGTGCTGACACAACACACCACACATGACACCACACCCACACATGTACTGAACTACCCCACACATAACACTACACCCCCACATGACACTACACCCACACATGACACTACACCCCACATGACACTACACCCACACATGACACTACACCCACACATGACAATACCCCACACATTTACTGACACTACACCCACACATGTACTGACACCACACCCACACATGACCACTACACCCACACATGACACTACACCGACACATGACACTACAAACACATATGACACTACACCCACACATGACACTACACCCACACATGACACTACACCCACACATGACCTACACCACACATGACACTACACCCACACATGACACTACACCCACACATGACACTACACCCACACATGACACTGCACCACCCACACATGACACTACACCCACACATGACACTGCACCCACACATGACACTACACCCCACACATGACACTATACCCACACATGACACTACACCCACACATGCCTACCCCACACATGACACTACACCCACACATGACACTACACCCACACATGACACTACACCCACACATGACACTACACCCACACATGACACTACACCCACACGTGACACTACACCCACACATGACACTACACCCACACATGACACTACACCCACACATGACACTACACCCACACATGACACTACACCCACACATGACACTATACCCACACATGACACTACACCCACACATGACACTATACCCACACATGTACTGACACTACACCCACACACGTGCTGACACTACACCCACACACGTGCTGACACCACACCCACACACGTGCTGACACTAAACCCACACATGACACTACACCCCACATGACACCACACCCACACACGTGCTGACACTACACCCACACATGACACTACACCCACACATGACACCACACCCACACACGTGCTGACACTACACCCACACACGTGCTGACATCACACCACACACGTGCTGACACTACACCCCACACATGGACACTACACCCACACATGACACCAACACCCACACACGTGCTGACACCACAAACATATTCTGGATATTGGGGCGTTGTGTAAGTATCTGACCAAGATTTGTACTTCGTGCGCCGGAGCTTAAATTTTGACTGCTATCCTCATTCTTACCTGCAGAGCAGCAGGTTGTGTCTCTCTTAGTCCTGGTCCCTATCCATATGCTGTCCGATATGTAGTTTTTCATCCATCGGCAAGCACATGGGGTCGATGGGACACGCAAGCTCCCCCCCACGGCAAGGTGGAGACACATCGGGGGAGAGCTCTACTGATGATATTCCTCCATGCCACCCAACATCATTTCTCTTGGTCTGTCTCTGCCTCTCTTCCCCTCGATCTTTCCAGTTGTTACGATGTTCTCCAATGCCCCTCTTCTCATCACATGACCGAAGAAAGCTGTTTGTCTCTTTCTTATTACTGAATGTTATTTCTAGTTTCATAAGCCTCTTTCAGGCAATCGTTATTAGTTACTTAGGCAGTCCAAGGAATTCGCAACATTCGCCTCAGGAACCATGTCTCTGTTGCTTTCAAGTTCTTCCTAATTTGTTCATTTACATTCCAAGATTCACTGTCATATAGCAAAACAGGTTCTATATAGCCGCCTTCCTTGACTCACCAAAATACTGTTAACGGCTTTGATCCTTTCACTTTCAGACATGTCTTCGCATTCCTGGTTGTAACTTCCAATATTGTCGTTCTACTTTGATTGATAGTTCCAGTTCTGGTGATACGGTTTCTGAGAAAAACAAAATGTTGAGAAAATCGTGGTCTGAAAAGAAAGCAAACGGCTAAATAGTGACAGCTGCAGGTGTTATTAGATAACTCGTCAACGCTGTCAAGAAGAGGCGGGTGAAATATGAGATATTGCAAAACAACAACCACAATAAAAAAAAAAAATAAACAATTGCATGTCTTTTGCAGGAGTGGATTCGCCTGATGGCGAAAGCTAATCCAAACGCAAAAACCAGTTTAGTGTACTAGAAATGGTAGCACGTGTATGGATTAATATTATGTTTGAATTCAAAGCAAGTGATTGAAAAATAAAATATAAAAAATTACCCCCCCCCCCCCCCAAAAAAAAAAAATCAAAAAAAATCAACACTATATGGTTCATCATCATCAAGTGCCCTGCTAACTGGCGTATGCGTTCATGTCTCTCCACATATCTATGTCTCTGGTGTTCTGGATTAACTGTGCTGATGATGTGATGTTCCTCTTTGCCACCGTCTACTAAATGGAATAAAAGGAATATTTCAAAACTATATGGTTATAAAGGGAATATTTCAAAACTATATTGGTATAAAATAGATATTTCACAACCATAACCGTAGAAAAAAAGTGGAACAAAAAGTTTGGTAAAAATGATATCCCGTCTTGGAAGAATTACCATAGCAACTGCTTGCTCCAGAAAGAGTTAAGGAACTATTTAAAGCACGTTTAACACCTGTAACCGGGAGCGTGCGAACAGGCCCTTGCGGTTTTCCCCATGCCCAAATGTCTTTTCTCCCTCCCCGGCAAAGGTCGGTGTGGCTGACTGGACAATGGCTCGGCTAGAATAAAGACCCAAGCGGGTAGTTAAACACATAATGAGAGTCCGGGTTTTCCTGGCAAAGGAGAACGCGTTTTTGAGGGGGAAGAAAGAACGGGCGAAGAAAAGGATTCCAAACCGATGAGAAAATAAGATCAGACACCGAAAAAGGGGGATACAATCTGTGGTAGATTGTTGTGGCGTGAGAAAGAATATTTTAGGGGGATGGTGGTGCACGTACGTCAAGGATAGAAGTAATTGGAGAGATCTTGGGGAGCGTGGAGTGTGAGGGAGGGGTAACAAGGAGCACGCTGAATGTTTCACGGCGTGACAAATATCTTTTCTGCAGGCGTGACACGTGCGATGCCAGGTCTAACAATGAGGAGAAGCGTGGCTTTTACTGCCTGATAGATGGCGGTCAGCTCCGCATCATTCTTCATTTTCCTCCTTCGTATTCTGCATTCCTAGATTGTACCAGGCTTTGTTGAATAAGCTGTATGTTTCTCTTTGTTCTGATACTTTCCCCACGCCCCCGATGATGTCGTGTTTTATTTAGCTGTATTCAATGTTCTGTCTGTTTGTGTGTTTGTCTGTCTGTTTGCCTCTTTGTCTCACTGTCTGGCTGTTTGCCTCTCTCTCTCTCTCTCTCTCTCTCTCTCTCTCTCTCTCTCTCTCTCTCTCTCTCTCTCTCTCTCTCTCTCCTGGTCTGTCTTTTTGTTTGTCTATGTCTGTCTGTTTGTTTGTCTCTCTGTCTGTCTGTGTATTTGTCTCTCTGTTTGTTTCTCTCTTTCTTTCTCTCCCTCCCTCACTCTCTCTGTGTCCGTATATCTGTTTGTCTCTCTGTCTGGTTGTATACGCTATCTGTTTTCATTTGTTCTGAAACACTCGCCCAGCCACGGATGATGTCATTAAAGTCCACGACATTTATTTAATTTTATTCAACGTTCCGTCCGTCCGTCCGTCCGTCCGTCTGTCTGTCTGTCTGTCTGTCTGTCTGTCTGTCTGTTTGTCTGTCTGTCTGTCTGTCTGTCTGTCTGTCTGTCTGTCTGCCTGTCTGTCTGTCTGTCTGCCTGTCTGTCTGTCTGTTTGTGTATGTACGTTTGTCTGCCTGACTCTATTTGTATGTACGTCTGTTTGCCTGTTCTTCTGTACGCTTGGCTCTCTGTCTTTCCGCCTGTCTGTTCGTCCGTTTATCTGTTTCTTTGTCTCACTGTCTGTGTCCATCTCTGCGCCTCTCCGATAGATGGGCCTCAGTGCCCAATTCGCAACCCTTTGAAAATAAAGTTCGTTTTTCGTTCGTTCTGTCGATCTTTCCGTCTATCTGTTTTATCTATATTTCAGTCTTTCTGGCCGCCTATATATTCTTCAGTCTGTCTGTACGTTCTTTAGTACAATTGTTAGTATTTCCGTCCATCTGAATGAAAGTCTAACGCTCTGTCGTCGAGTCTGTCTGTTCGTCCATTCTTTCATCTTTAAATCTGCTTGTCACTTTGTCCTTTCGTCTGCCTGTCCGTCCCGTCTTCCGTTTATCATTCCGTATATCTATCCGCTCCCCTGTCTGTCTGACCGACAGTCTGTCCATCAGCCCGTCTCTATGTACCTTCCAGTCTGTTTGCTGCCTGTCCGTGTTATTTGTCTGTAAATTTGCTATTCTGTTTTAGACCACTACTTTGAAAGCCTCAAGGTTTGTGCTGGTGATTCAAATATTCTTATTCACAAGTTCCTCGTGAAGGAAAGAATGTAGAATGAAGATATATAGAGCTGCCTCTGTCTCGTCACCTGACTGCTAAACATTGTTCAAGGATCTCTTCGCACACCATGAGACGTATCTGGGTACATCGCTCGCTCACTCGCTCGTTGAAGAAAAAAGATGTTCCGGCCCTGTTCAACCGTCGATCTCTCGTTTGGTTATATTTGGGGCCCTTATGGTGTTTCTATTTCTGCTTGAGTATTTGGTGCCCTTATGGTGTTTCTATTTCTGCTTGAGTATTTGGGGCCCTTATGGTGTTTCTATTTCTGCTTGAGTAGTTGGGGCCCTTATGGTGTTTGTATTTCTGCTTGAATAGATCGGGTTCTTATGGTGTTTCTATTTCTGCTTGAATATTTGGGGCCCTTATGGTGTTTCTATTTCTGCATGAGTAGTTGGGGCCCTTATGATGTTTGTATTTCTGCTTGAATAGATCGGGTTCTTATGGTGTTTCTATTTCTGCCAGAGTAGATGGGGCCCTTACGGTGTTCCTATTTCTGCTAGAGTAGATGGGGCCCTTATGGTGTTTCTATTTCTGCTAGAGTAGATGGTGGGACTGCGTGTTTCGCTTCCTATAGTTGTGCTAGCCCCATTTTATAAGACAGATCAGCATTTGATGGATGATATAGGCAATATCACGCCGGCTGCCTTTACTCTCCAGAAAATCTCACGGCACTCATTTTAGGCTGAGGCAATATGGAGGCCGGGGCGCATTGAAAATAAAATCTTCGCTTCCTCGTGGATTCGATCAAATAACCATCAGACTACAGGCAAGAGTACTAGCTACTGCGCTACCACGGCTCAGGGGTCAGACTATGAAGTCATACATAAAACACAGATGGGATGTGGCTAAGAGGCAAGGGTGTCCGCCTCACGCGTACACGTTCCCTGGTTTGAACCCCAGCATAGGCCTGGGCCTGTTTACCAACACCATTGTGGCTAATGCTACCAACACGTCCTCCTGAATTTATTATATTCAGCCAGATGTGCAGTCTAAAAACCACACGGCGGGTGGGAATCCCAAAGAGTAGGCCGGAAGGCCTCTGTCCTTGTGAAGACGGCATATGATCATATCCTTATTGTACCCTTCTGCTAACTACTGTATGCATGTAGGTCCGCCTGGGTATTGGCATGGAGTCTGTTGGCAATGGAAGAACTAAGCCCTGTGGAGGGTAAATGGCCGTCCTAGGCCCAAGCCTAGCCTGTCTGTATGAGTTCTGCTGTATCGTGGCTTGTTACATCGTAATATGCTTCTCCTCAGATGTGAAGTTCCAGTACCCTTCACCAGACCCCGCTGGTTTCTCGGCGCGGAGAGGGGGCAGAGCTCTACAACACGGGTCCCGTAGAGATAGTGGTTTGGTGCGAGGTCGGGGGATGAGCCTGGATATCAGCGTCACTTGGATAGATAACAGCTGGTGTGCAGGGCTCAAGCCACATGAAGGCCATTGCATCGGGCTTGAAATTTAGAACTCTGACTGTCAGAGACTTCAATAACCACCCAACCCAACAATCAGCCAGCCAATTAATCACCTAGCTAGGAAACCAACCAACTAACCCACCAACCAGCCAACCAACCAGTAAATCAACCAACCAGCCAACCAATCAACCAACCAGCTAGCCAACCAATCAGCCAATCAACCAACCAGCCAAACAATCAACCAACCAGCTAGTCAGCCAACCAGCCAGCCAGCCAACCAACCATCCACAGCAAACCAATGTTTAAATATGCAAAGAATACCATGGAGAGAAACCCCCCCCCCCAAAAAAAAAAAATAAAAAAAGAAAATTGACCAAGTCCTACAAGAAACAATTAAAAACCGTAAACTGATTAGAGAAATTAGACGCAGACAGTCACAATTTTTTGGTCACGTTATGAGAAGAAATAAATTGAGAACTTGGTGACAATAGGTAAGATCGAGGGGAAGAGAACAAGGGGATGACAGAGAAGTAAATACCTGGATGCCTTGGCCATGTTGTATGGTCGAGACCAGAACAATGAGCTGATCCACGACTCTGGTGATCGAGTGAGATGGCAAAACATGACCGCCCACGCTTACCGCCATGGCACATGATGATGATGATGAGCAAACCAACCAACCAATCATCCAACCAGCCAGCAAACCAATTAACCAGGGAACCAACCAACCAACAAATCCAAACAACCAACCAACGAACCAACCAGTGAACCAACTAACCAAAACCCAACTAACAAAGAAATCATCTTTACAGTTATTACTTTAAAATACCAAGTCTCTGCCTGGCATAAAACGAGTTAAAACATGACCCGGATAGAACGATAACCAACAGTTCCCACGACAAGTCAGAACAACCCAAGGTCACCTGTTTCACTTAACGCACCTGCACTTTGACCTTTTGTGCGCGTGAGGGAGATCGACGCAGACACTTGTTAGTAGCACACGTCAAGACTTGCTTGGCTTGGGGGATTTAAGTGTCCGGCGCTGACACGTCTGACCTTCCAGCTTTCGCTTGTTTGACTGTCGTTTTTCCTCTGTACTGTCACTCTCCCTGCCACACTGCGTTCCCTCGCTTCAGTGCATTCGATTTCGTCTCTCGCTTTCACGTCGCTGCTGATAATATCGCGGGCAACAATTCGACCCCTTTTCGGAAAGTAATGTTTGGCTAACTTTCTTTCAACCTCCTCTCGGTGTATGAGAGAAAGAAAGCAGAAAAGTGCACGAATGACAGGCAGGGACGTGGCACCCCATGGAGCAGCTTTGGTCCCTGGGGAAGCTTAGCACTAAAATTTTTAAACAATAAAATATATATAGCATAGCATTATTAGACAGCAAACTTATTTGTTTTAAAATTAGTGGAACAGTGGTGAAGCTGTGGAAATGTAAACAATAAAGAATGACACAAAGTAATGCAACTTGCTTGTTGTTGTTGTTGTTGTTGTTGCAGATCCTATTTACAGGACATCGCTGTCAACACCAGCACTGCTGTGTCTTGGCAAGTTTACGTTCAGTAGTTTGCCATTGCTTTTTGAACGACCGGCTCCAATACCATCACGTTAAAACCCAGCGTGACACGGGCTGCTTCCAAATCGGTCGCAGCTGTGTTTCGAAGGCAGGTAAGCGGAATTACGAACTCCGTAACACCTTGGCCACGAAGCAGGCTGGGGAACATTAGCCCTAAAAATAATTTTTTAATAAAATAAAATATATGCAGCATTAATAGACAGTACACTTCTGGGGATCGAGGGGAAGAGAACAAGGGGAGGACAAAGTCAGAACAACCCAATAGGAGACTGGGGAAATGCCATAATTATCCCAATTTGAAAAACAAAGGCAGCAAAAGACACTATACACAATACAGAGGCATTTCACTGCTGAGTCGTACTGGGAAAATATTTTGCAAAATTCTTGAGAACAGACTACGAACTATTATAGAACCCCAGCTAAGCGAAACACAACATGGATTTAGGAAAAAACAAAGGATGCACAGACGCCATTTTTGCTCTTAGACAACTTATAGAAAAATCAATCGACTTCAATGAAACACTCTACTTAGCCTTTGTCGACCAAGAACAGGCATTTGATAGAGTAGATAGAAACAAGCTGTGGGAAATCCTTAAACAGTATGGAATGAGTACACATTTAACAAACTTATATAGAAGTTTATACAACAACAGTGAATGCATAGTGAGAGCAATTGGAGGACACTTAGAACCCTTCACCATAAGATCCGGAGTACGATAAGGTTGTGTCCTGTCCCCTCTCTTGTTCATAACATATATAGACAACATATGTAAAGGAAAGCCAGCCAAACAGAGACCGCAAGAACACCGCATGACGAGAACACAGAAGAAGAACCATCTGCAAATCTAACCATTAGAGAACTCCTGTTTGCGGACGACCAAGCACTAATAGCAAAATCAGAAGCTGAATTACAAGACCACATGAATAGTCTAAACGAAATGTGTAGGGAACATAACATGAAAATTAGCACAAGTAAAACAGAAGGTATTGACTATAACTAAAGAAGAAAAAGCAACAACGATTCACCTAAACGAACATCCCTTGAAACAAGTAAAGAGTTTCAAGTACCTAGGAAGTATAATATCATCAAATGGCAGATCAGAAGACGAGATCGAAAATAGATGCAATAAGGCAAACCAACTCATTGGACAAATGGCACCAATACTAAAGAAACAAACATGTATCAATAACTACTAAGAAAGCACTTTACAACACAATCTTCCTACCAACTCTATGTTACCAATGCCAAACCTGGACAATGACAGAAAAAGAGAAAAGAAAAATCACAACAACAGAAATGAGATTCCTGAGAAGAATACTCAATGTATCAAGAAGAGATAAGATCAGAAATGAAGAAATCAAGACTAAAGTGGGAGTTATAGCAGCACTAGATTTTATTAGAAGGCAGCAAGTCAAATGGTTTGGCCATGCAAGTAGGTTACCAACTAACAGTATACCACAACAAGCAATGATGTACAGACCAGAAGGAAGCAGAGGAAGAGGCCGACCACGTAAACGATGGACGCAGGGAATAACAGAGTCCATGGGAATATCGATACATGAAGCCCATAAGTGGGCACTCTTCCGCTGTTTATACTTCACCTCGACACCGCAAGGTACAAGAGGAACATGATGAGATGAGATGAGACACTTCTTTGTTTTAAAATTAGTGGACCAGCATTAAAGCTATGGAAATGTAAACAATATATAATAACACAACATAATGCAGCTTTACATAACACAGTTACGGAAAACAGCTTCTGTAAATCTGTTCTGTAAACATTGTTTCCGTAATTGTGTTCTGTAAAGCTGCATTATCAGCTCCCTGGCGTAGGGGTTACGGATGTAGTTCATAATCCCGCATACCCGCGTCCAAAACACAGTTTTTTTAATGAAATGGTATGGGTGCCGGTCGTTCAGAAAGCAGTGGCATAACTACTGAACGTAAACTTGCCCAGTAATCACGAACAGCCAAAAATGCTGGGGTTGACTGCTACGTCCTGTAAAAAACATGCAACTAACAAAGCTACATTACTTCATGTTATTTTTATATTGTTTAAACCAGTGGTTCTCAACTGGTGGGGAATCCCCTCCCCCAGAGAGAGTGAGAGAAGAGAGAGAGAGAGAAAGAGAGAGAGAGAGAGAGAGAGAGAGAGAGAGAGAGAGAAGAGGAGAGAGATGAGAGAGAGTGAGAGAGAGAGAGAGAGAGAGAGAGAGAGAGAGAGAGAGAGAGGAGAGAGAAATTAAGATTATTTCAAGATCACGTTAATACAAGAACCGATTACTTGATATTGTTTTTTCCCTCCATACTTTACGATTCTGTACTTCTCGCTCGTCTAAAATTTGTTTTCTAACGCAAGTAAACCTGCAAATCACGTTTTTGTAAACGTCTAGACTTGTTCTACTATGTGTTATTAAACTTAGCTTCCATTTTTTACGTATACTGTTTAGGGGCAGGTCGAAATTTATAGGGAGGAAATGCGAAAGGGGGATGACTTTCTGAACATATGGTAAAGGGGTGCATGGGCCAAAAAAGGTTGAGAACCACTGGTTTAAACATTATTGTTTTGTAACGGGTTCTTCAATAAAGCAAAGGTGTTTTGACGTCATCATTACACATTAACCCACACATATTCACACCCACACCCCCCCCCCCACACACACACGCACCTACACACACTCACTAATACCATCACACACACATAGCCACGTCTTTACACATACCAACAACACCTACCCACACATCATCATCATCGTCACGTGCCATGCTAGTAAGGCGGATGGATCACTATCTCACACGTCGCCATCCTGTAATGAGATCCGTGATCTTGTCTAGACTATGCTATGAGGCCGAGGCATTCAGGCATTTATCTTGCTTTTCCCTTGCTCTTTTCCCTCCTAGATTGTCAGTTGTCACTAAGTTTTCTAGTATGTTAAAAATGTGGTATTTCCACACATACCCACTACGTAGATCCATACTCATACCACTGTCACACACATAACCCCCCCCCCCACACACACACACACACACTACAAACTCACTACATATATCCAACCATCTATGCTCATACCCCCCTCCCCTTTTCCACACACACCACTACCTACTTCCACACTTATACCCTCTGTACACACTTAACTACACATACACATAGACAATCACGTATCCACTACCTACATTCACAATCATACCACTGTCACACACATAACCCCACACACATACACATCATACTCAGAACATACATTCACACCATCTACACCCATACCCACTGGCACACATAGCCCCAAACACGTATATAATACACGTATCCACACCATATCATTCCTCATTACTTCTTCTTCTTCAGCGTTCCGAGCCATTGATGTTCTTTGCTGCAAATACAATCCGTCTCCATTCGTCTCTCTGGTGGACCTTCTCTTGCCAGTCGTTGATTCCAAGTGCTTGTAGGTATGTATATATAATATCTCTCCACCGTCTTCTTGGTCTACCTCGGGGTCTACGGTCATTTATTTCCTGAGTGTAAGCGAGTTTTGTTTCCCTATTATCTTCCATTCTTTCTATATGCCCCAGCCATTGTAGTCTTCATGATTAGCGGGGACTTAAACAGATAATTAATGTCTTTGTTACTTCTTCTTTTCCACTCTCCACTTTGTGTATCCCTAATGGGTCCCAAAGATGCGTCTTTAAAATTTTGTTCTCAAAGGTTTGTAACAAGGCTTTCGTCTCCTTTTCGTTGTACTCCAGGTTTCAGAGCCATAGAGCACAACTGGTCCTGATCAGTGTTTTGTATATTGTGATTTTGGTGTTACGAGATAGCGCATTTGATTTTAGTAGATGTTGTAGTGCATAGTATATCTTATTTCCAGAATTGATTCTAGTTTGTATATCTTCCCTTATGATGTTGGAGCAGTTGAAGATTGTACCCAGGTATTTGTATGTTTCCGTTCTTTTAATGGTCATATTATCTATTTGTATGTGGCCAGAGTTTTTAGCCATTCCTTCTCTTGAAATTACCATATATTCTGGTCTTATCGCATATACACATACACAAAATACAGCCACGTCTATATCACTTACACACACAAACACCCACATTCACCCACACATGTACTGACACTACACCCACACATATACTGACATTACACCCACACATGTACTGACACTACACCCACACATGTACTAACACTACACCCACACATGTACTGACACTACACCCACACATGTACTGACACTACACCCACACATGACACTACACCCACACATGACACTATACCCACACACGTGCTGACACTACACCCACACACGTGCTGACACTACACCCACACACGTGCTGACACCACACCCACACACGTGCTGACACAACACCCACACATGACACCACACCCACACATGACACTACACCCACACACGTGCTGACACCACACCCACACACGTTCTGACACTACACCCACACATGACACTACACCCACACACGTGCTGACACTACACCCACACACGTGCTGACACTACACCCACACACGTGCTGACACTACACCTACACACGTGCTGACACAACACCCACACATGACACCACACCCACACATGTACTGACACTACACCCACACATAACACTACACCCACACATGACACTACACCCACACATGACACTACACCCACACATGACACTACACCCACACATGACACTACACCCACACATGTACTGACACTACACCCACACATGTACTGACACCACACCCACACATGACACTACACCCACACATGATACTACACCGACACATGACACTACAAACACACATGACACTACACCCACACATGACACTACACCCACACATGACACTACACCCACACATGACACTACACCACACATGACACTACACCCACACATGACACTACACCCACACATGACACTACACCCACACATGACACTGCACCCACACATGACACTACACCCACACATGACACTGCACCCACACATGACACTACACCCACACATGACACTATACCCACACATGACACTACACCCACACATGACACTACACCCACACATGACCACTACACCCACACATGACACTACACCCACACATGACACTACACCCACACATGACACTACACCCACACATGACACTACACCCACACGTGACACTACACCCACACATGACACTACACCCACACATGACACTACACCCACACATGACACTACACCCACACATGACACTACACCCACACATGACACTATACCCACACATGACACTACACCCACACATGACACTATACCCACACATGTACTGACACTACACCCACACACGTGCTGACACTACACCCACACACGTGCTGACACCACACCCACACACGTGCTGACACTACACCTACACATGACACTACACCCACACATGACACCACACCCACACACGTGCTGACACTACACCCACACATGACACTACACCCACACATGACACCACACCCACACACGTGCTGACACTACACCCACACACGTGCTGACATCACACCCACACACGTGCTGACACTACACCCACACATGACACTACACCCACACATGACACCACACCCACACACGTGCTGACACCACAAGAACACATATTCTGGATATTCCCCAACCAAGGTTGATTAAAATCTCTACTCCTCTCGCCCAATACGTACCTATATATTCGAGGTGAGCTGTATGGGTCTCTTGATATTCCCTTCTTTCCCGAGATCACACCTAAGATTGTTTATAAATCTTCCATTGTCTGGACTTAACATCAAAGAAAGAATTATAGACAAGCTTAGGTATGCTGATGATACAGTGTTATTCGCAGAAAGCGAAACCTAGTGGAACAAGTAAACAGACACAATGCTGAATGAGGCTTAGATATTAATATTTATTTTTTTTTAAAAAAAACGAAAGAAAACTATGATAATTAACAGTCGAATGAATAGTGAACATCACAATAACGGAGAGATACTAGAACAAGTAACACGTGTATCGTACCTTGAACATGTAATGTAACAGATGATGGCAGTAGGGAAAGAGACATCAAAAAGAGAATAGGAATGACCAACAATTTTTGAACAGCATGAAATCAGTATACATCTAGAGCAGAGGTTCCCAAACCACGGCCAGCGGGCCACTTGTGGCCCGCCAGCTGTCAAAAAGTGGCACGCGAGACCTCGAGCAGTCATTTTCCGCAATGACCGTTATTAAAAAAAAACAAAAACACAAGCAACGTTCCAGACTCACCGACAGTAACCTAGCTGCGCTTATGATTTGTGCCCAGACAATGATAAACTGGCATCTGAACTCAAGTAACTGGTATTGAAGAACAGTTACAATTGTAAATTAACTACATTAATAGCGATTTTCGAAACTGATTTAAAATTTAAGTTAAGAAAGGTAAGAATGATATTGCACGACTTTTATAATTTTATAATGTTGTGGCCCGCTTAACTACGAAAATGGTAGATATGGTCCTCTGCTTGAAAGCTTGGGAACTACTGATCTAGAGAGATTAACAAAGCATTAAAACTGAGAATTGTAAAATGTAATGTATATTCAACACTGCTATGTTTCGCGGAATCTTGAACAATGAACAAGCAATAAGGAAGTCGAATAGAGGCCCTGGAGATGTGGATACACAGAAGAATATGTCGTATTTCATGAAAACAAAAACAATCAAGTACTGTGGTTCTAGAAACGCTGTGAATGAAAAGAGAGTTGATGAAAGAAATACAAAAGAGGCAAGTGAAATATTTTGACCGCGTTAAAAGATTTAACACTCTTATCAAACCATACTGGAGGGTAAGGTTAAAGGCAAGCGAGCAAGAAGTAGACAACGATACAAGTGGGAAGATAACATTAAGATATAGACGAACAGCAGTCTGATAGAATGTAAGTCAATGCGAGTGACAGGTGGGCAATTATCTCGGAAAGACAAAGATAAAGAACATAATAGGTTATATATTCTCTGAACCCAGCGACTGGCAGTACTCCTGTCGACTACAAAACTTCCATACACATATAGACGCTTGTGAATGTTCACAACAGTTTCTTTCTCTACAACGAGAAATTATATCAAATTCGCTGCTTATAACGCACGTTGCAATCACGCTCTATTTAAAGGTTTTAGGGCAGCCATATTATTTTGGGTTGCACCCAATCGAAATATGCCATACTTTGAAATGTGCAAAATGTCATGCTTCTGTCTCCGTTATTAGCTGAGAAAAACGTCGTGGTGCATTACTTTCTGAACGCCCGTAGTAAAAACTAGATTTTTAAAAATTAAGAAAATCTTATGCAGATCCCTGTCAAGGAGATTGGGTAAAGAAATTATCCTCAGCGCATAGAACCAATCTGAAACTTGTGGCTGTGAATTATGGGCAATTTTTAAACAAGATGAAAACATCTCTTGAAGCTCAGCACACAGAATGTTGAATATTCCTTGGACAGCCAAAAAGAGTAATCTAAATGTTTTGAAAATGGCTAAGACACAACGACAAGTGATCCCACGATCAGACAGAGACAGATTTCATGGCTTGATACTTTAGTTTCTCTAATGACAGACGTGTGATCTTTCACAGATTGCATGATGTGTTGTTGAGATTTCAAATGAAACCATAACGTACATGACTAGATTACTGGGAGTCGTTTTCAACATAGCAATGACTTTAAAGCTCAACGAAATGGGTGGGGGGGGGGGGGGGGGAGGGAGAGGGAAGAACCACCCACACACACACACACACACACACACACACACACACAGCTAACGTTTACTCAGATGCTAAACTTGAGATACGAAGAATGTAATCCGATCAGCACACAAATTAAGAAACCTGTTTTGTGTGTGTGTTGTTTTTGAATGACAGAAAAAGAGAAAAGAAAAATGACAACAACAGAAATGAGATTCCTGAGCAGAATACTCAATGTATCAAGAAGAGATAAGATCAGAAATGAAGAAATCAGGACTAATGTAGGGGTTATAGCTGCAATAGATTTTATTAGAAGACATCAAGTCAAATGGTTTGGCCATGCAAGTAGGTTACCAACTAACAGTATACCATAATCAATTATGTACAGACCAGATGGAAACAGTGGAAGTGGCTGACCACTTAAACGATGGACGCAGGGAATAACAGAGTCCATGGGAATATCGATACATGAAGCCCAATTCGGGCACTCTCCCGCTGTTTATACTTCACCTCGACACCGCAAGGTACAAGAGGAACATGATAAGATGAGAGATGAGATGAGTTGTTATTGTTTTTCGTTGCAGACTGGTCGAAACACTCGTCTATATGTTTGTGTCTTTCCTTTCTTCGCCTGGCTTCAAGTTATACAACAGTGGTTCTCAACCGGTGGGGAATTCCCCCCAGGGGGGAATTTTGGGGTTTCCAGGGGGGGGGGGGGAAATTAAGATTATTTCTAGATTGCGTTGATACAAGAACCGATTACTTGACATTGTTTTTCTCTTCATACTTTACGGTACTTCTTCTTCTTCGTTCATCCGGAGTTTTTTTTTTTCCGGATGTGATTGCGTTGTGCCTGTTTACAGCAGAGCTGCGTTCTTGCGCCGTTAGGCCGACTTCTGCGGGCATTTGTTGACCGGGTTAACCTTCCCGGCTTTACGGTTCTGTACGTATCATCCTTCTGAAATTCATTTTATAACGTAAGTAGATCCGCAAATCACGTTTTATGTAGATGTCTAGACTTGTTTTAGTATGTGCTATTAAATTTAGCTTCAATTATACGAATCTGTAAAGGATGCAAAAAAAAAATTTCTAGCTTTCTGAACGACCGACCATAATGAATCAAACAAGTAAATTCCGCGACATGACGTGCCTGAAATGCCCTTACAGCCCGGCAATGTCAGAAACCACGTAAATACCCATGTTAATCACCATCCATATACTATATATTCCACAAAATTCTAGCAATAGATTATGGAGGGCTTGTGTTGTGATGGGATAGGGGAAGGGGGGACGCTAAAATACCTTGAGGTCGGCAAGGTTTAACCTACTACATAGGAAAAGTTGGCGACCTGGCCCAACATTCAGACTTACAGTCAATTGAATTGACCTACATGTTGCAATCAACAACGCATGTCCTTAAAGTGGGCTCAATAGAATGCCTCACATATTTCAGAACTATCCCCGTTCAACTTACCTCTAATCCGCCCACCCGCCCCTACAAGTATATCAACGCCCCTACACAGAATATGATGATTGAGCTAAAACTTATTCTGACTAGACAATCTAGTTAGTAATACGTGATTGCTGGTCTACTATGTTATAAATTTAGAGCCGGGAACTACGAACTGTAAAGTATGAGAGAAACAATTCAAGTAATCTGTTCTTTTATTGTGAAAATCTAATCTAGAAACCTAATTCCCCCTGGCAAGAAGGTCGGGGGGGGGGTAATTCCAACGTTCTGAGAGACATGCCTTAACAGGACGTCGCAGCAATCCGTGCATACGTTTTTGTTTTGTTTTTAACTGTGTGATTTACCAGACGATTATTAAATTCAGTAGCGACTTTTCTCCGTAATCTCGTAAGTAACGTGAGGACGGTGAGAGTCAACAGTGGTTCGAATCCCGTCGGTAACTTACGGAATATGTGAGCTGACCGCTCAGAAAGCAATGGCAAACTACTGAGCGTAATCTAGCCATGAAATCAACAATCAGCTGAAAGATACTGATGTTGACAGCAATGTCCTGTAAAGGATATGCAAAAAAAAAAAAAAAAGTTTGCTATCGCTTTCTGAACGACCGACTCCCATGTCAATAAAATCAACACAAGCTCCAAATTGCCCGCGTCTGAACTCGAACTGTGAAACGCCCGTTCACAGCCCCGGCTGCTGTCAGACGAATGAGCCCTAAATCCAGTGTTCAACAGCCACTCCACTGTCCACTATTCTCTCCACCATAAATTCTCAGCAACTAGATCTATGGAGGGCTCGTTAGTGTTGTCGATGGGATGGGGAGGGGAGAGGGGGGTACGCTGAAAATACCTTGAGGTCGGCAAGGGTTTGACGCCTTCTACCATAGGTAAAGATTGGCCACCTGTGTCCCCATTACAATCGAGCCACAGAAGGCTCCTACTTCGGGACATTTTTATTCAAAGCCAGTTCTGTGGCTGGTGTTGAAGTCGTCAGACTCAGATGTCACAGCACTATCTTTGCTAGATTAGTCGGTTCAATGGTGGAGTCGTAATATCCCAGTATCAGCCATCATTTTCATATTTCTCAATTTGAGTGTTGAATTTGATCAGCTCCCCCTCGTTTTCAGCAATTTTTTATTTCTTTTTCAGATCTGCACTAGTCTGAACCCAATGTCTCATAAACTACCCCACACAAAGGCTCACATAATAAACAGAAGACACTTGACGGAAATACAGCAAACACACACATTACACTCAACAAACATGCAATCTTCCTACAGCTCGTGCCATGTCAAATTGGTAATCATGCCTGTCCGCAGCCTTCTATCTCGGGTGCTTCAGATACTGATGTTCCTCCATGCCATGTCAAACTGTCCAGCATCCTCTCTATTAGTCTCCCGCTCTCTCCTCCTCTCTAATCTACCGGTTATGATTGATGACATACTACAGCTTCCTCCTTCTCATGACATGCCCAAAGAATGATGACTTGTCTTTTTCTGTTTCAGTAACCAGTTCTCTGTGTGATTTAACTTCTTTTAAGTTACCCTGTGTTTGTAAAGTCTCACTACACTTTGTATATAGAACAAATTTGAAAAAAGGAAGTACATGATGTCGTCATCAATAAATGTGCTCCACAATCCACCGAGAAGCAATACACAGCAAAAGGCTGTTTTAATTCTTTGCACTCCAAACAATGAATAATTTATTGGTACTTTTTAGCTTCCCCAAAACACCATAGCAGTAACTATTGTAACCAATTTAATGAATTATTTATTAAATCTTTTGAAGATGTAATAATGTAGCCACTTTTTCAAATTTGTACTACATATAAATTGTAGTGATACTTTACAAATGCCCAGTATAGTCACTCTTTCTACCCACCCACATGTTTTTCTTCTATAAAACCACATCTACACAGCTTCCACACAACGCACATACACAAACAAATAAATGAAATGAAAAACCATGCGATATATTTCAATTTATCATAACCATGTATTCAAATTGTCAACAATGGTAATTTTGATTCAACCAGTATCACTTCAATGTACAGAATACAAGAAATATAAAGCAAGCACAGAGTGTACATGTGTAGCCCTACTGACTGTAAGCTAAAGGCACGGATACTGTTCAGCATTCATTAATTACAGGCAAAAAATAAAGAAGAAGCAGTAACAGAAGAGGAGGAGAGAAAAGAAGGGATGGAAGAAACAAAAAAAAAAGAAATGAAGTTCTTGTAGAGACATTATCACATTTTGCTTGTACCACCAATAGTAAAATGTTATCACTTATAAGTTTTACGTAGAAAACAAACATATATATATATATATATATAAACATTACAAGAATGTAAAAGGCACCTAGAAATAATCTGGATCGTGCACCATCTGTAAAGTCACATGGGATCACTTGAGAGAGATCTAGGAATAACTGGGAGTGCACTGTCAGCGGTTTCCAAGTTTTGTGAGGGACATGAAATAATTGGTCTGGTCCACAGAAAATCTGCTCCAACATTCATTCATATTTATGATCATAACATGCGTGGAATGTAGCACTAGTAAATTTGGCATACAATTTGTGAAAGTTATTGTCAAATGCTGCCAGGAATTTAACTACTGTAAGAAAAGTGAACAATAATGCAGTAGAGATGACCAATGAGCTTCAAAACTAGTTTTTTACAAACTTATAGTGAGCCATAATGCACTTGTCTGCACAATATAATAAACTGTAACATTATGCTACTAACTTGCAGCAAATAAAAATTGCAACCTGGCATATCAGTGACCAGTTACCAATGTTTCATGTAGGTATAGTCCTCATTGTGCAGGTTTTTAAAAGTACTTGAGCCATTTATAAGAGTTTATATTTCAAGAATGCAAGTATATGAATGTCTTGTTTAGTCTACCATGGACGCCAAAGTCTTTCTTCACCAACAGATGAAGCCGGTGATGATGTGCCATCATGGCGGAAACACATCCTGTCCTCATCCATCACATGTAAATATTTCAAAGCATGGCTGTCCATTGCCTTTCTTCCGTCAACAATAACTGAAGGAAACTGTGTGGAGTACAAACTGTGTCGTGGAAGATTGTGACTAGGTGAAGTCTTGCCTGCAATGGATGTCTGGGAAAAGTGACCACTTAGTGGACTTGAGTAGTTGTTGATGTCTTTCTGGTCGTAGTAATGAGGAGATTGGGACAGGTTGAGTGGGGATGTGAGGTCGGAGTCTGAAGAAGCAGATGATGCCAAAGAGTATGTCCTTGATCTTGGCATGAGATCAGCATAATGGTCTTCAGGAGTGTAATACACATAGGACTGATTTGTTGCCATGGCGGGGGATAGATTGGTTGCTTCTGGGGAAATTGTGGACGAGGACACGATTGTCTCTTGTGGTGCTGTGCATCTGATCTGTGGGAGGGTGTCGTGAAGTTTGTGGATTGGCTGGGGTTGTAGCGGTTTCTGGTGCTGTAAAACCTTGGAGTGAATGACGACCGGTGACAACACTGGGGGGATCTGGATGTGCAGTGGTTGTGTGAACTTGATACGAGAAGACTCAGCTGATGCTGCAGTGTTGGTCAGGTCAGATTTAATCACAACAGGAACATGGCTTGGTGTTGAATTCAGTGGCAGGTTTGATGCAGCCGGAGCAATGGGAACTGGCTGAGACACTTTGATTTGTGTAGTATTGGTAGCCTTAACATTCTGAAATGGGCTGCTAACAACCTGGATAATGTGTCCATTTGTAAACTGGGCATTTGTTTGTATTCCATTAGCGAGAACAGGTGTGTTGGCTGGAGCAATGGCTGGCTGTGATGGCTTAGCAAAAGATGTTTTGTTGGAAAGTTGAATGCAGTTGGCCAGATGATGAACCACGCGGGATTTCACATCATCGTTGAAGCTCTGGGACTGGCCTAGGTAGCGGATGACTTCATTGGCACATTCCATAAACCCTGCCTGGTACTTCCCAGTCAAGGAGGTGTCTCTGGAGCTGGCCAGCTGCTGATGCTGATGCTGTTCCTGGAGACTGCGCAGATGCTTCACTGTAAGTTCTAGAATGTCGGCCTTTTCCAGCTTGTTAAACTGTGAGCTCTGGAAGTGGACAAGAGAAACAGGTTATAATCATCTAGCCAGAAATGTATAGGGTGTATTTTTAATTTTTAAATTTTTTTCAGTATTTGAAAATATTGCAGGTCCAAGTTTTGTATTCACCCTTCTGTAAAATTCATGCAACGTAACAGGTAAATACAAAACTTAGACCAGCAATATTTTCAAACACTGCACAGTCATTAAAAATACACCATGTAATTTACCCTACAGATTGGTAAGTTAATTCAGTGTATTTGTTTCCCAGACCATATTCAGGTATCAAGTTTAGCCTGGGTCAACCTGAGAGCCCAGGTCAATGTGTTCTTGCATTGATGGAGATTTGAACCCCTGACCACAGGCCAGCAGGCATGTGTGCTAGCTACTGCCCCATGTGGCCCTATGACTTTTTTAAAAACTTTATCATGTGTAATGGAATTGGTGGCCTCAATATAGAACGTAAACAAAAATAGCAGTGCAGGAAAACGTGGAAGTAGTTTGGTGAGTGAATGATGAGTAGGCATCCCCACTGTGACTGTTCTTATTCTCACTTAGTGATTTTTATAAGTATGTATTCGCAAGCTTAAATGTAAGAGAAAAATAAAGTGAGAGAGAGAGAGAGAGAGAGAGAGAGAGAGAGAGAGAGAGAGAGAGAGAGAGAGAGAGAGAGAGAGAGAGAGAGAGAAAGAGAGAGGAGAGAGAGAAAGAGTGAAAGAGAGAAGGGAGAAGGAAAGAAGACAAAAGACATGAGAGAAATGCAGATTGAAAACAGAATGTGAAAGTTGTCCTAAAAAACAAATCATATAATAGAGTAGAGGAAAGACTGAAATAAAAAAGAAGATTAAAATAAGCAGACAGAAACACAAGAAACAAAGCTACAAAAAAAAACAACAACAAGCCAAACAATAGAATACTTACATCTTTTTTGCTTCCTTGTATCACCAGAGATTTCAGCTGTGACAAACTATCATTGATTCTAGCTCGACGTCGTTTTTCCATCAAGGGTTTATTTGTCTGAGGAAGAGCAACAACAAACAATATAAAATCTTGCACAGTGCATCAAAATATTACTGTTGTTTGTTACAATTATGTATGGGTGGAACAAAAGTCTACTACATGTCTGTGGCAATGTTGTGTATGTATGTTGTAAAATATCTATTGTTTAACAGTTGTTAGTAGTAGTAGTGGTAGTAGTAGTTGTAGTAGTGGTAGTAGTAGTAGTAGCACTAGCAACAGCAGCAGCAACAGAAGCAGTAATGATAGCAGCAACAACAGTAGTAGTAGTAGTAGTAGTAGTAGTAGTAATAGCAGCAGCAACCGTAGTAGTAGTAGTTGCATAGCAGTAGTAGCATAGCAGCAGTAGTAGTAGTAGTAGTGGTAGTAGTAGTAGTAGTAGCAGTAGTAGCAGCAGCAGCAGCAGTAGTAGTAGTAGTAGTAGTAGTAGTAGTAGTAGTAGTAGTAGTAGTAGCAGCAGTAGTAGTAGTAGTTGTAAAATGTGGGCATCACATTTAATTCAGTCACTAATTGTTTGTTTTTTTAAAATAACTATGTAACAACGGATTAATGTAACGTAAGCAAAAGAAGTTTACTATAAAGTATAATAAATAATTAGAATATAACGAATTGTTTTGTCAAATAGTAATTAAAACAGTATATGACATAAACAAAATTGGTTAATTGGTTTTTGATTAAAACAAGAGTAGAATTAATGTGACAGTAATACCTAAAGTACATATGTTTGTCTAACAATAGACAGAAAATAAGATGAACGTAATAATAACTAATTAATAATTAAACTTTTCTAAAATAGTAACTAGAATAGAACTTAATAACTAGATTAGAATGGAGTAAGGTAAACTGGACGTGATAAAGGTTGAAGTTCAATGAATCAATATTTTCACGATTTCACATGTGTTTAGTTCAATAGTTGAACTAAACAAATGGAAAATCGTGAAAATAATGTCTTCAAATATTAAGTAACGTAATAAAAGATCAAACACAACTTACTTTTCTCAAAGATAAACTGGATCTCTGAGGCGACGATGTGGAATTAGCCATAGTTAGAATTTAAACTGGTAACGAAACCTTATGTCGAAGAAACTGTTTATTCAAAGGCTTTCTAACAAGTGTCTTTACCAGACCACCAAGCAAATCTGTACTGGTGGAGACACGGGGACCCCATCAGATTTTATACACTGACTCGCTCTTAACCACAGATCCCTGATCTCCATTGAGAAGGGTGGGGGTAGAACATAAAGGGGGGTTAGGTGGTTCTTTATGCCCGCGTGACACATACCGTCAGAGAAACCGTTCCCCCAGGAGATCGGTGTGAAGTCCCAAGTTTTGCCTTTCCCACGGTCGGTCTATTTGTGGATACCACCACAGCCGACCAATCGTCTGGCCGGGATCGTGCGCGGCATGCGACAGGTCGAAGCTGATTGGTCCCGCGCCAGATGTTCCCGTGCCATGCCTGCAATGGCCGGATATTCTCTTGTCAAGCTCTTCATCTTCGGCTCGGGCCGACCACATTTAAGTGAAAGAAAATAAAAATGTTCGCACGTGCCGGTTACATTTCAGGTCAGAGCGGCTCGCTGGCTGTGTGGCAAGTTGGAGAATTTACCACTTGTTGCGGGCATGGCAGACTCCGAGTTGAACTGTTGGTGTTTAAGAATTTGCTTGCTGATTTCGCTAATTAGTAGTCAGTAGTACTACACATTTGCATGCCGCACTTTGTTCTGTTGGTTGGTGTTTCTAGTTTTTGTATTATTAACTTCTTCTTCTTCTTCTTCTTCTTCTTCTTCTTCTTCTTCTTCTTCTTCTTCTTCTTCTTCTTCTTCTTCTTCTTCTTCTTCTTCTAAAGTGAGTCCGACTTCGGCATATATCTGTTCTTTCTACATTGAGTGAATCCAGGATAACAAGCCCCATCTGCCCGTTGGTATGCCTTTCTTCATATTTTGCATTGGCCATGGCCCCGAGGCTTACTTTTTGTGTACTTAAACATGTGATCTCCTGTGTTTCGTCCTTATCCGAGAAGATTAATTCCCAATCTTACTACCCAAAATTTTCAAAGACACAAGTGACATAATTAGAACCAAAGATTGTTTTCAAAATGCACAGTCATTCCCTAGGATTCGAACCCATAGCTTCTGTACTATGTGCTTATTATCGCAACACATGAGTGACTCTTTGCCCGTAGGATCATGTGCTGCACTAGCCAAGACCTGACTTCACCAACCTGTGTTGCAACCAGAAACATAATGAAGCTAATGATCTCCTCCGTGATGGTACTTTCCGAGAGCTGGGAGATTGCAATACAATGACTGCCATTCTCATTGGCGATGGTGGTCGATAGTCAGCACCTACTTAGTGAGACAGGTCGAAGCTGATTGGTCCTGCGCCAGATGTTCCCGTGCCATGCCTGCAATGGCGAGCTCATGTGTAGCTTAAGGAAAGATCGTATTTCTTGTGTACTGGTATAGAATCAAATCATCGCAGTCTCTTATCGATCTTATTGATTTGTACAAACGTGAACACATAAGTACGACAGGGACACCATGACGATGACAACAATAATTACTAGTACTACTACTACAACTACTACTAATACTACTACAACAACAACCACCACTACTACTACAGACTACTACAGAAAGATCATTTTACCTACACAATTTCTCTATACTAACACATAATGTTTAAAAGCTAATTAAAACCACTTAACTACAACCGCAAGAGGTGAAAGCTACATGAGCAGTATAAATCCCAATTGTATGGGAGACCGAGGAGGGATTAAGTGGCGGTCTGTGAATCGTGGGAAAACCACGCCTCCATGTCCCCGACTGCAATGTCCTGATTGTTGTGTAAACAGAGACCGCGATAAGGACATTCCAACAGTTGACAATATTGAATTACGGTAACCCAAAAGGGCAGTAATTTCATTTATTTAGGTAGCATAATTCTACAGTAGCAGTGATTTGTCGAACGTCAAAGCGTATTATATTTAATCGCTTATTCTACTGTACATTCTAAAAAATGGCATTCGTAAAATCCCGTTTGAAAGTAAAATATTGTTTAAATCAAAATATAATGTTTGTTATGAAACTTTTAGGCTATCTTTTTTTTTTCTCTTTCAAACATTACTAACTGCAGGTTGTATCAGATTAAGATTGCAAGATGGATTTAGGTATGGTATACTATCATTGCGTAGGACGCAATGACGCCGTTGCTAGACTCTGGCCTGGCTGTCCGAATGTCATAGGTTCGAATTCGCATAGTGCTGATTTTTCAAAATTCACTTGGGTTTTTAGGTCATAACCTGGCCTCACTCTAATAAGACTCTCTGCAGATGTGAAGTTTCAGTACCATTCTTGCATATTGTGTTGATGTAAACTGCCATTACTGCCTAAATTACCATGCGGTGTATGACAGGGGACTGTGAGGTCTTGAGCCAGAGATATTAAGGCCACCTGCTAGTGCAGTCGCCGTGAACTGCAAGACTTAGGATTTTTCTTTTTTTCCCCGGCAGAAAATAATCTATCACTTTACCGAGGATTCGAACACGGATCTCCGGAATCCCACTGACTTATGAGCTTGAGAAGAGAAAGGATAATTCTGTAACACTCCCCACGATGAGGTACTTTGGTACCTGGTCGGGAGAAAAAATCTCTACATTAACCATATTCCAATAGATGCAAGCCCATTAATGTGCTCACAAAACCTAAGCGCTCACACAGTAGACGTAAGAATTTAAACTTCGCAGTCTTCGTTACAAACAATAACAAAATTAGAACTAGAAAATGAGGCGGCCACGTAAACGATGGACAGAGGAAATAACAGAGTCCATGGGAATCTCGGTAGATGAAGCCCATAAACAGGCAATCTCCCACTGTTTATGCTTCACCTCGACACCGCAAGGTACACGAGGAACCAGATGAGATGAGATGAGATTATATGAAATGAGACGATATGAACGAAATCAAAAGCACAATGCATTCATAATGTATAGGGTGTATTTTTAATGACTGTGGGTTTTTTGAAACTATTGCCATTCCAAGTTTTGTATTTACCCTTTGTGAACTCATGCAACTATAAAAGGTAAATACAAAACTTGGAACGGCAATATTTTCAAAATCCCCACAGTCATTAAAAATACACCCTATAGAATGTATGCGTGTAACCGACGACTTGTGAGAGGTTAAGTAAGTAACGGACACGTTCACACGTCTAAAGGCACAACGGACACACGGTGCTTGGCCCATATTTGTATAGACCAATGGGCACTCGCTGGGTGGTGTGGTCAGTATCACATCGGTCCCCTTTATTTCCTAAGACATTTGTGGTGCCTGTTTTAGGTTCGGTTGGTACGAGAGCCCAGGTCAATTATTTTTAAAGGTTCCAAACTGCTGTTATAGCCGGGGTGAGGGTGGGGGATGAATTGAGGGTGAGCGCCCAACATGGCAAAATACCCCCATAGCTTGTGTATTCATCATATATGGTGGCAGCAGTCCAACTCCTGACCTTCACGTGGCGGAACTGATTTAATTAACATCTCTGGCGCTGTAAAACCAGACTGCTCTAAATGTGTATGTATGTATGTACATACATGCGCATCCACGTGTGTAGATACATACATATCTGAACTTGAGTAAGATCAGTCTACACCAACAAAAGGAAGGTGCTGAAGACAGAGACAGCCAATCAGGAAGCACATCACAGCAATCAGGACGCCAAGCAAACACGCTATGAAAAATGTCTATTACTGTAAAACGTTATGGTGCTCGCCCTGCTATGGACCCTCAGGTAGGAACAGTATTGGGTCCTATTCCTCGAAAGGAAACACGACAGTGAAATTCATATAAGAAACTTCTTCTTCTGCTGCATTCATCCAGATTCTTTTTTCGGACGTAACTGTATTGTGCCTGTTTACAGCAGAGCTGCGATACTTGTGCCTTTCGGCCAACACATCCGACTTCTGGGGACAAAAGAAACAACTTTGCGTATATCGACACATTTCAAGCAAACGAGAGAAGAAAGGTAAGAATCACATTTAAAATCCGAATCCGCCAAGCTGCGGATCGAACCTAGGACCAACAGCTCAGGAGGCGAGTGTCTAGCTACTGCATCATTGCCCCGCCGCCAAGGTTATAAGGTTTTTTTTGTTGTGTGTTTTTGTGTTGTTTTTTTTGCGCTCGCTCGCTTTGAACTCCAGCGTAGTCCATACACACTATTTTTATAGTAGTGATGGACTGAATTTTGCGTGTGGGTTAGCTTTCCCTATAAACAGTGTCCCTCGCCATCAGGCGAACCCACTCCGACTTCAGAGGTATTTGTAATTAACGTCCCCAAGTCAAGGACGACAGGTCAACATTTTAGTCCAGCTGTCCGATGTAGGGGATGAACCGCTAACCTCGGCATCAGCACACCGGATGTGTAAGAACACTGTTCTTATCCATTCGGCCTTGCGGACCTGCGGTTATACTGTTATATGACTGCAGTACTCGTTAGAGCTGTTCTTTTCTTGTCTGTTTTCTCTTCTGTGCCCACATCCAAGATGCAATTCCTATCTTATCATCAACACTGCCAAAGGAGGCCAACATGGCCGAATAGATAAAAGCTATAGCTCACAAACATCCGGTGTACTGGTGCAGATATAGTGGGCTCAATCCTTACACTCGCCATTTGAACAAGCATGTTGACTTCTCGACCTTGACTTGGGGACGCAAATTACAAGTATCTCAGAAGTCGGAGTGGGTTCACTTGCTGGTCAAGGTCACTGGTAATAGGGAAAGCTAATCCACATGCAAAAAGTGCACTAGAAGTAGTAGAACTTATACCGTCTACGCTTGAATTCAAACCAAACTAACCTTTCTTCATCTCTTTATACTATTTATTCTTTATCGTATTGTAGTTAGGGTATATTGAGTAATCGTATTGTTGTTAGTATATATTGAGTGTCACTGGTGTAGTTGTATCGGTATGTGTTTGCTATTACTACGCTAACGAAGGCTTTGACCGCAGCGTTCTTCCATTGTATCATTTATTGTTTAAAACCACAAATGACCAAATTGGAGCACCGTATTTTCAGCTCTAATTTCCCTGTCACTTCTGTTGATTAGAGCTCTTCAGTTATTTGATTCGAACGATCTCTAACTAACCCCGTGATTCACCAGGTTAACACTTGTCACGTGTATCCCCCCCCCCCACCTCCCCCATCCCCCCCACCCACTGTCATGTATGTTGTTGATAATGCATTTGCTTACAGCGCCACCTTAAGTCGCCCCAGCTTTCAGACGCCGCGGCTCTCTCCTGTATGTTCAAGAAAGTCTGGTCTATTCATTGGTAGTGACCTTAGGAATAGCCGACATTTCCCGACACATAAATAATGGGGCAAGCGAGGTGCTTCTGTAGCGGTCGTTAACGTCGTCATCATAGCGTGCCATGCCGAGTGGCGTTGGCGAGGTAGAAGATAACATTGTGAGGTGGAGGAACAGCAGTCTAGCAAAATATACAATCAATTCGAGAGAATTATCAACTTTAATCATTTATGAGACGATCTGAAGCAATGACCTTGACACTGCTCTTGCTTGCCAACCATGACCCATAGGGGAGGAAAAGAAGAAGAAGAAGGAGCAGAAGAAGGGAGGAGGATGAGGAGGAGGAGAAAGAAGAAGAAGAAGAGGGGTGGGGGAAGGAGGAGGAAAAGGAGGTGGTGGTGGTGGTGGGGGAGAAACGTATGTACAGTAAGAACTAACAGTTAAGACAACACGTAAAATGTTGCAAGACGTTGCGGCCATCAACAGGTTGAATTTCTAGAAGATCAATAATCAAGTCCTGCAGGAGACAAGTTTGCAATGACATTTAACTACCCACTTCAGGACAAAGCAATGATAACGTCTGCTTAGGGTTGCCAGATACGTGGGCACCAAAAGGAGGACATAATAAGACAAAAAGGAGGACAAAGGATGACGTAATTAGACAAAAAGGAGGACAAAGGAGAGCATATTGAATGTTTCATTTAAATCGTTCCAGATTAAACCCACAATTAGTACAATTTTATTACAATAACTGCCAATACATTTTTTTCATCATAGCAGGTGGTTGGGTCTTTTCTTTTAAAGTTGCGTATCCCTTACGGGACGTTGCAGTCAACACCGGCATTTTTCAGCTGCTGTTGATATACTAGGCAAGTGTTACGTTCAGTAGTTTGCCATTGCTTTCTGAACGACCGGCTCCCATACCAGCACGTTATAACACAACACGACATGGGCTGCTGCACAAATCGGTTGCGGCCGAGCTTCGAACGCCTGGTACCCGGCTCACGAACCGCGTTCGCAAGCCTTTAGCCACAAGCAAATATTCTTTCAAAGCATTAAACAGCCTCAACAGCCTCACAACAGCTAGAAAAAAAAAACGGAGCCATCTAGTTTTAGAGTGATAGAGTAGTTGCTGATAGTTAATGTTGACATAGTCACAAAAATCCTTTAAAGTTTCTGTTCTGACAGTGTATATAGAAAAGTAATTGAATATCTTCAAGACAATAGATTCAACGTCAATCTGCATTAAATCTGCGCCGGGTTGGATGCAGTTGTGCAAAACATAAACAGAACATCCAACGCCTACTAATGGCTTGCTCAAGGCTTCCTTCAAATGCGAGAACACATTTCTACCTTCTCTTCTGTTAATGCCTCCAAAATTCAAAGCAACACATTTGGAGTACAAATCATATTTTTGGGGTGTTCTCAAAATATACTATGGTATAGTTTCTGAGGTTTCATTTGGTGTGTTGTCTAACTCGAGAATCTTAGTTTGGATTCCACCTGCTTTCCAGTCAAAGTACTGAACAACGATCGGAAGTACTTTCTGCGAACCGTGATTGCTAGCATCTGTCGAAAGACCGAAACATGAAATACCACTGAAAGATTTATCCAATTCATCAACAGTGTGGGGGACAATCACCTGGTTTATTATTGCTTCAGTCTTTGTTTTTGCACAAGCAATATTTTTAGCAATTTCTGAATCTTCAGATAATGTGTACATCAAACCAGCTGTGCAGGTCATCGAGTTGTAAGACTGATGATGACAAACTGTATGAAACGCCAAAGTTGCTTCAGCCGCATGCGCTTTCAGCAACACATTTGAGTACTTAGGCTGGAATAAAAAAAAGACGTCAATGTGCTAGATGACGCGGACACTTTGATTAGGTTTCTATGTCTCTCAATGTCAACATGGCGCTCCAAGTCAGTAGTTCCTTTGTTGGCAACGGACAAGTAACTACGGCAAATCGTACACTTTGCCTCATTCTCGATGCGTCATTCAACGAAGCATAGAAACTTATTTTTCATAGTGTTCGAGAATTTACATTTTCTCTTTGTAGAAGCCATTTTCATAAACATAGACGACAAAAATTACAAATTTAAAAAACAAAAACCCCTCTGCTGTGTGTCCACCGTGACGAGGTAGAGGGGCTTGTGCGTCCCAATGACCCCAAGAGCTATGCCGACGGTAGCACAGCTACTGGTAGGGCCACCCATGTCGGACAGGTCAAGGGAGAGGGACCAGACGAAGAGACACACAAACCTGCTGCCTTGTAGGTAGACTGGGGACAGTCAAAGGCTAGGGAAAGCACCCCAAATACATGCTTGTCGAAATCGGATGCACTGAGCCACAGGCTTGACAAAGCAGTGCAACGTGAAACCTGCTGCCTTGTAGGTAGACTGGGGACAGTCAAAGGCTAGGGAAAGCATCCCGAATAAATGCTTGTCGAAATCGGATGTACTGAGCCACAGGCTTGACAAAGCAGTGCAACGTAACTTAATTCATGATGTCACAAATCAAAATTAATCGATATGGTGCTAATCCCGTGAAGTCCCATCAGGCGGTGATAGTGCCGGGCCCCCTGCCTCGAGGGGGTCCACCCATGACTACTGGTGGTCACCTTCCCCTGTGCTGTGGAGTCAAGGCACAGAGGAGTAGGTTAAGAGCTATTGACCAAATACCCCGGACACTCAACATACTACAGTGGAATGCCGAAGGAGTTTACAAGAAGAAAGACTCCCTAACACAGCGTCTTCATAAAGATAGAATAGATGTGGCATGCATTCAAGAGACACACCTCAACGCCAATCACAAATTCTCAGTCAGAGGATATCAGGCCACACGTTTCGACCGCGAAGGACACAAAGGAGGAGTTCTAATACTTACACGAAATACAATACCTTGCAGCGAAGTATCTGTGATCTCTAACAACCAAACGGAAATTATAGGTGTTGATATAATGATAAAGGACGTGAAAATAAGAATCTACAATCTGTATAGCCCAGCAGATAAGGATCTTACACTCTCAAACATGAAAATAACTGACACAAACTGCATTATTGTCGGAGACTTTAATAGCCGTTCAGAAAGATGGGGATACCCAGATACTGACAAAAGAGGAGATGAATTGGAGGACTGGGAAATAGACTCAAATCTCCATCTACTCAACAAAGCGGATGACACACCGAGCTTCTACTCCAGAAGATGGCTTACCACTTCTACTCCAGACTTAGCTTTCTGCACAGGAGACATCCTCCACAAAATCGATCGCCATGTGCTGGACCAATTAGCAGGTAGTGACCACAGACCAATCAAGCTTGAAATGAATATGGAGTATGTTCCACAGGAGCAAAAGCCCTTGCCCCGCTGGAATTACAAACGAGCAGATTGGGACAGATTTGCCATACTAACAGACAAATATTGTGAAAACATAAATACACGATATGGCAACATAAAGCAAATGGTGGAAAGTCTAAACAGAGCGATAATACAGGCAGCCACTGAGTCCATTCCAAGAGGAGCGAGGAAAAATTACAAACCATACTGGACTGAAGAACTACAAAGTTTGGAGGACAAAGTTGAAGATGCCAGGAAGACAGCAGAGAGAGAACAAACAATTGAAGCAAACATCTCTCTCAAAGCCATCTCAGCAAAATATAAAAGAACAGTAAATCAAACAACAAGAGATTGTTGGAGGGAAAAAACAGAAAACCTGAATTTTGACAGGGATGGAAACAAACTATGGAAACTAGTGAAAGCCATGAACAATGAAGGACCTAGAAACAAACAAATAACAATTAAACAAGGAAATGCCTTGCTTACAGGCAAAAAGGCTGCAAATGCACTAATGGAACACTATGCAAATGCAAACCACATTGATATTACAACCGAACAGAAGAAAGCAATCAAAGACAAACAGATACATCATAGAAATACAGAGACAGCAGCAGAATATATGATGGCAAATCTAACAATGGAAGAAATGGAACAGGCAATGAATACCCTAAAAAAGAAGAAATCACCAGGAAAGGATGGAATCACAAATGAAATGCTAATAGGACTAGGCACCAAGGCAAAGAAGAAACTACTAGCAGTCCTAAATAACAGCTGGAAGAGAGGAATAGTCCCACAGGCATGGAAGGAAGCTATACTAATACCAGTCCCAAAGAAAGGAAAAGACCTGGAAGAACCAAATGGCTATCGACCTATCAGTCTACTTAGCTGTGTAGGAAAATTAATGGAACGCATTATCAATGGCAGGCTAACATGGCATCTGGAAGAAAACAAACTCTTAACACCACACCAAGCAGGATTCAGAAAATACAGATCCACTGAAGATCAAATAACCTATATAGCTCAGGAAATAGAGGATGCCTTCCAAGAGAAAAAGCACACACTAGCAGTCTGGATAGATTTAGAAAAAGCATTTGATAAAGTATGGAAGGAAGGACTGAAAGTAAAACTGCAAAACATGCATGTTTGTGGAAAAATGTATAAATGGATCAGCCACTACCTTGAGAACAGAACTGCCAGGACAAAAGTACAAGGACAAACAAGCAAAATGATGCTGCTGGAGCAAGGTGTCCCCCAAGGAGGAGTTCTTTCACCAACATTATTCCTAGCATATATAAATGACATCACAGAAAATTTTCCAGCCAGAGTACACACATCCTCCTTTGCAGATGACCTAGCCATATGGACATCTGAAGAATATATTAGTACAGCTAACAGCAGAATACAGCAAGCCTTATTAGCGCTAGAGGACTGGTCAAAATCATGGCTAGTGAAGATAAGTGAGGAGAAAACAACATGCACAGTGTTCTCCCTCTCAAATAAAACTCAGCAACCTAAGCTGGTATTGAATGGAAAAATATTGCGCCATGAAGAAAATCCAAACTATCTAGGAGTCACCTTTGATCGTCGCCTGACATGGAAGACACAGGTTGAGAAAAATCGAACAAGAGCAAGGCAGAGAATGGCAATCATGAAAAAGCTTGCTGGTACAACGTGGGGAGCAGATGAGAAAGTTCTCAAGAAGTTATATACTGGACGGGTGAGGCCAGTACTGGAATATGGCATTGCAGCTTGGGCAACAGCAGCTAAGTCAAACTTTAACAAAATAAGTAGAGTCCAAAACCAAGGAATGCGAATCATAACTGGAAGCCTGAAGACAACGCCTATTAATGAACTAGAAAAGATCACTTGTTTACAACCAATGCAGGATAGAAGAGATAGCAGAGCCCAGCAACAAGCAGAAAAATTTAGAAGATTGACAGACCACCCTATGTACAACAGATTTAATGGTTTTGGAAAGGGAAGACTGAAGCGTAGCAACTTTGTAGAAACTGCAAAACGAAGGATTAGGGCAGATCCTATACTTAACATATCAACAGTCAAGCCCATACACAATGCACACAAGTTCCCAGCTTGGAGACAGCAGCAACTGCCTGAGATGATAGAAAACATTCCTGGTATTGAGAAAAAGAACACTCAGCATGAAACCGAAAGAAGAGAAATAACCCTAAACTACATAAAAGAACATTACCCAAGCAGGAATTGGACCCATGCATATACAGATGGATCAGCCAAAAATTCAATAGAGAATGGAGGAGGAGGAATTCTCCTAAATTTAAAAAATGGAGTGAAAAAAACACATTCAATGGCAACTGGAAAATTTTCAAGTAACTTCAAAGCGGAGGTAGAGGCTTTGAAAACTGCAGCAGAAATGCTCCTGATGGAGGAAAATAAAGAGAAGCAAATAGCTATCTTCACAGATGCAAAGTCAGCTGTCTCAATACTCAAGAGCAATAACAGCACAGAACTAACTGACCTAAGAGCAGCACTCCATGGTCTATGCCAGAAATCCAAAAAAGTTGTAATACAGTGGATCCCATCACATTGCAGTATACCTGGAAACGAAGAGGCTGACAGACTGGCAAAAGAGGGCGGACGACTACCACAGCCTGACATAGACATAACCTATAATGAGGCAAAGAGGTTGATAAAAAGCACTTATAGAACCAAATGGGAATCTGAGCATCCAGGCCATCAGAAGGATGATGCATATTACAAACTCGACCGAAGAGAACAAGTAGCAATCTTCAGACTCCGCACAGGACATAACAGGCTGAAATACCACTTGTTCAATAAACTAAAGATAGGAGATACCGATGAATGTAATTGTAGAACTGGAAAAATGACAGCAAAACATTTGCTGCAGGATTGCCCAACGTATGCAGAACAGAGAAAGATATTTTGGCCCACACCTGCTTCATTTGAGGACAAGCTCTATGGAGATATCAACAAGCTCAAGTTGACCGCAGCTTACTTTAACTACATACAGGTTGACATTTAAAGGTGCATGAAGACCCAGAGGCATGAAATGGAATATTGCTTGGATAGCAAATCCATTATGTGGAAAGTCCAAATCGAAAGCTCGCTGTGTGGGCTTCATAAAAGGTGGAAAAGTGTCCTAGTGGCACGAAATGGAATATTGCTTGGATAGCAAATCCATTACGTGGAAAGTCCGAATCAAAAGCCCATTGTGTGGGCTTCATAAAAGGTGGAAAAGTGTCCTAGTGGCATGAAATGGAATATTGCTTGGATAGCAAATCCATTACGTGGAAAGTCCGTATCTAAAGCCCACTGTGTGGACTTCATAAAAGGTGGAAAAGTGTCCTAGTGGCACGAAATGGAATATTGCTTGGATAGCAAATCCATTACATGGAAAGTCCGAATCGAAAGCTCACTGTGTGGATGTCATCTGCAGACTGCATACTTCTGGTTTCCGGAAGAACAGCCTATGGTGAACGGAAGGCCCAATATACGGAAGTGAGGCTAAGCAGCCATGTGCAGGACGTGACGATTCCTTGGGTGAGCCCAGTACCAGAGCGCTATGTATCGGCTCTGCAATTATGGAAGCCTCCTTGGATGGCGGGGAATGCCCATGGTCTGCCCCTGCCTTCCCTTGAGGGCTGACCAGGATCTTTGGCTGTTCTATATGGACCAGCTGGGATGGGGGATAACACCACAACAGTGAGAGTCAAACGTCCTAAGAAACCCCCGGGAAGGTTAACCCGGTCAACAAATGCCCGCAGAAGTCGGATGTGTCGGCCTAACGGCGCAAGAACGCAGCTCTGCTGTAAACAGGCACAACGCAATCACATCCGAAAAAAAACTCCGGATGAACGAAGAAGAAGAAGAAAAACAAAAATAAACAATTTTAAGTATCGGAACAAGAAATAACATTAACATTTTGACCATAGAGACTACAGCATTGTTAGTGTTGCCGAATAGAACAACAGTTAGATTCAAATTATACAAATAATTGGTGTTTCACATTTGGCATAAATAGGAAAATTAAATAAATGTTATTAAGCAATGGGTTTTAATAAAGAATGTAAACACACGGAAGAGTGTAGATAGATTGTAAGTTTTAACAACAATACATAAAATATGTTAACATAAAATACTTTTAAAAGCCGGACATTTTAAAGGATTTTAGCTTTGCCTGCCGGACGGAGAGCATTAGGCTAAAAAGGAGGACATGTCCTCTCTTTGCCGGACGTCTGGCAGCTCTACTTCAGGTTGACATTAAGAGGCGTGATAGTCCAGGTAAGAATGTGACATCGGGAAAAAATCGGCCTTGTGGGAGCACGTGCACACCTCGGAGGAGCAAATGGATTACCATGGTCTGGCAAGAATGAGACAACGAGGAGTGACGAAGGGATCTGGCCGACGCTCAACGCTCAGAGGAAAGGCGAGACGGACTTATAATCAGATTGCTACTGGTACTATTAGTATTGGAACTCTTCGCTGGCTGCTGAGGATGGGGACGGAGCACTTATGGGAATGCCCCGAATGCTGTGATGTCGATTCCTAAATCAATCAATCAATCAATCAATCAATCGGGAAAAATGAGAATGCTAGACACAGAGGCATAAAATGCTTGACAGGCTGGAAAAGTGGCACATATGATGATGATAAGCAGTTACAATTACAAAAAGCACAAAGGGCAAATGTTTGGGGAGGCCCCACTTGTATCGTTGTCTACCTCTTGCTCGTTCGCATTAAACTTTATCCTCCAGTATTTATTTGGGGAGGCCCCACTTGTATCGTTGTCTACCTCTTGCTCGTTCGCATTAAACTTTACCCTCCAGTATTTATTTGGGGAGGCCCACTTGTATCGTTGTCTACCTCTTGCTCGTTCGCATTAAACTTTACCCTCCAGTATTTATTTGGGGAGGCCCACTTGTATCGTTGTCTACCTCTTGCTCGTTCGCATTAAACTTTACCCTCCAGTATTTATTTGGGGAGGCCCCACTTGTATCGTTGTCTACCTCTTGCTCGTTCGCATTAAACTTTACCCTCCAGTATTTATTTGGGGAGGCCCCACTTGTATCGTTGTCTACCTCTTGCTCGTTCGCATTAAACTTTACCCTCCAGTATTTATTTGGGGAGGCCCCACTTGTATCGTTGTCTACCTCTTGCTCGTTCGCATTAAACTTTACCCTCCAGTATTTATTTGGGGAGGCCCCACTTGTATCGTTGTCTACCTCTTGCTCGTTCGCATTAAACTTTACCCTCCAGTATTTATTTGGGGAGGCCCCACTTGTATCGTTGTCTACCTCTTGCTCGTTCGCATTAAACTTTACCCTCCAGTATTTATTTGGGGAGGCCCCACTTGTATCGTTGTCTACCTCTTGCTCGTTCGCATTAAACTTTACCCTCCAGTATTTATTTGGGGAGGCCCCACTTGTATCGTTGTCTACCTCTTGCTCGTTCGCATTAAACTTTACCCTCCAGTATTTATTTGGGGAGGCCCCACTTGTATCGTTGTCTACCTCTTGCTCGTTCGCATTAAACTTTACCCTCCAGTATTTATTTGGGGAGGCCCCACTTGTATCGTTGTCTACCTCTTGCTCGTTCGCATTAAACTTTACCCTCTAGTATTTATTTTGTGTGTGCGTTCGCTCGCTTTGAAATGAAGCGTAGTCCATACATGTGCTCCTACTTCCAGTGCACTGGGCTGATTTTTACGAGTTTATTAGCTTTCCCTATTACCAGTGTCCCTCGCCATCAGGCGTACCCACTCCGACTTCAGAATACTTGTAATTTACGCCGTCAAGTCAGGGACGAGAAGTCAACATTTTAGTCCGACTGTCCAATGCAGGGTTGAACCCGCTACCTCGGTATCAGCATAACGAATGTTTAAGAACGAGCACTCTTATCAACTCTCCATGCTGACCCTTAACCTCCAGTATGATTTTTATAAGAGTTTATGTCTTTTGTTTTACAAACCGCCCGCATATATGTTTCGAACGCGGTATGCGGGATTACGATTTGCGCCTGTAACCACTTCGCCACGGAGACGGAAATCTTGTGATGCCTTACGTAATGTCTGCTCTGTTCTCACGCTAGCAGCAACCGACGGCAATTCTATACACTTGCTTATTGGCCTGTTTACTTAATGTTCACGCCCCCCACCCCATCCCCCACCCACACGCACACACACACGCACACACACACAGTTCTCCCACCCCAAACCCCATCACGTACTAGAAGTGCCCAAGTCAGCTTATGTGACAGAAACCTGTTGTGACACGTACACTCCGATCCTCACCCCGATTTCTGGGTATAGTTGTCTACACCAGGGATTCTAAACTTAGTTCTGCTTGTAGACCCCCTTCTTCTTCTTCGCTCCTCTATCGATGTTACGGCTTTTTAGAGGAGACCACTGCAACACACATTGTCTTCATCACGGACTCAAGGAGTATGCTTAGTAAAGTGGTGAAAGAAATGTTTCAGAGGTCACAGATTGTGAGAATTGTATGGATATTTTGCCCTCGTCATGCTGGAGTGCGGGGGGGGGGGGGGGGGGGGGGAATGAACAGGCTGATAGGCTGGCGGGAGAATGCACCTCTTGACCTATGGACAAGGGAGAGGTGGTCGTGCGCATGTGGGACCAGGTGGGACCAGGTGAAGAAGGTGGAGGAACAAATTGAGAACACGTATGTGGAAAGGATTGCGGGGAATTGGCAGGGGTTCTGGTAGACTCTCAAAACTGAGAGAGAAGACCAGGAGAACTTTCAATCAGATAAGGGAACGACTCTTAGTGTGACTCTTCGCTGGCTGTTGAATGAGGGGAAGGAGCTCATATGGGTATGTCTTGAGTGCAGTCATGTCGGTTCTTAGCTCAACTCAACTCAACTGTTACGGCTCCGTGGCGCAGTTCGTAATCACGCATACCCGCGTTCGAAACACAGCTGTTTTTTTTAATGAAATAGTATGGGTGCCGGTCGTTCAGAAAGCAATGGCAAACTATTGAACGTAAACTTGCCAAGAAATCACGAACAGCCAAGAAAATGCTGGTGTTGACATCTACGTTCTGTAATGGACATGCAACTAAATCCCCTATCGAGGCGAGTGGGTCGCACATATTTATGTACCTCACTGGTCAGTGGTCCGACGTTGGCCAGCATTAGATCTACTTCCTCTGGACAGATTCCATTTGGTGAAACGACCTCTATCTACCCGTGGTAGAGATTAACGGCATCTGTCTACCCGTGGTAGAGATTAACGGCATCTGTCTACCCGTGGTAGAGGTTAACAGCCTCTATCTACCCGTGGTAGAGGTTAACAGCCTCTATCTACCCGTGGTAGAGATTAACGGCCTCTATCTACCCGTGGTAGAGATTAACGGCCTCTGTCTACCCGTGGGTACATTTGCTTTCCCTGAAGATTTGGCTGGGGCAGTGGGCATACTATTTGCAATTTCCAACGGCCGTGGGATGTTTACCGCACAGCCTGCACGCGGGAACTCCGGATTTTCGCTCGCATCCCAGAAGGCTAGGTATGTCATTTCACTACTGAAGAGATTACCAGCTCCGCGGAGAAGGTGTTACGAGCGTGGTTTGTGATCCCGCATACCGCGTTCGAAATACAGCTGCGCGCGATTTGGCAGCAGATCGTGTTGCGTTGTGTTTATTTTTTTTTTAACGACATGTTACAAGCTACTGAACGTAAACTTGCCAAGACATCACAACAGCCAAAAAAAAAAAAAAAATACTGGTGTTGACAGCAACGTCCTGTAAAGGATTATAACTGATGAGATCAAAGGGGGCCGTGATATCGGGAAAGTTCCCGTCATAGATAATTCTTAGCAGAGTAAACACACACACACACACACGCACGCACGCACGCATGCACTCACGCACACACACCTACCCACCCACTCACCCCCACCCACACACACACACACACACACACATCGGACCATTAAAATAAGAATACAAAAGGCCAGCAGAGCTTTCATGGCACTAGGATGTAAAACGGGAGTTAGAGAGCAGAAAGATAGCCTTCATTGCACCGGGTTTGTCCCACATGGCTCGGTCTGCCGAAAGCGTCGCACAGACTCCGAACTTCGTAGCTGCCTGTGTGTCCCCCAGCAGTCTCCGAGAAAATGGTACTTGTGAACTGAACGACATGGCCCGGAATGGAACCTCCAACCATCGGAACGCGAGGCAGGCGGACTCCGTCATTGCACATGGCACTGGAAATGTGCAAAAGCATTTAGAAATTACAATTAGAGGCAAACTTAGAAAAGTGTACTACAAGGTTACTTCTGCCCTGAGAGCCAGTTGAGAAGGGGGCTTTTCGAGGTATGGAGTCCGCCTCGAGTGCTGGAGGACCCGGGTTCAAGCCCCGGTTAGGACCGGGATTTTTTCACGTGGACTTCTAGCAATAAAACTTCCCCTGGTCTCTGGGTAGTGAGATCGGACGCCCGTGTGTACTTGTTGCGTACGTAAAAAAATCCCTTGGCAGTTGGAAATCGAAAAAGAGTAGCCTAATGGCGCTGCACGGGCAAAATTTCGAGTTAAAAATCTACCCTAAGTATTTCAGGATCCACGCCGGTGCTACGGAGTTCGTGCACTGAGCTGAGTTTCTCCAGACTCAGGTTTGAGTTAGGAGGAGAACGGAGCACTTATGGGTTAGACCCGTGTGCATTGATGTTAATCCATCGACTAAACTAAACTAGAAACATTGAGAACCACCAATACAAAGGCTAGGACACTACGAACTTCCTAACTGGTGCCTGCGCTGAAAAGAATGACTAAAGTGATAATTCAGAATTACTAAACTGGTAATACAGAATGACTAAAGTGGTAATACAGAATGACTAAAGTGGTAATACAGAATGACTAAAGTGGTAATACAGAATGACTAAAGTGGTAATACAGAATGACTAAAGTGGTAATACAGAATGACTAAAGTGGTAATACAGAATGACTAAATTGGTAATACATAATGACTAAAGTGGTAATACAGAATGACTAAAGTGGTAATACAGAATGACTAAAGTGGTAATACATAATGACTAAAGTGGTAATACAGAATGACTAAAGTGGTAATACAGAATGACTAAAGTGGTAATACAGAATGACTAAAGTGGTGACTAAAGTGGTAATACAGAATGACTAAAGTGGTAATACAGAATGACTAAAGTGGTAATACAGAATGACTAAAGTGGTGACTAAAGTGGTAATACAGAATGACTAAAGTGGTAATACAGAATGACTAAAGTGGTAATACAGAATGACTAAAGTGGTAATACATAATGACTAAAGTGGTAATACAGAATGACTAAAGTGGTAATACATAATGACTAAAGTGGTAACACTGAATGACTAAAGTGGTAATGACTGGCACCTTGCCGTTTTGACAACGATAGTATGTGAAATGAAGTTATACCTCTCCATAACACAAAGCCTGGGCTGAATTTAGAGACCATGTGTTGCCCATGCAGCATGATCCCTCTCTCGGCCTGTCTAGTTTACTCCAGCGGAAAGGTAACACCAATACGTCTGGAACAAGACAAGCTGCAGAAGCTGACAGGATCAGCAAAGCAATGCTGTAACTGCCAGCCTGTCGGAGCTTCGATCCTAGACCAGTTGCCAACCAAGGCTTACGGTCTGCTCTGCCCTGTCATGACATTTAGTCTTCAGGTTGCATTTCCTCGCACTAGGATAAGGCCTGCACCCTCCCAACTGCACTCCTCCGCCCGAAGCCGTTGGCACAATGTGGGGTGTCGGGTTGGTAAGCGCTGCCCAACATTCAGCATTAAACGAAGCAGGCAGTACCGTCTACTGTTATACGGTAGCTCAGTCATATCTAACAAAGACCTGACATCATAAAGTTCTAATCCGGAAGGACTAAAATGGTAATACGGAAGGACTATAGTGGTAATATGGAAGAATTAAAGAGGTAATACGGAAGGACTAAAGTGGTAAGTAGCAGAATGACTAAAGTGGTAATACTAGGATGACTAAAGTGGTAGTAGCGAATGAATAAAGTGGTAATATAGAATGACTAAAGTGGTAGTACAGAATGACTAAAGGTGTAGTACAGAAGGTCTAAAACGTTGCTAGAGGAGGGAATCAAGGGGTGAGGAGAAGGCCGGGGATGGACTGGACACACCGAGCAAAGAGGTTACTAGTATGGCTGGACAGACCTTTCTCTAGAACATACAGAGAGAAATAGAGGGAAATAGTGGGAGACCTTAATACACAAGAGAATTAGAGTCCTGAATCAGAGGGAGTGAGTCAGAGGGAGTGGGCATGGTGGGCTGCTGTCAGAGATAGCATTAGACAAGACAGCGCGTGTTGATTGGTGGCCTATCATCCATATACAAGACACATGATGAAGAAGAAGAAGAAGAAGAAGAAGAAGAAGAAGAAGAAGAAGAAGAAGAAGAAGAAGAAGAAGAAGAAGAAGAAGACCCAGATCAGAGGCAGCTGCAGACTCATTACAACCGATCTTCCATGCGAAGATGGCAGTTAATAAAGATAAAATGAAGTATGCAGCTTAAAACGGACGATGCGGCTAAATGTATAAAAATCACGTCCAACTCGCCAATCCAGTGAATCCACCATTTTACATCCGAACCACCCAACGGGTTCTGACAAAACAAGCTAACGCAAGCAGGCGAGAAACTACAGTTCGGTTTTTCCCACACTTCTTCTCACTACCTTCTCTCTATCACGTTCAAAGTTTCCCACAGGCTTCCACGTATTTTTGTTTCTTTCGGAGACAGCCTTTGCCACCTGTTATTCAGCATAGAATAGAAACTACAGCGCATGGAATCTGTTCTCAATTGATTGTTTCCCGACCCGTGACCTAGGCTCCATTTTGTTGAAAAGCTGGTCGACGCCCGTTTAAATGCTGCACCTTCGTCCCGCGGCCTTTCCCTGCCCCGTCTGTCACCGTGCGCGAGCCAGAGTGTGGGAAAATGTTCAAACTTCGTGTTTCCACATACCACAGGACGCCCCCAGGTCGGGGTCTATTGTTGTCAGCCGGGCACGCGACAGGAGGACGTGTTTTTTTCTTTAACCTTTTCGCTTCATTATATGTTATTTGTGGATCTTCGTTTTCAACTGAAAACATTACCAGGGAGGAACTCGCTCAGTGAAGGACTGGTAACAGACGGAAGGACAATAGACGCAAAATGTAATTGTGGAGTTTAACAAGCGTAAGATATATAGAAGTGCGAACGTTTCGACATGTCTTCATCCACGCACAATATCTGATTATTAGAAGTATATGGGGCAAAAAGAAAATCCTAACCTGCACAGTTCGCGGCGACTGCACTAGCCAGGCGGCCTTAATTCCTCAGGCTCAAAGACCCCTCTGCCATACACCGCAAGGTACTATATTGGCAGTAAATGACAGAAGACACAAGCCATAGAATGTACGATTTATTGCCTGGCATATTTCTCTGCATCTCGTCAGGTACATACTGCAGATGTCACACAACGTAGAGTAAAATAATGTTCGCACAGTAATATCAAATGTTTACCTTATTAATTTTAAATTGACTACCATGTTTTTCTGTTTGCACAAAATTGGCCTATGTAGAATTATATATTCTATATTCTGTATATTAGAAGTATAAATGGAAAGGGTGGGGGGATGAGATTTAATTATGTTTTTCTTCGTCAATCTTGGAACAGAGTCACAACAGACAGAAGAACGATTGAAATCAAAATGTAATTGTGGAGTTAAACAAATATAATACGAAAAACAAATTAAACAAATATAAGGGCGAAAGTTTCCACCACATTCTTCATCCACACACAGATATTTGATAATTTGAAGTATAGATGGAATAATGAACCAAAGTGTGGTTGTAGGGTTCAACAAAAGTAAGAGTAAAACACATGGACGTTCAAGCGTTTCGGCCAAAATCTATATTCTAACACAGTTATTTGATCAGCGAAAGTATAAACCACAATATGAGATTTCAAGTACGGTTTTCTTCGTCGTTGTCTTGCCACGGGTGTGGGCGATCCATGTCTGTTCAAATTCTGTGCTTCTAGTATATACTAGAATCAATGGACAATTCCGAGGGCAGAGAATAGACTTGGGTCAGTAAACAGCCCTGGGAACCGATTATTCCATTAGAGTCAGTTAACAACTCTGGAAACCGATTATCTATTATGGAACCGATTATCTATTAGAGTCACTGAACAGTTATGAGAGCTGATTTGATACTAGAGTCAGTGGACAGCTCTGTGAACCGATTATAATCAGTAAATAGTTCTAGGAACCGATAATATATTAGAGTCAGTGGACAGCTCTGGGGACTGAGTATACTCTAGAATCAGTGGACAGCGCTGAGTACCGAGTACTGGCTAGATTCAATGGTCAGGTCTAGAGACAGTGGACTAGCCTAGAGTCAGTGGGCAGCTCTGATAATCCAGTATATGCTAGTGGACAGCTCTAGTAAACACGCATAACCTTTGACTTTTAGTTACCCAAGCGACCAAATATGGCGCATGCAGTTATTGTTGTGTGTTTGTTTCAACTCGTCGCATGAAGTTGTTCAGACTCCAACCTGGTTTTCGGTCCCCAACATGGAGGATAGGCGGTTGGGCTTTTAAGGCCTCTGGACTATGTATAGCTTGTGGCTACGGTTTGCTTATGCATTTTCCTAAAGTTGGACTGGTAGTGCATGGTTCCGTCGCCCTGCTACTGAGTTACTGAGTTAAGTGTGTTGAGCGACAGTGTGAGCTGTGAATTTCATGTGAAGTGCTTTTACATCTGTTTGTAGCGTTTGTACAGTTGTTTGTAGCGTGAACTGCATGTTCAGAAAATGGCGACCAGCCGGTCGCTGAACTAACTGGCTTTCCTTGCGCAGTAATGTGTGGCTGCTGGTTTTCTAGCGACTGCCGCTTCCATCTACGATGAATTGTATTTTTCGTCGCGGACTGTAGTGTTGGTATTCTGGCAGCGGCATTATGCATAGTATACCTGTGCGGGTTGTTGGTTTGTCGAGACTCCTGTCTGTTCCATTTTTCATATGGGGCAGCGAGGAACATTTTATGTGATATCCACTGGTACAAGAACGGAGCATAATGGGGCGAACATTTGCTGTGAAGTAGGAACCGCGACTAACCAGCTAACTAACATTTCTGTTTTGACTCCATTTCGTAGACAAGTTGAAAGTTTACGGTCGTGTCTCTGGTCCTACATTTTCAAGACCATAACACCCCTAATATATTAAACCTCTGACGTATTAAACCTCTGACGTATTAAACCTCTGATATATTAAACTTTTGATATATTAAACCGTTGATATATTAAACCTCTAATATATTAAACCTCTGATATATTAACCTCTAATATATTAACTTTTGATATATTAAACCTCTGATATATTAAACCTCTGATATATTAAACTTTTGATATATTAAACCTCTGATATATTAAACCTCTTCCTCCGAAGCGGGAGAGTATCTGCCTGCATGGCGAGGAACCACCAGTCTGCACACCAATAAGCCAGACATGGGACAACGGATACTCACGCAAACCTCAGGTCCGGTATGACATCACACTGATGTTGGACAACAGGATGTATTCATCCGACATACAGGACTTCACGCTGGAGTTCACAGCCAGCGAACACAAGCAAGCAAGCAAGCATTAAACCTCTGATATAAAAACCTTTGATATATTAAACCTCTAATATATTAACCTTTGTTATATTAAACCTCTGATATATTAAACTTCTAATATATTAAACCTTTTATATATTAAACCTCAGATATATTAAACCTCTGATATATTAAACCTTTGATATATTAAACCTGTGATATATTAAACCTCTAATATATGAAACCTCTGATATGTTAAACCTTTGATGTATTAAACCTTTGATGTATCCCGGGAAGGTTAACCCGGTCAACAAATACCCGAGGAAGTCGGATGTGTCGGCCAAAAAGGCGCAAATAAACAGGCATAACGCAATTACGCCCGGAAAAGAAAAAAGAAAACACACACACACACACACACACACACACACACACACACACTCCGGATGAACGCAGAGGAAGAAGAAGAAACCTTTCATGTATTAAACCTCTGATATATTACATCTCTGATACATTAAACCTTTCATTCATTATCCTGATTAAACCTACATTAATCAGTTGTCAGGTCTTAGTCAAAAATGACTGAACTACCGTATGACCGTAAACACAAGAAATCAATGGGGTGAACCGTTGAGGCCACTAAGACAATTACACAAACAAACACACATAGTATTATTTGGCGCTCACAGAAGAAGAAGAAGGAAGTAGAGACTAGAAGACGCACTAGACAACATAAAATTTGAAAGCTATAATAGTTAACGGCCGGGATCGAACCTGTCGCCTCCAAATGACGACAGCGCCTCGCTGCAGGAACAAGTGTACTTCGACGCACGACCAACTAGAGACTGACTCTAGAGTGCTGTCCACTTACTCTAGATGCTGTCCACTGGTTACAGATGCTGTCTACTGACTCTAGGTGCTGTCGACTGACATTAGATGTTATTCACTAACTCTAGGATCTGGCCACTGACTCTAGATGCTGGCCACTGATTCTAGATGCTGTCTACTGACTCTAGATGCTGTCCACTGACTCTATATGCTGTCCACTGACTCTAGATGCTGGCCACTGATTCTAGATGCTGGCCACTGACTCTAGATGCTGGCCACTGATTCTAGATGCTGTCTACTGACTCTAGATGCTGTCCACTGACTCTATATGCTGTCCACTGACTCTAGATGCTGGCCACTGATTCTAGATGCTGGCCACTGACTCTAGATGCTGTCCACTGGTTATAGATGCTGTCCACTGACTCTAGATGCTTTCCACTGACATTAGATGCTATTCACTAACTCTAGGATCTGGCCACTGACTCTAGATGCTGTCCACTGATTCTAGATGCTGTCCACTGACACAAGATGCTGTCAACTGAGTCTAGATACTGTCCACTGACTCTAGATGCTGTCCACTGACTCTAGATGCTGTCCACTGACTCTAGATGCTGTCCACTGACACAAGATGCTGTCAACTGACTCTAGATGCTGTCCACTGACTCTAGATGCTGTCCACTGACTCTAGATGCTGTCCACTGACTCTAGACGATGGCCATTGAATTTAGGTGCTGGTCACTGACTCTAGATACTGTCCACTGACTCTAGATGCTGTCCACTGGCTATATATGTTGTCCACGGACTCTAGATGCTGTCCACTGACTCCAGATGGCTCTCCGTTGAATCTAAATGCTGTCAACAGACTGTAGATGCTGGCCACTGACTCTAGATGCTGTCCTCTGACTCTAGATGCTGTCCACTGATTCTAGGTGCTATCCACTGACTCAAGATGCTCTACATTGACTCTAGATGCTGTCCACTGACTCAAAATGCTGTCCTCTGAATCTAGATGCATGCTTCTATTGTAATTATTGTCACAAGCTTTTATGACAGTTAAGTCGACGATTTTGTTATTTGATAAAAACCCCGTGGACTCTAGAGCTTGTTGGTATCTTATCATCATCATCATCATCATCATCATCATCATCATCATCATCATCATCATCATCATCATCATCATCATCATCATCATCATCATCATCATCATCATCAACTAGCTAATGCATGTGCAGCAGGCGAGCAACCTGATGCACCAAAAGAAGAGCATCAACAAATCAACCAGAAAGCTGCCAACACCAGCACAAGACGATTATAATTTTACGGGACAGGTGAGAATAAATAATTACTCTGCGCCCCAGAATAGGGCACAGTAGATTAAGCAACCACGTGTAGACACAATTTAGGATTGACAAAGTAGCCTTAAGCGCATGAGGATTGGCGCCAAGTCTGCCCCGAATACGACATATGTAGGCGAACCTTTGACCTAGGGAAAGAAAAGTGGAAGATACACGTTATGCACCATAGAGTAAACTTTAAAAAAAACAACAACAGCGAAGTGTATACAAGAAACCAAATTGCAGATAAAGACAACCAAGTTTAAGCGAACGAAAGAATCATCATCATCACCATTATCAACATCATCAAATGAAGATTGCCAGTAAATGGAAACTCCAGCAACTGTAGTCTGAACTTTCGTTACACATTCTACTAGATTATATCCTGGCCATATCTTCGTGTTCTGTTTAAGGGGATCTAAAGGCGAGAGGCTCGGCTTCATTGTACCGGGTTTTATCCCGCAAGTCTTGGTCTCTGTCCGAAAGCGTCGCACTCAGAACGAACTCCGTAGCTCGACCAACGACCTTAATAAGACTCCGAAAAAACTTCGCTCGTGAATCAAATGACACAGTCCGGCAACAAACCCAAGACCGCCGAAACGCAAGGCAGGCGACTTAACCACATGAAGACTGAGACCCCCGTCTTTGTGTTTGGTGTCCATTTGTAGCTTTAAAGCCACATAGCCACCATGTTCCTTCCTTTGTAGTTTTCAGCAATTGTTATATCTTTGCATGCGATCACAATGACACAATCCTTCATCTTTCTCATTTTCATTTCGGCACTTCCCTTTCTATACTGAGCTTCCTACTGAACTTCCTTATGTGTTTTTCTTTCAACGAAGAAATCCACAGCAATCCTCTGATAATCCACGCTTCAAAAGCCTAATTTTTATGCACCATCTGTTTAGTGAAGGATACAATATGTTGAATACTTCTATTGTATAATCTTGATTATACTTTTTTTTTAATCCCCGACCACAGCTGTGTTGTGTCACCAAATATTTGTTACATGAAGAGTTCTAGACATGGGCGTTTGTGACGCAGACGCATTTATACCGTGAAGTTAGTATAAGGTTGTGTTGACATAGGCTGCAAATAAAAGCTGACTTTACATAAATTTATAAGCTAAAAAACAGCCGCGCGATGTGACACAGCTCAACTGATGGACGGAAGCATCCTCTTCTTCGTTTCCTCTTTCGAGTGCGTCATTCTTGTCATGCGCCTCATTGGTAAGTGTGTCCGGCTTTGGCACAAGTTTGTATTGGTTTGCTTCCTCTAGACATAGAGTCCATCCAAGGTAACGACCTCTATCTAGCCGTAGGCAGGCTATCTTTCATGCTATATAGTCGTAGGCAGGCTATATTTCATGCTATCTAGTCGTAGGCAGGCTATCTTTCATGCTTTCTAGTCGTAGTCAGGCTATCTTTCATGCTATCTAGTCGTAGACAGGCTATCTTTCATACTATCTAGTCGTAGGCAGGCTATCTTTCATGCTATCTAGTCGTAGGCAGGCTATCTTTCATTCTATCTAGTCGTAGGCAGGCTATCTTTCATGCTATCTAGTCGTAGGCAGGCTATCTTTCATGCTATCTAGTCGTAGGCAGGCTATCTTTCATGCTATCTACCCGTAGTCATGCTATCTTTCATGCTATCTAGTCATAGGCAGGCTATCTTTCATGCTATCTAGTCATTGGCAGGCTATCTTTCATGCTCAGGCTATCTTTCATGCTATCTAGTCGTAGGCAGGCTTAATTTACATGCTATCTACCCGTAGTCATGATATCTTTCATGCTATCTAGTCGTAGGCAGGCTATCTTTCATGCTATCTAGTCGTAGTCAGGCTATCTTTCATGCTATCTAGTCGTAGGCAGGCTATCTTTCATGCTATCTAGCCGTAGGCATGCTATCTTTCATGCTATCTACCCGTAGTCATGCTATCTACCCGTAGACAGGCTATGTTTCATGCTATCTAGTCGTAGGCAGGCTGTCTACCCGTAGTCATGCTATCAACCCGTAGTCATGCTATCTACCCGTAGTCATGCTATCTACCCGTAGACAGGCTATCTACCCGTAGACCGGCTATCTACCCGTAGTCATGCTATCTACCCGTAGACAATCTATCTACCCGTAGTCAGGCTATCTACCCATAGTCAGGCTATCTACCCATAGTCATGCTATCTTCCCGTAGTCATGCTATCTACCCGTAGTCATGCTATCTACCCGTAGACAGGCTATCTACCCATAGTCATGCTATCTTCCCGTAGTCATGCTATCTACCCGTAGTCATGCTATCTACCCGTAGACAGGCTATCTACCCGTAGTCAGACTATCTACCCGTAGTCAGGCTATCTACCCATAGTCATGCTATTTAACCGTAGACAGGCTATCTACCCGTAGTCATGCTATCTACCCGTGGACAGGCTATCTACCCGTAGTCAGACTATCTACCCGTAGACAGGCTATCTACCCGTAGTCATGCTATCTACCCGTAGTCATGCTATCTACCCGTAGTCATGCTATCTACCCGTAGACAGGCTATCTACCCATAGACCGGCTATCTACCCGTAGTCATGCTATCTACCCGTAGACAGGCTATCTACCCGTAGTCAGGCTATCTACCCGTAGTCAGGCTATCTACCCGTAGTCAGGCTATCTACCCGTAGTCATGCTATCTACCCGTAGTCATGCTATCTACCCGTAGTCATGCTATCTACCCGTAGTCATGCTATCTACCCGTAGACAGGCTATCTACCCGTAGTCATGCTATCTACCCGTAGTCAGGCTATCTACCTGTAGTCATGCTATCTACCCGTAGACAGGCTATCTACCCGTAGACAGGCTATCTACCCGTAGTCATGCTATCTACCCGTAGTCATGCTATCTACCCGTAGACAGGCTTTCCTTCCTCTCCCGTGTGTTGCCGGGGCCCATAAGGGAAGCAAAGAATAGCAACTACTGTAGCCTACCACGCATGTCGTAAGAGGCGACTAAGGAGGTTATGGTTCCGTCGCCCTGCTACTGAGTGAGTGCGTGGCGCGACACTGTGAGCTGTGAGTTTCGTGTGACATGCTTTTGAATCTGCCCAAGTTTTTTGGAACGTGACTGCATGTTCGAAGCTATGGCAGATGGCTATGTCCCAGAGTTGACCGGTTTTTGCACTATGCAGAAATGCGTGGCTGCTTGGCTTTTGGTTGACTGCCACTGCCATTGATGATGAACTGTATTTTCGTGGACTGTGTGGGTGAACATCTAGGAAACATCCAGATGGGAAAATGACTGCAGATTCCATCAGAGATGAACTGGATGTTTCGTGGGGGACTATTGTGTTGACATTCTGGCGGCGGCATTATGCACAGTGTATCTGTGCGGGCTGTTGTTTGTCGAGACTCCTGTCTTTTCCACTTTTCACATTGGGCAGTGGGGAGCGTTTTATGTGATATTCACTGGCACAGGAACGGAGCATAATGGGGACGACCCGTTGCTGTGAAGTTGGAACCGCGACTAACTAACTAACTAAGGCTTTCCTTCCTAACAATTGTGCAAAGACAGCGGCTTGAGTTCAAAGAGAGCGAGCGAAAAAAAAAAAAAATTATCGGTAAAAAATGCTCAACGATTATGTTGAGATGGATTCTAGCACCTTCTGAACGGAATGTACGACGGACAGACAAACATACTTTCGTGTCAACCACACAAAAGCCAAACCCGCCCTTCCTGGCCGAGAACACAATGTAAGGTTGTCTCTGCTGGCGCGAGCGCACAGACACACACATACACACATACACACGCACATACACGCATACATATAAACATACACACTTGCATACATCATGCATACATATTGAGCGTGCCACTGACACGGGTACCTCCCTGCCACGGTGAACCTGCAAGCGGAGACTGATACCACAAACACAATCCCTCTCGTCATGTTCGGCGTTGTATATTGGAGACACCGTGATAGGTTTACGTTGTGTTTTGTTTGTTTGTTGACCAAACTGCACGTGACGGAATGTGTCAAGAAATGTTACGCCCTTCGGCGCATTAATGGGGGAAAGGCGGGGGGGGGGGGAAGTGAACTGGTATCAATTTCATCACATACGCCTGTGAGGCCTGGACACTTACTAAACAAGCTGAATAGCGCATAAATGCCTTTAAATAAAAATGTTTCAGGTGCGTTCTAAGACTTGGATACAGAAAAGAACAAATGCATTCATACGACAGAAGCCGAATATTGAAGAAAGTTGGCCACTAATGACGTGAAATATTTTGGTCACTTGACACGTTATGAATGTTTGGATAGAACAATCATAGAGGAGTATTTTCCCGGGAATAGAAGAAAATAAAGGCCAAAGAGAAGATGTGTGCAGGGAAGAGTAGCTGGTCAGTCTCCTCTGTTGGTGGACGGCGAACATAGGCGACGAACAAGCGTCCGACGGCGTTAGTGAGATCAAGGTCAGACAATGAAAGAACTCGGACACAAAAAGAGACCCTGCTTCATGGATATGCTGGGGGGATGTGGAGGAGAGGCGAGCAAGACGTAGACAACATGACACTAGATAGACAACGTGACAGGGGGAAGTTAACGTGACAGTGTAGACAACGTGGCATGAGGTAGACAGCGTAACAGGCGGTAGACAACGTGACAGGGTGTAGACACCGTGAGAGGGGGAAGACAGCGTGACAGGGAGTAGATAACGTGACAGGAGGTAGACAACGTGACAGTGTAGATAACATGACAGGAGATAAACAATGTGACATGAGGTCGACGTGGCAGGAGATAGAAAACGTGACAGAAGGTAGACAACATGACAGAAGGTAGACAACGTGACATAGGGTAGACAACGTAACAGGAAGTATACAACGTGACAGGAGATAGACAACGTGACAGGAGGTAGACAAAATGACAAGAGGTAGACAAAGTAACAGGGGGTAGAGAATGACAGGGGGTAGACAAAGTGACAGGAGGCAGACAAAGTGACAGGAGGTAGACAAAGTGACAGGAGGTAGACAAAGTGACAGGAGGTAGACAACGTGACAGAAAGAAGACAACGCGACAGGAGGCAGACAACGCCAAGAGGAGGACTGGAAGCTGTCTGCACAAAGGCACAATGAAGACACAGACCGAGGGTATCACGAGATCATTCCTCCTGTGAAGAAAGGATGGAATCCAGAACTCCACAGCTGACAGTGGGGCCTGAGAGATGTTTCCGTCACTACATGACGTGGCATCAGCTGCTGTGGCTTGTGTGATGTTGAATCGAACAGTTTCATAAATCCCCGACATACGGAGTCGAGAGTTCGATATCAGTTGCAGATTTGGAATCAGACAGCATGTCGTTGATTTCGATGGAATGGGGTACTTGTAATTTACGTACCCACATCAAGGACGAGAAATAAACATATAGTCCAATTGATCGGTGTAGGGGTTGAACCGGCTACCTCGGCATTAGCACACGGACAGTTTAAGAGCAAACGCTCTTATACATTTTATCATGTTTACCGCCATTTATATGTTGTTATGTCTCATTATTCTGTCAATTGCAGTGAGAAACAGTGTCAACCTGCTAATGGAGCTTATACTATTGTATGCCGTCGACATATAGATACTAAACAAACGAGCTTAGAAATATTTGAAGATTGAGCACAGCCCACTGCTGGCAACGCTGAGTAGTATGTAAGGAGATTTCGCTCCCCCCATTTACGGAGCCAAAAGAGGAGCTCCGCCGAGTATTTCTTTATATAGCTCTATGTGACGCCATCCCACTCCCACAAAGATCGGCTCCGCATTTAGAAGGCAGAGTCAAAGGGAAATAACTTATGAATAACCGGTCTTTAGCAATATTTCTTCCCGTTTGTACATTTAAAAATTGACTTTATTAATATGGCGGATATTATAGGTTGTAGTGGGCAGTGCTTAAACACTATAATCATACTAGGGTTAAATATCTTTAAATTAAAACATTAAAAAAGTAAAGATGGTCGGTATTATTTGTTGTAGTGAGTAGAGGGGTTGTGTGACTGTGTGGTCGAGGGGCAATGTATAAACAGTGTGTAAAGGTGGTGGCGTGGGTACGATAGTTGCCCTATGTATTTTTGGTAATGCATCGAAGTACACTTGTTGCTACAGTCAGGTGCGGTGTGGAGGTGACAGGTTCGAATCCCAGGATCGGGTTGGAGGATTGCTACTTCTAAGGGTAGACAGTTCACGATCGAGTTATTTTATTAAGGTTTAAAAAAAAATATTTAAATATGGTTGGGAAAGCGGTCAGTCGGTCGGTCAATGGGTATAAAAAGTTAGAGAATTTAAAATTCAAAAAGGTAAAATTTACAAAGTTAAAATTCAAAAATTAAAATGTTTTAAAAAGTCATGAAGTTAAAGTTAAAGAACTAAAGAGTTTAAAAAGATTAAAAATTTAAGATTATTAAAAGTTTAAACAATTTAAAAATTAAAAAAGATTTTTAAAAAGTTTTACAAAGTCAGAAAGTTAATGTCGAAGAAGTAACCAGTTTAAACATTTTTAAAAATGTAAGATTTTAAAATGTTTAAAAAAGGTAAAAATTTACAAAAGTTTCAAACATTGTCAAAAAGCCAGAAACTAAAAGTTAAGGAAGTAACAAGTGTAAAATTTAATAACAAAACACTTAAGACTTAAATTTCAATGAAGTAACAAGTTTTTACAATTAGAAAATTTAAGATTTTAAAAAGTTTAAAACATTTCAAAATGTAAAAAAATTTAAAAAAGATTTTAAAAGTCGGAAAGTTAAAGTTGAAGAAGTAACCAGTTTAAAAAGTTTTTAAAATTTAAGATTTTAAAAAGTTTAAAAAATATACAAGTTTAAAAAGTTTAAAACAGTGCCAAAAAGTCAGAAACTTACAGTTAAGGAAGAAACAAGTGTTTAAAGTTTTAAAACTTGATATTGTAAAAATTGTAAACAATTTAAAAATTTTAAGAAGTTTAAAATAGTGTCAAATAGTCAGGAAGTTAAAGTTAAAGAAGTATCAATGGTTTCTCTTCTTCTGATCAATAAAGTGTCTGATTTGTTGTCTCTACAGCGTAAAGCACACTTGCTAACACACGAAAAGTCGACACAACTGGTATTGTGTCACTCACTATCGATACAAGTGGACGTTGTCAAAGACATAAGGTTTGTTTCCAATACTTCGAGGTCAGATCGGTTGTATACACCAGACATGTATATAGTCAGCAGACCCGACATAATTAAACCAAGGATACTATTCCATACTATGCCGTTATGGTTGTCAGATAACTTTAATTGAATGCCACACATGTTGCAGTGTGTGTATCGGTTATCAGACCAACCACGGACTTTGCAATTTGATTTTAGGGTAATAGTCCCGAAAATCTATTCACTAAAGGCTATTACAAACCCCAGCGTTCCTGTCAGGTTAAGAGGACCATCATCATCAAGTTCCGTACTGACTGGCGCAGGCATTCATGACTCTCCACAGATCTCGGTCTTTGGTTTTCTTGATCAACTCTGCCGTTGATATTCCTCCATGCCACCGTCGCAATCCATCCAGCATCTTTTCTCGTAGTCTGCCTTTGCCTCTCTTCCCATCAGATCTTTCCAGTTGTTACGATGTTCTCCAGTGCCTCTCTTCTCATCACATGACCAAAAAAAAAAGCTGTTTGTCTCTTTCTTATTGTTGTATATAATGTTCTAGTTTCGCCAGCCTCATTAAGGCATTCGTCGTTTGTTACTTTGGCAGTCCAAGGAATTCGCAACATTCGTTTAAGGAATCACATCTCTGCTGCTTCCAGTCTCTCCCTAATTTGTTCATTTATATTCCAAGATTCACAGCCATACAGCATCTTCCGCCTGATGTTATAAATGCCCCTAGATATTTAAACGATCCACTAGGTGAAGCATTTTCCCTTCTATCTCTATTTCACATTTTGGTGTCACCATTTTCTTTGATATCACCATTGCTACTGTTTTCTTGATATTAAAGGAGAGTCCTTTCTTTGCACTCTCTGTTACTACAATGTCCAACAATTGTTGTAGGTCTGTTGCATTATCCGCTGCTATCAATACCGTGTCATCTGCATAGCGTATATTGTTTATATTATAACCTCCGAATATTATTCCTGGCTTCTCTTTGATCGCTCTTTCTATTACTTCGCTATAGAGGGAGAAGAAATCCGGTGACAAAACACATCCCTGTCTTACTCCCAACTTTATGTGTCATAATTTCTTCTTTATTTCCTATTTTAATTGCTGCTGTTTGGTTCCAGTAAATATTTTATATTATTCTGAGATCTTTCCCATCAATGTTAATATATTGCAACATTTTAATCAGTTCATTGCCATAATGCAAGTCCTCTTAAATTACAGCCATGTCTTATTTCAATGACTTACGCTATGGTATCGTTGGCTCATTAACAATAGGCAATAAAGATAACTTGAGAAACAAATTGCCGACACAGCGTGAAACGAAATATGCACGTGAGATTTATTCTGGTTGTCCAGAGATTATATACATAGGTAATAGCACACGTCTTAGTGTCCCGAGGTATTCGGGGAGCGGCCTAAGTTACTAAGGGTACTTACTGACCTTCGCATGTCCTCTGTCTTACCGTTATCATCTCCACAATATTTCCTTTGCTGAATCAATCTGTCTCTGGTGTTATCACTTGTGCCGAATCAATTCGTCTAGAGGTTGCCGGTCGTTCATTTATCCATGGCGTTTCCAGTAACTGTTGTTAGATATTCGTAGTTCCGAATAAGTCCGCTGCAATCTTTCAATTTCTTGTAACCAAAAATACTTCGTCCTTAGAAAACCACAAACACGTCCGTTTCCTTCTGAATTCACACAACGTATATATTGTTGTCAAGTTCCCGTTGTCCGGTGAACGTGGCCATGACGTCATAGTGGTCGTGTGCTGCCCACTACACTGTCCACTGCAGTTCGCCTTGCGTTTATCTTTTGGTTTCATGCAAGGTGTGCTTTTTCTAAGAAGCTATATGGCATTAATCATGTTTTACTTTATCAAAAGCCTTAGTATAATCTATGAAGCACAAATATATGTTTTTATTTATCTCTACTGATCTTTCTAATAGTGTTTGTAATGTGTATATTGCATTGTTTGTACCTCGATTCCATACTGTTCTTCACTAATTTCCATTTTTATTTTCTTCCTTGTTCTTCTCATTATAATTCTGAGTGGAAGCTTATTGACATGATTTATGAAATTAATTGTACGAAAATCTTCGCATTCAATTGCTCCTGGTCTTTTTTTTTGGTATAGCTATAAATACAGTTTTCAACTTAAGGGGCGGCAGTGTTAAAACCGCAATCCTTGGGATTGCTTCTTGGTCTTTTGTGAATATATTTGAGACAAGCTCTAAACAAACTGTAAATATTTTATGTAATGCTAACCATGTTATATCCCCCAAAGGTGCTTTCATTCATAGCTTCTAATTTTCTGAAACTATGAACAACGTATAAGGGGGCTGGAGACCTTTCAGCCGCTCTTATCTCTATGGCGTCGCTTAATAAGTTAATGCTCAATGTGTTTAATTGGTATCTGTTCTTCTTCTTCTTCTTCTTCTTCTTCTTCTTCTTCTTCTTCTTCTTCTTCTTCTTCTTCTTCTTCTTCTTCTTCTTCTTCTTCTTCTTCTTCTTCTTCTTCTTCTTCTTCTTCTTCTTCTTCTTCTTCTTCTTCTTCTTCTTCTTCTTCTTCTTCTTCTTCTTCTTCTTCTTCTTCTTTCGTTCGCTTGAAATATGTCTATAACTGCAATGTTGTCTCTTGTATGAATTGAACTGTCTTTTTTAGTTCACACAGCGGTCCATAGAGTTTACCTTCCACTGTCGTCTCTCTAGGCCAGAAGGTTTGCCTAGATCTGTTATATTTTGGGCAGTCTTGGAGTATGTGCTCTGCTGTCTGCGACACCAATCCACATGTGCACATGGCTGTTTCACCAATCTTTAATTTTGTATACATGTGGCTGCGTAATCTATTGTGTCCTGCTCTGAGGCGCAGAATAATGACTTGTTCTGGTCTGTCCATAACGTGGTAGCTATCTTGAGGAGGTTTTGGTGGCTTTCTGGCTGATTTGATAATTCTCTTTTTTGGTGGTATGTAACGGGGACATCAGGCTGTTCTTCTTTGGCTCTTTCCTTAGCCAATTGATCAGCTCTGTCGTTTCCGGGTACTCCACAGTGGAATGGTATCCACTGAATGGTGACCTTATGCTGACTGCTAAGTTCAGAAAGTAGTATCCTTAGTACTGGCGATTTCTCAATCAGGAGCGCCTCGAGTACTGATTTTGCATCTGTCAATAGCACCACAGGTTGCGTACCATTGCTGGTATTTAGTAATTTCTCTGTTGCTATCTTGATTACCTCAATTTCAGCTTCATAGTTATGGCAGTACTTTCCTGTCGGTACTCTGGCTGTGTCCCTAGTATTATTTGGGTATTCTATGTACACTCCCGCTCCTCCGCTTTTTCTGCTGACGTGGCAAATTATTTGTGTGAACGAACTAATTAGGAAACTATTGGACGCATCGAAGATGTGGTTTCTGAGACGATTTATGAGAAAGACCTCAGATTGTCAGAGTAACGGACACGTTGTTAATGACTACAACCGGAACACGTGGGGAAGTTACATACAGCCGGTCACATGTGTAAGGTTACATCCGGTACACGTGGGTAATGAGTACATCTGGTCAACGGTGGCGTTACTTCTGGTAACATGCGTAACAGGCTTTACATGGGTAATGGTTACATCCGGTCAATGGTGGCATTACATTCGGTCACATGTGCAGGGCTACATCCGAGACACGTGGTTATGAGTGGTAAAAAGAAATAGTGTGTCCAGTCGGTTGTGGAACCAGGGGACCCAACACCTGGTGATCACCGTGTTTGGGAGTGTTACCACTACCTCGTCAACAACGCATCCAAAGACTAAAAGGGTCTGCCGTCTGTCCCCTAACTATATCATTTAGGGTGGTCCACCGAGTAACACCAAAGGACATCCAGACATCAATACAACATAATCCGGTCTCGAAAGTAGCAAATGTAACCACTTCACCACACTGTCAGACTAAGCCCTTCTCGTTGTCGGATAGCAGGGAAGGCATAACTTCTTCTTCTTCTTTTCGTTCATCCGGAGTGTTTTTTCAGATGTGATTGCGGTGTGTCTGTTATGCGCCCTTGGGCCAAAACCCGTAGGCCAACACATCGACTTTAGCGTGCTTTTTTTGACCAGGTAGCATTCCTGGGAGACTCTCACTTTTGTGGTGCCATCTACAACCATGCTGGCCAAGTTAGAACGGTAGAAGACAACGGTCATCCCTCAAAGGAAGGCAGGGACAGTCCATAGCATTTTCCGCCATCCAAGGTTGCTTCCATAGTTGCAGGGCCGTCACATAACGCCCTGGTGCTGGGCTAGCCGAGGGAATCGTCACGTCCTGCTCATGGCTGCTTTAAATCCTCACTTCAATATATTGGTCATTTCGTTTGCCCCGGGCCATTCCCGCACAAACCAGACAGGTTTGCATACGGTATCCACTCAGCAAGTTTTCGGACATGTGCTTGTCGTTGCGCCCGTCAGAGCTGTTCCAGGCACGACAGACATTCGGAAAACTACCTAGTCAGAGCTGTTCCGAACAAGAGCGGCATTCGGAAACTAGGTCATTCCTAGCACGAGAGACATTCGAACGAGACATTTCACTCGGACGTAAATGCGTAGTGTCAATTTTTAGTTTACCACCCGTAGGACGACACTTCCGGCTTCCGGCGGGCATTTTTTAATGAGGTTAGCCTTCCTCGGGTTTCGAGACTCTTGTTTCGGCTTCCACACAGCAAGCTTTCGCTTCGGGCTGCCACATAATGGATTCGCAAGACAGGCGTTTTATTTCGTGTCAACGAGACAATTTTCCACCTTTAACTACACTCACTCCATGAGTGTGGTTAAAGACTATCGGACGTCTGCGAGACGTGCGACCGAGGTGTTTTTCAACCTTTTGTACTCACTCACGAGGTAGGCTACATGTGCTGCCGGCTCAGCACCTTACCTCCGTGCGTCTGTGGGCGAGTAACGGTCAGGCCCTTTCATCCGGGGATACCTCATATCCCCCATCTAAGAGCCATCGAACGAATCTGCGCCGAGCATGTAGCGTTCTCAGCACATCATCACAATTTTGATGTAGGTTTGTGTCGGCCAGGCTCTCACTTCCGAGAGTTTATGGCTTAGAGACGTTCAGCCATACACCTCGGATGGGAACCTTAGAGGTTATGCCCGGACTGAGATTTAGGGATCGTTTGCCTGATTTTGACTGCTATCCTCAGTCTTACCTGCAGAGCAGCAGGTTGTGTCTCTCTTAGTCTGGTCCCTATCCCACGAGCCGTCCGATATGTAGTTTTCACCCATCGGCAAGCACATGGGGTCGATGGGACACGCAAGCTCCCCCACCACGGCAAGGTGGAGACACATCGGGGGAGAGGCATAACTTTACTTATCAGCTTGCGGGTCATACAGCAACGAGTGTTTAGCGCATGATATCGGCTGTATAATATTACACACGAACACAACCTTAGCTCGACCTTAGGCGGCTCATGTAACATGACATGTCAATCGCAAGCTGGTCTGACCAGCGAAGTTATCACGACTCAAATCAAGCATTTTACGGTTTCATTACCTCTCTGTCTGTCCATAGAGTGTTTACATCTTTCCCTAGAAGCCTATTTCCAAGGCCAATGTACGTTTTTCAAGATGTCTGCTCATTGTTCTACGTTTCAATCCAGACAAAAGTACAGAGTCGATGTACCACTTCAACTTTCAAATAAGAAAATGTGTTAGCCAAATTATTAAAAATGTTGGTCAAATACAGAAATATAGCGACTAAACTTATAAAAAGTTGGAAAATTTGTTAACCAAACTAATAAAACTATTGGCTAAAATAAGAAATATCTCAACCAAGCATATAAAACATAGGAAAATGATAGCCAAATAAACTAAAACGTTGAACAAAATAGAAAATGTCTCAGCCAAACCGAAATAAGAAAATATGTTAGCCAAATCGGAAAAATGTCGACCAAGTAAAGAAATATCGCGTCCAAATTTATAAAAAAAAAGGAAAATTTGTTAGCCAAATGGGACAAAATATTGGCCAAGTAAAGACATATCTCGTCCAAACTTATAACAAGTAGGAAAATCTGTTAGTCAAGTGAGAAAAATATTGATCAAGTAAAGAAATATCTCGGCCAAATTTATACAAAAGTAGGAAACCTTGTTAACCAAAGGGGAAAATATTGGCCCAGTGAAGAAACATCGTGTCCAAACTTATAAAAAGTAGGAAAATGTGGTAGCCAAAATGGGTAAAATATTGACCAAACTTATACAATTTCTCGTCTGAACTTATAAAAAGTAAAACAATTTGTTAACCACACGGGAAAAAAATATTCGCCAAGTAAAAAACAATATCTCGACCAAAGTAGGAAAATTTGTTAGCCAGAGAATGCTAGTGTTAAGTTTTATGAAACGTTGAAAGTCGGTTAGAAGATGTGGTAGATGGTATTCAAGGGATCAATAAGGCAGACGTGGTTTTAAGACTTCATAACATACACTGTTGGGTGGTTAAAGACTTGGCGCTATTGCGGATGTGAAATAACAAAGTGAGATATAGGTGGACAAAGTAAGAAATGTTATTTTAGGTAGACTTCACGAGAATCCTTGTATTGTTGAGAGATGGAACACTGGAAGGTTAGTGTAGCAGACATTGTAGTATTGAAAGTTGAAGATGTCAGCCATGAGAAATGGCTCCGTGATGACGAATACTCAGATGATATTGAAACTATCCCAGGTGGACTGCATTGCCATAAACGTTGTTATGACTGTTTCATTAGAGCTCATGTACAACGAAGGTTACGAGATCTTGTGCTGTAACATTAAAATGTTGTTAATCTATCTATGAAAGGCAAAGACGCTTTCTGGTAAAAGAAAAACCAAGAGTGGGGAGAGATGTGTGATTAGTCTGTATAAGTACTTCTTTAGCAGATACTCTAGAATGATAAGTTGCAGCTTTTAGTAATGTAAAAGGGGGAAATGCTGTCGTTGATGATTATGTAGTGTAAAATGCCTTTTCAGATAAATGTGTAAGACACTCTTGACATAACTACAGAAGCTACATTTTTTTTTCTTCACATTTGGGTAAAACATTTGTCTTAATTTGTTCGACATATTTCTTACTTTGCCATACCTATTTCTTAGTTTGGTCGACATACTGTTTCTACTTATTATAAGTTTGGATGAAATATTTATTTATTTGGCCAATGTTGTTTCCTATTTGGGTAACAAATTTTCCTACTTTGGTAGACATTTTTTTTTATCTCTTTGGTTAATAATTTTCTTCATTTGGTTAACAAATTTTCATACATTTTATACGTTTGGTTGAAATATTTCTGTCTTTGGCCGATATGTTTTCCCATTTATTTAACGCATTTGCTCACGTTTTTTAAAATAAGTTTGGACGACATATTTATAAATTTAATTGAAATATGTCTTGTCGCGTAATGTTGACTATTTTGACAGACAAGGATCAGAAATAGCAACCAATAGACTTTCAGGATTCCGAAAGACTAATCACTGTCGAAGAAGAGGCCGAAATGGCTCGAACTAGGAAGTACGATTCGGAACTGTCCCAGGAATGACCAGGTCTTCAGACAGTGTTCAGGCACAGATAGGTAAAGCGAACAACCGTACTAGGAATAATTCTAGACAGTAGGCTTAATGAATCTGGCGACGAATGCCTGCAAAAATTAAAGAGCCCCCTTTAACTGATCCATTCTCACAACATGGAGGAAGAGTACAAATATAAAGTTACAACTTGCATTCCTTCTCGCTCTCTCAGTATCCTAATATTAAATTAGAGTATAACAGCAACAGACTAAGTATGTTTCTGGTATCACATATAACTATTAATTTAATGAAATACTGTGGCATGTAAAAGTCTGTTGCCCTAGTGTGTAGGCAATCAAATCCTAGACTAAGTTGGCAGGCTAAAGGTGTCAGCCGAGGAGGTTGGCCACTCAGCTCAAGATTTGGGTCCGGCTTGTCAACTCAGGTGAAGTTCCAGTTCAGGTTGCGGATTCACTCTCCGGCAATAGACATGGTGCTTCACGACTGGTAAGTATGCGTTGCTGCAAGTTGCTGGCTCATGGTACCACCAAAGAAGGTGCAGAACTGCTGGAAGTTAATCAGAAAAACAGAACCGGTGAATGCTTGTCCTACGTCCAAGATACTCTCATTGCACACCTCGCTCTCAGTCTCATATTCAGACACGACTAGCATCACAAGACTATCACCTCTGTCACAGACACATCACTATGACAACACAATGACAAATGGCTAACGTGGACAAATACTATTTTCCTTAGCCACATATTATCAATCTCATCAGACTCAGATGCCCATGTATTCCAGTTTACCAACACGGACACATCAATGTATATTTCTGAGTCTGATCACACTCTACAACATTCTTACTATGATGCATTCACATATATTACAAATCACACCCATTACATTTAACACAACTGAAGTGTACACAATGAGTATGAATCCCACCGATTACATTTAACTATGAGGCACGAACATTGATTATAAATCACACAGATTATATTTACTCGACAATGTATCACCAAAGATTATGAATCACAGATTACATTACATAGGTATGAACATAGATTATGAATGACAGATTCCCTTCATTCGAAGTACACCACAGATTATGAATCATACAGAGTACATTCAATCGACGAAGGAACACCATAGATTATGAAGCACACAAATTACATTCACTTGACGAATTACGAACATATATTATGAATCACTCAGATTCTATCTCAGCACATGAAGCAGTATTGTAAATTATAATTCTGATTCACTCCCGAAACACACAAATTAAATTCTACAGGGGGTTGAAGTATTAACATAGGTGTAGAGGGTAGGCAGTGAAGGACTGCGTTGAAGCAAGGATACTGATGTGAATGAAAGGCCTGTCCCACGCTGTCATGAGATGACCTCTGACAAGCGTGGTCTCCAGTAGACTATGTGAAAGAATTATTATTTCACAATTAACTATCAGTAGTATTTCCTGTCACCGTTTATTCATCCGAATTACCCCTCTCATTCTATAATTATATTCTTCACTGGCGATATATTATTCTAGTATATTTATATTAATCCCTAGTTAAACATCAAGCTTCATTGTCTGACCATTCTTCGATAGTCCAGTTCCCGCCTGTTAGATTTCGCCATTTTGTGTCGCCGTTCTCTTCATTCTTCATTCCTCTATTTTGGTCTTAGTATAATCAGCGTCTCCATTAATTATATATTTATTCTGGCTGTAGTTTACGATCCCTGTTCTCTAACATTAGTTATCGCGTAGTTCACCCTGAATCTACACTACAAATGCCGGTAAATATATACATGTAAATTCGTACTAATTAATTAAATCAACGTACCTTCCAAAATGTGGTGATTAAACCTCTCCACGGGGGAACAGTGCCACTAGCAGTGTAAATATTACTTTTGGGTATCAATTTGGCTCGCAATTTGCTATTCCCAAATATCGGCTAACTAGAGCCTGGATTATTTTGTTGCAATATGTCTTTTTACAGCTAGTATCGGCGCCTGTGTCCTACCGCTTCGAGTTAGTTGACCAAATGGACGATCTGCCGGCTGACGACAACTGGCCAGGCAGATTCTCGTGTTGCCACCCGGGTCGCAGGCTAAAACTGAATATGTTATTCAGCCAAACTTGCGCTGGGGCAGAAGGCATGCACAACTAATAGTTCTATAATATACTGTATAATATATATTTTAAAAACACTAGAATATTCACTAGGTTTACAGGAGATTAAATATATTAAATTCTCGCCAATAATACAGGCATATTTATAGATATCTACAAACATGGGAAAATAGGGAAAAGATCGTTTTCCTAGATATATTTATAATGAAAAATATGATCTGCACTGTAATTTAAGCAAAAATAAAGGGGGAGACTGTCTATTACGTCACAGATGCTCCCCGTTGAAAGAAAAGTTTGAGAAAACAAACTTTTCTCCCCGCAGGATTCCCCTTTAGTGTTGTTAGCACTCACTCTAACATTTATGGGTCATCTGGACTAGTCTCACCCTCTTAAGTAGAACCCTGTCTACTCAACCATGTTTCTTCATTCTTAAGACTTCTTCTAAGAGCCCTTCTCCCCTGGTGTTGGTTCCAGAGAGATCTACACTGTGGATGCTGTCTACTAAAGCCATCCGCCCCTAAATTATTCTTTCTAGGAATATAATCTATTCTAGAAGCATAAGGGTTCTCGGTTCGCGTACGAACAGGATAATGCTTTTGTGGAGCTGAGTCCTTAGTGTTAACATTCATATCGACCTGGACAATATTAGTCTTACCAGGCTTATCTGTACGCATTGGTGCATGAGACACTGGAATTCGTCTACTCATTCTCTGACTCAGACGTCTCCGCGTCAGGGTTGAGGAAGACATCATTCCTGGTCTCCTGAGGTTTTAGGGGATACTCCACTAACGAGTCATCTCCACCTTTGACCTCAGTTACCACCGAGAATGCCATCAGATGCACCGGTGACTCTTCTACTCCAACCTGCTTCTTTAGCAAGTGGATATGAAAAACTGTGGGTTTACCCCTAAAAAAATTTTATACTTAGTCTGGGACACCTTCTCTAGTATAGGAAAAGGACCCTGCCAACCAAGTTCTAATCTATTATCCCTCTTGGGTAATAATACAAATACTCTGTCTCTTAAAGTAAGTTGAGTTTCCCTATGTTTGGGTGGAAATTGGTGACACTCCTTACATGACCTGACATATTGTTTAATATCCCTGGTCATCCCCGGCCAGAAATAGGAGAAAGCAAGCCTTCGGATTGTAGCTTTAATCCCCATATGCCCACTGTCCGAGAGTGAATGTCCCATTTCTAATATAGGTGCACGATACTCTTTGGGTATGACCAGCTGTTCATGGAAGTTCCCCATAGTTCTTGCCCTATGGAATAGCAACTCGTCTTGTATATAGAAATCACCAACTCTGGGTGGATTCCTAGATTTTGGCAGGTTGCCAAAGCAAGATTGTAAGGTTGGACATGCTGCTTGGGCAGCCCTAATTTCCCCCGATAGTGGGTTGATAGATAAGTCAGGGTCACTCAAAACGGTTCCCTTATTATGAGTCTGCATTGCCATTATTATAGGTGATGAGGGTTCCCCTAAATATACATGTTTACATCCGAGGATAAATGGATATACGGGATCTTCAATCACAGCAGCTGGAATAGTTCCAGTGACATACTTAGATGTCACATGCACCTTAGCTATCTGAGCATAAATGGTTTGGGAGCCCCTAGTAGCACCCTTTACTGCAACTCTTTGCTTAGTCAACTGGGATGGTTTCACTAAGTGTCTACTTATGATTGCCTCACAGGTCAATCCCGTGTCATAGAGACATTGCACTGGGCTGCCATTTACCAGAATAGTCTCGACTGTGGGTGGTTTACCGTTAGTTCCAGAATCTAAGTTCTGTCGGGTACTTGCCCCCGTCGTCATACACGCAACATACTGGGTAGGGGGTTTATTCCTGCAAGAACTAGTGTGGTGATCATTAGTTTTACAGCTTTTACAATAAGGCTTTCCCCATCCACTATTCTGTGCTGGTGTGTTTTGAGCTATAGGTTTCTGAAATCCCGGGTTTTGGCGTTGACCGCCAGGGTGCCCCCTAGTGTCATTACCTAAGGAGTTATTTTGTTGATAACTCTGATTTTGTTCTGGAAGATTCTGTTGAGCATTAGCATGAGTGGTTTTAGTGGTACCCCCCTCACCATGGGCAGTTAAGTACCTTTCAGCTAAAGAGATAATTTCCTGAAGCCTATTCCCACCATTTTCAGCAATAAAAGTTTGAAGTGGTTTTTGGAGTGTATCTTTAAACTGTTCTGTAAGAACCATTTCCTCAAGACCATCATAAGTAGCATCGAAATCGCTCAGTTCGACCCACTTAGAAAAATAAGTGTGTAATCGCGAGGCAAACTGAGCGAACGATTCTCCCTGTGATCGCTTGGCCGAACGGAACTTCAGTCTGTAAGCCCCTGATGTCAATTCAAATCTTTTAAGCAAAGCGGATTTTAGAGTAAGAAAATCCCTCTCGAGACCTGGAGGAAGTTTAGCAAACACATCGAAAGCCACGCCTCTTAACCCTTGGGAGAGCTTAAGATTGTATTTTTCGCTGGGAAGATTGTAGGCTTCACACATTAAAACAAATTTGTCAAGATAATTATCCATCTGATCTTCCTTCGGGTCGAAGGGGAGCAGTGGAAAACTCATTGATCCATTGGAGATGTGTGGTCCGGCAGAAATGTCACTAGTGTGGGTTGGAGAACTAGCACTACTGAATCTTGAAGCATCCGGGTGTTGCAATTCCAGTCTTCTTAATTCTATCTCATGCTGTCTCGCCTGTTCTGCTAGTTTCAATTCCTTGTCCTTCTCCAGTTCTGCCTGTTTAATCTGTTTCTCGGATTCTATTTCCGCCATCCGGATTCTTTCTTCCCTTTGTTCTTGCCTCCATTCTTTTTCCGCCTCTCTAATATATTTCCTCAATTCTGCACCTTCATATCCTAACAAGGCCCCTTTCTCTTTAAGCTCCTGAGTTGTGGGTTGATTTTCAACAGACATGATGTGTAAGCGCTTGATAGATCTTAGTTGAAGTACCTGAAGTATACTTACTTACCAATAAGATATTTGTCCTGAAAATTCATAATCAATATTTTACAGAACTTATGTAAGTTAACGCAATGCAACGATACAACACAAAACTCACCCGTCTGACACCTGGTTTATCTTAACTGTTAGTCCTAACTTATAGGTACTAATGTTATTGTGTTTATATAAGTGGTTAATATACTGATTATAATTTATTACTATACTAGTCTATTGTAAGGCCACACTTTTACTAACAGGATACTCTAGTGAGAAGAAACTAAAAGTTGAACTTGTAATACGAGGTTGGATACTCGGCTGGAATCAGTAATAAATGATAATTCTAGACCGGACGCGGCCACCAATTGTCGCGTAATGTTGACTATTTTGACAGACAAGGATCAGAAATAGCAACCAATAGACTTTCAGGATTCCGAAAGACTAATCACTGTCGAAGAAGAGGCCGAAATGGCTCGAACTAGGAAGTACGATTCGGAACTGTCCCAGGAATGACCAGGTCTTCAGACAGTGTTCAGGCACAGATAGGTAAAGCGAACAACCGTACTAGGAATAATTCTAGACAGTAGGCTTAATGAATCTGGCGACGAATGCCTGCAAAAATTAAAGAGCCCCCTTTAACTGATCCATTCTCACAACATGGAGGAAGAGTACAAATATAAAGTTACAACTTGCATTCCTTCTCGCTCTCTCAGTATCCTAATATTAAATTAGAGTATAACAGCAACAGACTAAGTATGTTTCTGGTATCACATATAACTATTAATTTAATGAAATACTGTGGCATGTAAAAGTCTGTTGCCCTAGTGTGTAGGCAATCAAATCCTAGACTAAGTTGGCAGGCTAAAGGTGTCAGCCGAGGAGGTTGGCCACTCAGCTCAAGATTTGGGTCCGGCTTGTCAACTCAGGTGATGTTCCAGTTCAGGTTGCGGATTCACTCTCCGGCAATAGACATGGTGTTCACGACTGGTAAGTATGCGTTGCTGCAAGTTGCTGGCTTATGGTACCACCAAAGAAGGTGCAGAACTGCTGGAAGTTAATCAGAAAAACAGAACCGGTGAATGCTTGTCCTACGTCCAAGATACTCTCATTGCACACCTCGCTCTCAGTCTCATATTCAGACACGACTAGCATCACAAGACTATCACCTCTGTCACAGACACATCACTATGACAACACAATGACAAATGGCTAACGTGGACAAATACTATTTTCCTTAGCCACATATTATCAATCTCATCAGACTCAGATGCCCATGTATTCCAGTTTACCAACACGGACACATCAATGTATATTTCTGAGTCTGATCACACTCTACAACATTCTTACTATGATGCATTCACATATATTACAAATCACACCCATTACATTTAACACAACGAAGTGTACACAATGAGTATGAATCCCACAGATTACATTTAACTATGAGGCACGAACATTGATTATAAATCACACAGATTATATTTACACGACAATGTATCACCAAAGATTATGAATCACAGCTTACATAGGTATGAACATAGATTATTAATGACAGATTCCCTTCATTCGAAGTACACCACAGATTACGAATCATACAGAGTACATTCAATCGACGAAGGAACACCATAGATTATGAAGCACACAAATTACATTCACTTGACGAATTACGAACATATATTATGAATCACTCAGATTCTATCTCAGCACATGAAGCAGTATTGTAAATTATAATTCTGATTCACTCCCGAAACACACAAATTAAATTCTACAGGGGGTTGAAGTATTAACATAGGTGTAGAGGGTAGGCAGTGAAGGACTGCGTTGAAGCAAGGATACTGATGTGAATGAAAGGCCTGTCCCACGCTGTCATGAGATGACCTCTGACAAGCGTGGTCTCCAGTAGACGATGTGAAAGAATTATTATTTCACAATTAACTATCAGTAGTATTTCCTGTCACCGTTTATTCATCCGAATTACCCCTCTCATTCTATAATTATATTCTTCACTGGCGATATATTATTCTAGTATATTTTATATTAATCCCTAGTTAAACATCAAGCTTCATTGTCTGACCATTCTTCGATAGTCCAATTCCCGCCTGTTAGATTTCGCCATTTTGTGTCGCCGTTCTCTTCATTCTTCATTCCTCTATTTTGGTCTTAGTATAATCAGCGTCTCCATTAATTATATATTTATTCTGGCTGTAGTTTACGATCCCTGTTCTCTAACATTAGTTATCGCGTAGTTCACCCTGAATCTACACTACAAATGCCGGTAAATATATACATGTAAATTCGTACTAATTAATTAAATCAACGTACCTTCCAAAATGTGGTGATTAAACCTCTCCACGGGGGAACAGTGCCACTAGCAGTGTAAATATTACTTTTGGGTATCAATTTGGCTCGCAATTTGCTATTCCCAAATATCGGCTAACTAGAGCCTGGATTATTTTGTTGCAATATGTCTTTTTACAGCTAGTATCGGCGCCTGTGTCCTACCGCTTCGAGTTAGTTGACCAAATGGACGATCTGCCGGCTGACGACAACTGGCCAGGCAGATTCTCGTGTTGCCACCCGGGTCGCAGGCTAAAACTGAATATGTTATTCAGCCAAACTTGCGCTGGGGCAGAAGGCATGCACAACTAATAGTTCTATAATATACTGTATAATATATATTTTAAAAACACTAGAATATTCACTAGGTTTACAGGAGATTAAATATATTAAATTCTCGCCAATAATACAGGCCTATTTATAGATATCTACAAACATGGGAAAATAGGGAAAAGATCGTTTTCCTAGATATATTTATAATGAAAAATATGATCTGCACTGTAATTTAAGCAAAAATAAAGGGGGAGACTGTCGATTACGTCACACTTTACTTGGCCAATATGTTTTTTTTTTTTCTTCACATTTGGCTAACAAATGTTCCTACTTTTCCTAAGTTTGGACGAGATATTTATAAGACTTGTCAACATGTTAGTTAATTAGGCTAACAAATTTTCCTACTGTTTTATACGTTCAAACGAGGTATTTATAAGTTTGGTTGAAATATTTCTTTATTTTTCGTCCATTTTTTCCCATTTGGCTGACAAATATTCCTACAATTTATAAGTTTCTATGAGATATTTATAAATTTGGACGAGATATTTCTTTACTTGGTCAACATTTTACCTATTTGGCGAACACATTTTCCTACTTTTTATAAGTTTGGACGCGATATTTATTTACTTGGCCAATATTTTTCACATTTGATTAACAAATTTGCCCAAGTTTTATAAGTTTGGACGACATATTTATAAATTTGGTTGAAATATGTCTTTACTTGGCCAATATGTTTTTCCTATTTGCTAATAAATTTTCCTACTTTGGTTGACTTTTTTCTTATTTTGGTTAATAATTTTCTTCATTTTGTTATCAAAGTTTCATACTTTTCCTAAGTTTGGACGAGATATTTATAAGATTTGTCAATATTTTAGTTTGACTTGGCTAACAAATTTTCCTACCTTTTTATAATAAGTTTATATGAGATATTTATAAATTTGGTTTTTATGCTTTTTTATTTGGTCAATATTTTTTCCCATTTGGCTAACAGATGTTCCTACTTTTTATAAATTTGGACGAACTATTTCTTTACTAGGCGAATATTTTTCCCACTTGGTTAACAGATTTTCCTACGGTTTATAAATTTGGACAATATATTTGTCAATATTGGTCAATATTTGTTTCCGACAGAAAAAAAATCCATACCTTACCGAGGATCGAGCCCGGGTTTCTCGAATAAGAACCCTGCATTCTAGCCAGTCGGTCAGACGCTCATCTAATAAGTAGATGAACATTGCAAATCGATGAGATACATTAGATGTATGCCGTAACGATTTTTTGGGCGCGGTAATAAGAGAAATACATTTTACAGTTTGTTTAGTGCCAACTGGCAACCTCGATGGGGAAATTGTAAGAGGAAAAAAAAGGGATAAATGCCTACCTATATCATCTCATCTTATCTTGTACCTAGCTTTGCCTAGGTGAAGCATAAATATCGGGAGAGTGCCCGTTCATGAGCGTCATGTATCGAGATTCCCATGGACTCTGCTATTCCCCCTGTCCATTGTTTACATGGTCGATCTCTTTGTATGATCCCATTTTATTTGTAAATAATATATCCCTCATCCAAATGGCACAATTGAGACACGGATACACATATTCCCGAAACCTTGGTTATCGTGTGTGATGGAAAGGCATGATCCCCAACGCATTTCGTTATGATACATGATAATGATTATGAAGTGACTATCTCGTAGAAAAACTAAGAAGTATAAACGGACTGAAATGATGTACAGACCAGATGGAAACAGAGGAAGAGGCCGACCACGTAAACATTGGATGGAGGGAATAGCAGAGTCCATGGGAATATCGATACATGAAGCCCATAATCGGGCACTTTCACGATGTTTACACTTCACCTCGACACCGCAAGATACAAGAGGAATATGATGAGATGAGATGATGAGATGATGAGTGACTATCTCGCTTCCACGCAGATCGTTTCCCAGAGAAATTGCTGACATACATTTCAAGAGGTTGACTCCATCTCTTGATCTTATATGAGTGGCAGTTCAAATCGTCTACACACTTAACCCAGTATCTCAACAGGTCAGTGCTTAAATCACTAGACAACTTTAATGCATACAAATAACCGTACACGAATAAGCAATGAAGGTGTCAATTGCAATGAGAAAAAAAAAAGTATCGAGGTACTATTTAGAACCTGTACTTTTATTCGGATGTAAAACTTGGACAATGAGCAGACGAGCTGAAAAAACATCTATTAGCAGTGGAAATGTGGCTTCTGGGGAAAATGCAAAGAATACCATGGATAGAGAGAAAAACCTACACAGAACAAATGAAAATCGTAAACTAATTAGAGAAATTAGACGAAGACAGTCAAGATTTTGTGGGACGTTATGAGAATAAATAAACTACAGAAATGTGTGACAACTGGCAAAATTGAGGGGGAAATAAAACAGGGAAGACAGAGAAATAAATATCTGGATGGAATGGCCACATAGCATGGTCGAGACAAAAACACCGACCTGATCCACGCCTGTGGCTATCGTGTGAGATGGCGAAATCAGACCGTCCACGCTTATAGACATGGTAAGATTTTTTGTTTTTTTTTGCATATCCTATTTACTGGACATTGCGGTCATCACCAGCTGTTGATATCTTGGCAAGTTTTGCGCTCAGTATTTTGTCATTGCTTCCTGAGCGATCGGCTGACACACCTTTCCGTAAGAAACCAACGCGACGCGACCCTCTGCTGAATCTCGCGCAGCTGTATTTCGTGCATGGGTATACGGGATTACGAACAGCGTACTTAACACCTTCGCCAGGGAGACCGGCAAACAGACATGGTATATCGTGATAAACAACTTCCTCTAGTGGAGGCCGAAATGAATCTGTCCTCACACAATTCCCTGGAAATTCCCAAAGCGTGACGGCACGGCCTTAATCCAACTATAAACGCTATAGATTTCCCCCAATCAAGCTGGAGAACTGGGTTTGAGGTAAATCAGCCGTATAATTAAACGACAATTGTGGAGAACCGCAAACATCAATATCAATTATCCAAATGCAGGTTTACCTCCCTTGTTGTTAGTGATTATCGTTCTTGATCTTCGAGTTTGCCCTCTCAAAGGTCGGTCGGTTCTTTGCTTGTCCAGCCGATGACCCTGTCATTTCGCCCCGTCCGTTCAAAGCAATCCAAGCGAGTAGTCACACGACCAGTGCCGGATGTAAGTGTATCCTTTCATAAGCCAGGCTTTTGTCTAGGGGGGTTTACGCGTGACAAGGCCCTGGCCGATCCTTTGTCAAAGAGTGACCAGTAGCCAAAAGTACAAAGCAAAACAATCATTGGCCCCGTATCATAATTTCTCCCCATGCTTGTCGTAAGGGATAATACACATAGACAACATAAAGAAAGGCAGGAGACGGAAAGAAAGAAACAAAAAAATCACACACACATCAAAAAGAAATGTCAAGACAACCTTGAAAACAGACCTAGGTCACGTGACCTGCTAGTGTCAACATGGGGTATTGCTGACATAAAAGGCCGCCTTTTGAAAAGAAATTATAACCAGAATGGAGCCCATCCCTTCCCCCTTCCTTCCCAAAAGAATACAATATACTGCGGTGGCTTTTCAAATCACCTTTGTGTGGTTTTACAGGGGGGTTGGAGTTAAAAGACGCAACTTAAAAAAAAAATGGATAGGATTTTAAAGTAAATAAAGTAGAATGTGGATATGTGCACAAACCAGAGAATGTATGACAAAGTTGTAACATGTCATGTGGCAGTAGTAATCAAAAGAATGGGTTCAGTATTCACTTCTTAACATAGGTAATGCAAATAATATAAAATAACACAATATATAATCACGGAGAAGACGCTACGGAGACTACATTAAGGCTTATGAACGGGTGGGAAGAATGGAAAGATTTAAAAAAAATAAATTATAACTATCATCCTTTTATTCTTCTCATCCCGTTCTTATGCCTTAATGTAGTCACCGAAGGGTCTTCTTCATGATTATATGTTGCGATTTGTGTGTGTATTTGTTTGCTGATGAAGACTAGCCGCCGCAACGTTCTTTTTTTCCGTAAATTTGCATTATTTTGTGTTATTTTATTACATTGCTTACATTTCCACAGCTTTTCCGCAGTTCCACTAATGTTTTTTTTTTTTTTTTTTTTTCTTTTTTTTTCCCGCGTTTCCATCCTGTTTCAGGATATTGCGGTCAACACCAGCATCTTTCAGCTGTATGTTGATTCCTAGGCTAGATTACGCTCATCAGCACGCCACGACTTTCTGAGCGACCGGCTCCATACTCTCATAATTGCAATTCGAACCACTGCTAATTCTCGTCGCGTCACGTGACCAGAGTATTCGGAGTTAGCGGAGAAAGCTGCTAACTCCTCGGCCACGGAGCCGGTTCCACTAATGTTATCATAGTTAAAAGTTAAAGGCCGACCTCCCTGGTGTAGAGTTAAGGACGTTGTTTGTAATCCCATATACTCTCGTACGAAACACAGCTGCCCGAGATTCGGCAGCGGATCGCCTCGTGATGGTTACTTATGGGGGTATGTGAGCCGGTCGTTCAGAAAGCAATGGTCAACTTTTTTTTTTTTTTTGCATATCCTTTACAGGACATCGCTGTCAACAGCAGCATCTTTCAGCTGTCTGTCTATTTCTTGGCAAGATTACGCTCAGTAGTTTGCCATTGCTTTCTGAGCGGCCGGCTCAGTATCCCGCAAGTCACCAGCGGGGGTCGAACCGCTCCCAGTTCTCGCCCGCTACGAGACTCTGCGTGATAAACGGGATTACGGAGAAAGTGTGGTAACCCCTCGGCCAGAGAGACCGGCAATGGTAAACTACTGAACGTAAAACTGCCAAGACATCGACAGCAGCTGAAAAATGCTGGTGTTGACTGCAATGTCCTGTAAAGGATATGCGGGAAAAATAAGTTAAAGTCTGCCATTGTGATTACACGTACTGCGAGAGGTATTGTAAGTCAAGAACTTCTCTGGTAATGTAAGGGCTTTCTCTCTCTCTCTCTCCCCCCCCCCCCCCCCCCATGCTCAGTCTTCTTAGACTTAGAGTCTTAGACGGTCATGACACATTAGGGGAGTGGGCTATGGGGAACTACAGATGAGTACAAGATCTCGGAGTGGGCCTCTAGTACGGTACACAAATGTGTGTAAGCAGGACAGGATTGGTACAAGCATTCATATTGCGACCTTAAGTCGCCGCTGAACGTGTTGCATGGAGGGAAATATCAGAAATGGAATAAAGACATAGGAGTAAATTATTGCAGATAGGTCACACATTAACTGTTTGAGACGTCAGATGGTGTGTGATGGTGGAAATGACCATGTGTTCACATGCATCCATTGTGGACGAACATTTACCGCGCGAATAGGTCTGATCAGTCACATTCGCTACCGACATGGGTTTTAGTTATTGAGCATTATTATTTTTTTTTTTTTGGAAGCACAATGTAACCAACTATCGTTTGTCAAGATGGCAAGGTGCCTGCTAGCAGGTCATGCCATGAGCTCGGCCGAGCGCGGGTTTGAAACCTGGGCTTGTCGCTTGCCGAAATGAGCCAAAGATTGGCCACCCATTCCACCTTGTTCTCGGCCTGCAAAATGTGACGCGCTATCATGTAACAGACCCGAAACAGGAAACTGCGTTGGGGCCATTTATATTATTTATTTATTCGTAAGTCATCATCATCATCATCATCATCATCATCATCATCATCATCATCATCATCATCATCATCATCATCATCATCATCATCATCACCATCATCATCACCACCACCACCATCATCATCATGTGCCATGCCGATAAGCATGGGCGGTCATGTTTTTACCATCTCACATGATCACCAGTGTCGTGGATCAGCTCAACCATTTACGTTTCTCTGATTCTCTATGAATTGACGAAACATGATTTTCTAGGTAACTGTAGAGAAGGTAGTTTGCCATTGTTTTACTTCTTAGCATCTTAGCAGTAACCATACTGGTCGATGACCGTAGCCATTGTCGTCTCCCAAAAAGAGATCCTCTGCCTACGGTCGTGAAATTGGAGACCATAACCTACAACTATCTGTCGGCTGCTCTTCACCTTCATCCACTACCTGCACCCATGGCTTCACGTGGGGGATAAACGGGTACTTTAAGTTGCTTAAGGGTGTCCCGTAGGCTAGGTGGAGGAAAGGAGGCATCATACTTCTCTTTTGATAGGTTTGTTTAGTTTAGTTAGGTTTAGACGACGCATCAACATCACGGCACACGGGTGTAAGTGCTCCATTCAACTCCTAACTCAAGCCTGAGTCCGGAGAATCCCAGCTCAGTACACGAACTCCGTAACACCGGCGAGGATCCTGAAATACTTTGGGTAGATTGTTAACTCGAAATTTTGCCCGGGCAGCGGCGCTAGGGTACTCTTTTTCGATTTCCAACTGCCATGGTATTGTTTACGAGCGCAACAATACACACGGGCTCTCTCTCTCTCTCTCTCTCTCTCTCTCTCTCTCTCTCTCTCTCTCTCTCTCTCTCTCTCTCTCTCTCTCTCTCTCTCTCTCTCTCTCTCTCTCTCTCTCTCTCTCTCTCTCTCTTTTGTTAGGGGATACACTTATCCCGCCACCCATTATTAGTAAGTAAAGGTATGTCCATCACCATTTTACAAGCCTTGATGGCAAAATGGGAATATGATTGTCGATCCATTCGGTGGGATGATGTGACCCATATCACGCGGGTCGCTTTTACTTCCCAAGGCCTTTTCGGTACCCGTTTTAGGCTCGGTCAAACTGGGTGCCCAGGCCATTTATAAACATCTGCTTCGATGTGGATTTGGACCCATAACAACCGGACCGGTAGCAAGGGTCTAGCCACTACACTAGCGCGGCTCCTGAGAGGTCATCATCTTCCACTTTTGCCGTCAAGCGTCGTGTGAAGGAATAATTGACGCTTCAGCGCCCGATACTTGGTATTAGATAGTGTCAGTCCGTGTACAATATCTTTGATGTCGTCAATCCATTTTCTTCACGGACGTCCTCTTCCTCTTGTATTATGCAGTACCAGCGATGGTAGTTGATGGTGTTGCATTCTAACTAGATGGCCAAACCATCTGATATTTTGTCTTTCTATATATGTGGCACAAGATGATGATCCCACTGTCTGTTTGATAACATCATTTTTTACTCGGTTTCGGATAGTTAAGTTGGCAGTTTTTCTCAAGTATCTCATCTCACAAGTGTTGATATGGATAATGTCCAGTTTTCTGTTAGTTGCATATCCTTTACAGAATGTTGCAGTCAACTCCAGCATGTTTTGTCTGTTCACGTTTCGAATGTTCCGATTTACTTGGATAGCCAGAGTAACTAAATACGACTGCCTGAAATAGGCTAATGAATTTAGAACATTATATACAAGAATAAGAAAGAGACAAACAGCTTTCGTTGGTTATGTGATGAGAAGAAAGACATTAGAGAACATCGTGACGACTGGAACGATCAAAGGGAAGAGAGGCAGAGGCAGATTAAGAGACATGGTGCTGGATGGACTGAGACGATGGCTTGGGGGAATATCATCAGCAGATTTGATCCATAACACCTGGTACCGACATCTGTGGACAGACATGAACGCCCACGCCAGCTGGCAAGGCACTCGATGATGATGATTGTTTGGCAAGTTTACGTTCAGTAGTTTGCCATTGATTTCTGAACGACTGGCATTCATACCATTGTATGGAAACCAACGAAAGGCGGTCTGCTTTCAAATAACCAGCAGCTGTGTTTCGAAAGCGGTATGGGAGATTATGAATTGCATTCGTAACCCTTTCTCTACAAAGCTGGTTAGTTAGTCTTCCATGCATCGCTTGTTTAGAAAATATTACATACGCCATAAAAAATAAACGAGCAGACATTCCTTTCTCTATACATATATTTGATAAACTGAGAGATCACACGAAGGACAGGCTGACATGTCGGAAACGGGTAGATGTGAAATGGGTGATTAAAATCTGCGATATGTAAATACAAGACACAGGAGATCGGAATATGTGGGGTACAATTGTACAGTGTTATTTATTCCTTTCTTGAATAGCTGTTGTGGAGTATATATATCATATCACGTATATATCACACAAGCACATATAACTAGCACGAAACATATGTTATTTCTCTCTCTCTCTCTCTCTCTCTCTCTCTCTCTCTCTCTCTCTCTCTCTCTCTCTCTCTCTCTCTCTCTCTCTCTCTCTCTCTCTCTCTCTCTCTCTCTCTCTCTCTCTCTCTCTCTCTCTCCTTTTCATTTTCCCCCACTTCTTTTTTTATTCTGTTCTTTTCTGTTCAGTTCTCTACTGTTTTATTTTCTTCTACTTCTCTCTCCACTTATCCACCCATCTACCCACTCACCCACTTACTTACATATTCTTCCATCCATTCGTCGACCTGTCGGTCGCTAGACAGATAGACAGACAGACAGACAGAAAGACAGGCAGACAGACAGACAGACAGACTGACACACCGCACACCCTTAGACAGTATATAAAGTTCAGGACAACACACACACACACACACACACACACACACACACACATCACCACCACCACCATTACTACTACTACTACTACTACTACTACTACTACTACTACTACTACTACTACTACTACTACTACTACTACTACTACTACTACTACTACCACCACCACTACTACTACTACTACTACTACTACTACTACTACTACTACTACTGCTGCTGCTGCTGCTGCTGCTGCTACTACTACTACTACTACTACTACTACTACTGCTACTGCTGCTGCTGCTACTACTACTACTACTACTACTACTACTACTACTACTACTACTACTACTACTACTACTACTACTGCTACTGCTGCTGCTACTACTACTACTACTACTACTACTACTACTACTACTACTACTACTACTACTACTACTACTACTACTACTACTACTACTGCTGCTGCTGCTGCTGCTGCTGCTGCTACTACTACTACTACTACTACTACTACTACTACTACTACTACTACTACTACTACTGCTGCTGCTGCTGTTGCTGCTGCTACTACTACTACTACTACTGCTACTGCTGCTGCTGCTGCTGCTGCTGCTGCTACTACTACTACTACTACTGCTACTGCTACTACTACTACTACTACTACTACTACTACTACTACTACTACTGCTGCTACTGCTGCTGCTGCTGCTGCTACTACTACTACTACTACTACTGCTACTACTGCTACTGCTACTGCTACTGCTGCTGCTGCTACTACTACTACTACTACTACTGCTCCTGCTCCTGCAGCTCCTCCTACTGCTGCTGCTGCTGCGACTACCACTACTACTAATACCACCACTACCAATACCACTACCTCCAACACTACCACTACCACCACCACTACCTCTAACACTACCACCACCACCACCACCGTCACTACCACCACCACCACCACCACTACTACCACTACCACCACCACCACCACTACTACTACCACCACCACCACCACTACCACCACCACCACTATCACTACCACCACCACTAACACCACTACCACCACCACCACCATCACCACTACCACCACCACCACTATCACTACCACCACCACTAACACCACTACTACTACAACAACCACCACCACCACTACTACTACCACCACCACCATCACCACTACCACCACCACCACTATCACTACCACCACCACTAACACCACTACTACTACAACAACCACCACCACCACCACTACTACTACCACCACCACTATCACTACCACCACCACCACCACCACTATCACTACCACCACCACTAACACCACTACTACTACAACAACCACCACCACCACTACTACTACCACCACCACTATCACTACCACCACCACCACCACCACTACTACTACAACAACCACCACCACCACTACTACTACTACCACCACCATCACCACTACCACCACCACCACTATCACTACCACCACCACTAACACCACTACTACTACAACAACCACCACCACCACTACTACTACCACCACCACTATCACTACCACCACCACCACCACTACTACTACAACAACCACCACCACCACTACTACCACCACCACCACCACCACCACCACCACCAATACCACTACCACCACCTCTACCACCACTACCACCACTACTACTACTATTACTACTACTACTACTACTACTACTACTACTACTACTACTACTACTACTACTACTACTACTACTACTACTACTACTATGTTACATGTTCTCCTAATCTCGTGAGCGGTGTTTGTCCATCAAGAATGATGATGGCCATTCATTTCACCCAGTGGAGTTGAAAGTTATACGCCGTGAGTTCTAAGATGGCTGGTAAGGCCTATTTTAGTCTCTTGAGTAATGCCATAGGATACCTAGAACTTCCGGATAAGGGTGAGAAACAGAGGATCCGATGTCCACGTTTGCACACATTATATATCTGACATTCTTCTTCTTCTTCAGCATTCCGAGCCATTGAGGTTCTTTGCTGCAGACACAAGCCGTCTCCATTCGTCTCTCTGTTTGACCTTCTCGTGCCAGTCGCTGATTCCAAGTGCTTGTAGGTCTGTATGTATATTATCTCTCCACCGTCTTCTTGGTCTACCTCGGGGTCTACGGTCATTTTATTTCTTGAGTGTAAGCGAGTTTTGTTTCCCTATTATCTTCCATTCTTTCTCTATGCACCAGCCATTGCAGTCTATTAGCCTTCATGATTCCAGTGATTAGAGGGGACTTAAACAGACATACATTTTAAAATATTCAAAATAGGATAGAGTATTACACTGGATAGAATCAGTGAGGGTGAAACCACACTGTTACTTATTCGTTGTGTAGAAGGGTGCGCAAGAGGAAAGAGGTTGTGGGAGTCTGCACCACTTTTTGGGGTATTAGTGCATGACAGGGCAGATGTGGTCACGGCTCTTTGGAGTCATGTGTCTAATGCAGAAGAACAGACAGATCATCACGATTTAGAGAGAATGATGCTGCAGGGAGTGACCGGAGGATCTGGCCGGCACTGAAAACTCCGAGGAAAGGCTAAAAGGACACATAATTAGACTGTTACTGGTACCATTAATATTGGGTATTCGCTGTTGCAGATAAAACCGTAACACGTATAGGAATGTCTCCGGTGTCGTGATGTCAGTTTTTGATTCAACCCAAGAAAGTTTTCGAGTCTATTTCTCCTCACAATAAGCCCAAAAATATCGACATGCTACGTCTAATTTCTCACATCAATTTGTTTTGTTCGTCTGGTTCTTGAAGGAATGTTCCATTCGTTTTTGTTCTCTGGAGGTCAGCATGGCAGAATGGATACGATCATTCGTTTTGAAACTTCCGATGCACCCATTTACGCTGTTTCTCTGATTATCGATAAGACTGCAGTACATGATATTCGTGGCATCTGCAAAGAAGGTAGTTTGCCATTGCTTTCCTTCCTAGCAGTGATCATACTGGTCGATGACCGTAGCCAATGTCTCCCCCCCAAAAAAAGAGAGCCTCTGCCTTCCGTCGTGAAGCTGGAGACCATAACCTACAACTATCTGTCGGCTGCTCTTCAACTTCATCCACCACCTGTAACCCTGATCGGGAAGCTAAACGGGTACTCCACCTTGCCCAAGGGTGTCCCATAGGCTAGCGGAGGGAAGGAGGCGCCCATCAAGGGATTACTATCATGTTATTATGATATTTTAAATATTCTCTAAGCAAACGTAATTGCACCAGCATTTGGGAGAGAGAGAGAGAGAGAGAGAGAGAGAGAGAGAGAGAGAGAGAGAGAGAGAGAGATATGTCCCCACAGAGAGGGAATATTAGATGTCATATCATTAAAAGAACAATTTTAAGAATTAAATATAAACGTAAAGTTGAAAAAGTTGATAATAAAATGTAAGTAAGAAAAGATTAAACAAATGGTGTATAAACATTTTAATAGCTTTATTCTCACGATTGCAAAACATTGACTGCGGTATTAACTGTTTTATTTCTCAAATAAAATAAAAGATATTGATGTCAGTTAGTTGTATTTTAGCTATTTTTGTATTTGTATTTTTGTTTTCAAGTTCTAGTAACCTCCCTTGTAACAATATTAGATGTTTATGTCCCCCTACCAAGCGTAGACTGCTGCTGCAATCATAGATTAATCTTAGGCAATTAACATATAAACTTAAAGAAACTCAAATATACAAATAGAAACGCAACATTTGATCTACAGGCACTGAAGAGTGAGGAGATAAAAGATAAATTCAACGTAGCGGTAAAGAACAGATTCGATGCATTGTCCGATATGGCAATTGAATATTATTTCGAGACGTCAGTGACCAATTGAAAATATAAAAGAAATCAGTAAAGAAGCTGCACTAACAACAATGATAATCCCAAAAATAAAGATAATAGGGCGCAAGAAATGGATGATGGAAGACATCTTAAAGCTCATGGATATAAGAAGAAATTAAAAAAAAACAAAAAAAAAAAACAAAAGGAAATATACGAAGAGATTCACAGGAAAATTAGGAAGCTACTGCTATGTAAAGAGGCAAAAGAAACATGGCTTGAGGAAAATTGCAAGGAAATTGAAAACCAACACAACACCGGGAATACCAAATTAATGCACACAAGAATTAATGACATCACTAACAAAAGAACACACACATCAACAGGTTGCCTTAAACCAAAGATGGCAAAATCATAATAGAAAAAGATCAGATTTTACATGCGTGGTCAGATTATGTGAAAGACCTTTATGATGATATAAGACAAGAACAATATGATCATCAGAATAATAATGAAGGACCATCAATTTTGTTTGTCGGTGTGTTTTTCTTTTAGATATCTAGCAATTCCGCGGAGCCGGACTCCCTGGCGAAAGTGTTAACGATTTTCTCCGTAATCCAGTATATTCACGTGTGGGGAAACAACTGCGCGAGATTCGGTAGGGAATCGGGTCGCGTTGGTTACTTTAAGGGGTATCTGAGATTGTCGTTCAGTAAGCAATGCAAAATACTGTGCGTAATCTGGCAAAGACATCAACAACAGCGGTAAAATGCTGTTGTTGACAGCCATGTAAATAGGATATGCGAAAAAAAAAAAAATCCTGCAGAATGCTTGAACATAAGTGTAGTTATCAATCAAGGCGTTACTATCATGTTATTATGATATTTGAAATATTCTCTAAGCAAACGTAATTGCACCAGCATTTAGCAGAGAGAGAAAGAGAGAGAGAGAGAGAGAGAGAGAGAGAGAGAGAGAGAGAGAGAGAGAGAGAGAGAGAGAGAGAGAGAGAGAGAGAGGAGGAAGAGTGGGGGGGGGGGGAACTATTTGTAATATTTGTCAACCTAAGCCCCATAAGCTTGCACGACCTTTCGCCAGTGCGAAAATAAGTGCATGCAGGCCTTGATTGTGCCAGACCAGGTTTTGTCCTACTCACTTCGCCTATTAATCGTCATCTCTCTCATTCCTATCACCTAGACCAGGGGTCACCAAACTACGGCCCGCGGGCAGGATCCGGCCCGGACGTCATTTCATCCGGCGCGACGTCATTTCATCCGGCCCGCCGTCGGTACTCGAACTTGCTTGATATAACTATGAAACACGAGACGTTGTGATACAATTTAAATGTAAATATTATGTTTAGAATAATAGGAGATCTTCACACGTGCGGAGACCTCCTGGCTGCACTAGGTTGTTTATTTAGGTGACCCTATTTATAAATTTTGCGAACCTTATTATGAGATATATTCTATTACCAAATGAAGCCGCCTGCCGCGACTTTACAAGAGTATGGAGTAGCATATCCCTTGATACCCTGGTAAAAAATGTATAGGATGCTGGGATGTTGTGTTGGCGTGCCTATAACAGCCCAGTAAAGCCATGTTCCCGCCACTTTGGCCTTCGGAACAACTTAGGCCGAAGAGATGCTGATGTCTAATTTTCAGCAGAGGGTTTGAACTTAAACCCCTGAGTCACTACTGTGGGGTGGTAAATATAATAAATGAGAATACGGACAAGTTCGCTAGGGGTATTCGGTATGAATGGGATCTTAATCACAAACACGCCCTCTATAGGAAATAATATACTGGCTCGTGAAACCCCCAAGCATAGAACAAGGCAGAAAAGAGTGCAAGTTCAACACTAACATAGAAATGTTTCCCATAGAAGGCTGGGAGATCCGGGAAGTTCTACCATAGACACCCGAGTAACTAGTCACTCTACCCAGAAGGTGTGTCTATGTGTAAGTGCCCCGCCCCACATTTAATCTCCCATATATATATATATATATATATATATATATATATATATATATATATATATATAGATATATATATATATATACATATATATAAACAATGACAAGTATCCACTGTCATGCACATCCACAGTATTACATAACAGATGGAGAAAAATCACTGTTAAACAAAAACACCACAATGAAACACTGTATCAAATAACAGATGGAGAACCACTGTTGAACAACAACAGTAACCATAAATGGACAATAAACATCAATTTTGGAACAATATGTTTACAATGAATTAACTTCAAGGCTTGGTTAAACCATAAAAAAAAAACACACACACACTGTATTGTGAAAACATTTGGGTCCTGGACAAACCCTGTTGGCTGAATTATGGTGACATATACATGAAAGAAATTATAATATTCAGGCAATGGACACAAATTATACAACCAAAACAGTCCTCCCCCAAAAATCCCCCCCCCCCCCCCCCAAAAAAAAAAGGTTCACAACAAATACATGTGTCACACACAAAACAAAGTAAATAATTCATACAAAGACATAGATAAAGGAAATCTATCTAATCTGTCACTAGAACCATCCTATGTGTCTGTTGATGACTCCTCCTTCATTATCCACTATAAAAAAAAAAGTCTAGCCATAATCACACTCTATAATCCAGGAAAACATCAGCTTTATATATATATCTATATCTATAAAAGAGACTGTGTGTGGTTGGCAATGTATTGGATGCGTTCGATAACGGTACATCCGATTGAGATGAAATTTTCTACACGTCTTCCTTTCATTCCTGTGCAACCGACTGTAATAGTTTCTTAGTGTAAAATCGGCTACTTACTTAATAAAATGTAATATTTCATTTTTCATTATAATTTCTATATAGAAAGGGAACTTAACTCTAGAAAAGTTATTTCAAGGGGCATAACTTTTAATAACATTTCTATATACTTTATAGTCATATTGTTGCATGGTTTTCAAAGATTTATAAACTCTTTGCCTATAGTTATTTACAGGCATATGAGTTATAATAAATAATGATATAATCTTTAAGGCATTTTCAAAGTTTTCATTAAAAATAATGCATAATGCATAACATTATAACTCATCTTTTTATGCTTAAAGAAGTTATCTACAGTCATGTAGGTGATTAAAAACATTTTTCATTAAAAATAATGGATGGTGTGTGGAAGGACATTCTTTTAAGATACTGTGTGAATTTAATGAGACGCTCCCCGCCAGGAGCTGGGCGAAGCTACGCCGGGTCAGATAAATAGACAGACAGACAGACAGATAGTCGGGAACGGGAGCTTATATGACTACTTATATGAATTAAATGAGATGCTCCCCACCAGGGACTGGGTAAAGCCGGGCCGGGTCAGACAGACAGACAGACAGATAGACAGACGACAGATAGTCGGGAACGGGAGCTTATATGACTACGTATATGAATTAAATGAGATGCTCCCCACCAGGGACTGGGTGAAGCCGGGCAGGGTCAGACAGACAGACAGACAGACAGACAGACAGACAGACAGACAGACAGTCAGACAGACAGACAGACAGACAGATAGACAGACAGATAGTCGGGAACGGGAGCTTATATGACTACTTATATGAATTAAATGAGATGCTCTTTAGGCAGTGCTACTCTACGGAAGATCAGACAACCTACCTCTCTCAAGAAATTGAGGATGCATTCCAAGAGAAGAAGCTGGTGCTTGCGGCATGGATAGATCTGAAGAAAGCCTTTGACAAAGTCTGGAAAGAAGGTCTGATGAAGAAACTGAGAAACTGCACAGTCAATGGAAGAATTTACAAATGGGTGAAAGCATACTTGCACAACAGAAGAGCCCGAGTACAGATAGACGGACTCAAGAGCAAGAAAGTACTACTGCGTCACGGTGTCCCCCAGGGCGGAGTCTTGTCCCCCACACTTTTTCTAATCTTCATCAATGATCTTGTTGCTCACCTACCGCATGGAATTAAAGCGGCAACGTACGCCGATGACCTGGTTCTATGGAGCACAAATGAATATGCATCAGTGGCCACCAGATTGCTACAAAGAGCTGTAGATACATTTGCTGCATGGGCAAATAGATGGTGTGTCAGCATAAACACTGACAAGTGCAGCACCACCCTATTTACCCTCTCTCCAAAACAAAAGGCAGGGATCATCCAGATAAATGGAACACCCCTAAGAGAAGATAAAGAACCAACATACCTTGGAGTAACATTTGATGGCAAGCTGACATGGAGAAAGCACATCAACAAAGCAGTAGCAAAAGCCAGAAGGAAAATAGCCATCCTGAGAAAGCTAAGTGGAACCACATGGGGAGCCAGTACGAAAATACTTAGCAAAGTTTACCAACAGAGCATACGACCACACCTGGAATATAGGTCAACTGCGTGGTGTTCAGCATCATAAACCACACTACAAGAGCTGGACAAGGTGCAAAATCAAGCACTTAGAGTCACCACAGGAGGGATGAGATCAACCCCTATAGTGGAAATGGAGAAGATGGGGAGGACACAGGCACTGAGTGAGCGCAGAGATACGAAAACGCTAATACAAGCAGAAAAGTTCCTCAGCTTGCCAGGCCACCCTATGAAGAACAGATTTGAAAACCTAGCTATGGGGCGGTTGAAAGGAAGTAGTTTTATCCACCAGGCCAAACGACTCTGCAGAGAAACCACTGATCTGCCCACAGTTGGTATCCCCCTAACAACTATTCCAGAGCGAACTCCATGGAAAGATGAGCATAGACTATCGATACAAATCCAGACAAAAGTGAGAGGACTATTTGACAAGGAAGAACAGAACAGTGTGCAGCGCAGAACAGCCACTCTCAGCTTCCTTGATGAAGAATACCCACAGGATCTCTGGATCCGAGTCTACACAGATGGGTCAGCACAAAATGCTGTTCGAAATGGAGGAGCGGGAGTGTACATAGAATACCCAAATAATACTAGGGACACAGCCAGAGTACCGACAGGAAAGTACTGCCATAACTATGATGCCGAAATTGAGGCAATCAAGATAGCAACAGAGAAATTACTAAATAACAGCAATGGTACACAACCTGTGGTGCTACTAACAGATGCAAAATCAGTACTCGAGGCGCTCCTCTCTGGGAAATTGCCAGTACTAAGGACACTACTTTCTGAACTTAGCAGTCAGCATAAAGTCACCATACAGTGGATACCATCCCACTGTGGAGTACCCGGAAACGACAGAGCTGATCAATTGGCTAAGGAAGGAGCCAAAGAAGAACAGCCTGATGTGCCCGTTACATACCACAAAAAGAACAGAATGATCAAATCAGTCAGAAAGCCACCAAAACCTGCTCAAGATGACTACCACGTTATGGACAGACCAGAACAAGTCATTATTCTGCGCCTCAGAACAGGATACAATAGATTACGCAACCACATGTATACAAAATTCAAGATTGGTGAAACAGCCATGTGCACATGTGGATTGGCGTCGCAGACAGCAGAGCACATACTCCAAGACTGCCCAAAATATAACATATCTAGGCAAACCTTCTGGCCTAAAGAGACGACAGTGGAAGATAAACTCTATGGACCACTGTGTGAACTGAAAAAAAAACAGTTCAATTCATGCAAGAGACGACATTGCAGATATAGACATATTTCAAGCGAACGAAAGAAGAAAAAAAAAATGAGATGCTCCCCACCAGGGACTGAGTGAAGCCGGGCCGGGTCAGACAGACAGACAGACAGACAGACAGACAGACAGAGAGATAGTCGGGAACGGGAGCTTATATGACTACTTATATGAATTAAATGAGATGCTCCCCACCAGGGACTGGGTGAAGCCGGGCCGGGTCAGCCAGACAGACAAACAGACAGACAAAAAAGCAGACAGACAGACAGACAGATTGATAGATAGATAGATCTCCGCCAGGGCCTGGGCGAAGCTGGGCCGGGTCAGCTAGTATATATATATATATATATATATATATATATATATATATATATATATATATATATATATATATATATATATATATATATAGGTGTCAGGTCTTAGTCAGATATGACTGAGCTACCGTATAACAGTAGACGGTACTACCTGGTTTCTGTTAGCGCTGAACGTTGGGCGGCGCTTACCAAACCCGACACCCCGCATTGTGCCAACGGCTTCGGGCGGAAGAGCGCAATTGGGAGGGTACAAGCCTTACCCTGGTGCGAGGAAATGCAAGCTAAAGACAAAATGTCATGGCAGGGCAGACCAGGCTCTAAGCCTTGGTTGGCGACTGGTCTAGGATCGAAGCTCCGACAGGCGGACAGTTAGAGCATTGCTTTGCTGATCCGGCAGATTCTGCAGCTTGTCTTGTTCCAGATGTAGGGGTGTTACCTTTCCTCTGGAGTAAACTAAGCAGGCCGAGAGAGGGATCATGCTGCATGGGCAACACATGATCTCTATATTTTAGCCCAGGCTTTGTGCAATGGAGAGAAAAGTTATTATGCCTTTTTAAAGCACAAACTATCGTCTGTCAAGACGGCAAGGTGCCAATGATATATATATATATATCCACCTATTCAGAAAATTGGGGATTGCACACACACACACACACACGGAGCTTCCACATCCGGATCTTCTTCTTCTTCTTCTTCTTCTTCTTCGTTCATCCGGAGTTTTTTTTCGGACGTGATTGCGTTGTGCCTGTTTACAGCAGAGCTGCGTTCTTGCGCCGTTAGGCCAACACATCCGACTTCTGCGGGCATTTGTTGACCGGGTTAACCTTCCCGGGGACCTCCGGATCATATATCCAAAGCGTAAACATGAAGGGGTAAACCATATGAATCCAAAGTGGATGTACTGTAATCTACCAAGACACAGCTGCTAAGTAACTGGGCTAGGGGCATTCCGGGGTGGTATAACAGACAGATATGAGTCTGAAGCGTTCCGGCGTGGCGTAACAAAACTGTATAAAACTTCATCTGTCCACGCGATTGATTCAATCAGGATCAGGCACAAACACTTTCAGTATATCTTTGGATGAGGAGGGACATCACATTATCCATAGTATTTCCTGACAGAACTAACTTGAATTGGGCATAAATATTCCAGCCCTTTTCTGAGTTAAGATGTAGGCATCTCTTTCTTCATCTAAATACACAACTTGATTGACCGGGAGTTGGTATAGTGCTTGACTGTCCATGTCTGGGATATTCTTCTTCTTCTTCTTCTTCTTCTTCTTCTTCTTCTTCTTCTTCTTCTTCTTCTTCTTCTTCTTCTTCTTCTTCTTCTTCTTCTTCTTCTTCTTCTTCTTCTTCTTCTTCTTCTTCTTCTTCTTCTTCTTCTTCTTCTTCTTCTTCTTCTTCTTCTTCTTCTTCTTCTTCTTCTTCTTCTTCTTCTTCTTCTTCTTCTTCTTCTTCTTCTTCTTCTTCTTCGTTCATCCAGAGTTTTTTTTTTTTTTGGATGTGATTGCGTTGTGCCTGTTTACAGCAAAGCTGCGTTCTTGCGCCGTTAGGCCGACACATCCGACTTCTGCGGGAATTTGTTGACCGGGTTAACCATCCCGTGGGTTTCTTAGGACGTTTGACTCTCACTGTTGTGGTGTTATCCCCCATTCCAGCTGGCCCATATAGAACAGCCAAAGACATCCTGGTCAGCCCTCAAGGGAAGGCAGGGGCAGACCATGGGCATTCCCCGCCATCCAAGGAGGCTTCCATACTTGCAGAGCCAACACATAGCGCTCTGGTACTGGGCTCACCCAAGGAATCGTCACGTCCTGCACATGGCTGCTTAGCCTCACTTCCGTATATTGGGCCTTCCGTTCACCATAGGCTGTTCTTCCAGAAACCAGAAGAATGCAGTCTGCAGATGACATCCACACAGTGAGCTTTCGATTCGGACTTTCCACGTAATGGATTTGCTATTCAAGCAATATTCCATTTCGTGCCACTAGGACACTTTTCCACCTTTTTTTAAGCCGACACAGCGAACTTTCGATTTGGACTTTCCACATAATGGATTTGCTATCCGAGCAATATTCCATTTCTTGCCTCTGGGTCGCTTTTGTAACCGACATACCTATGGTATGAAGTGTGGCAGTCTGAATACTTCTTCATGCACCTTTAAATGTCAACCTGTATGTTCTTAAAGTAAGCTGCAGTCAACTTGAGCTTGTTGATATCTCCATAGAGCTTGACCTCAAATGAAGCAGGTGTGGGCCAAAATATCTTTCTCTGTTCTGCATATGTTGGACAATCCTGCAGCAAATGTTTTGCTGTCATTTTTCCAGTTCGACAATTACATTCATCGGTATCTCCTATCTTTAGTTTATTGAACAAGTGGTATTTCAGCCTGTTATGTCCTGTGCGGAGTCTGAAGATTGCTACTTGTTCTCTTCGGTCAAGTTTGTAATATGCATCATCCTTCTGGTGGCCTGGATGCTCTAATTCCCATTTGGTTCTATAAGTGCTTTTTATCAACCTCTTTGCCTCATTATTGGTTATGTCTATGTCAGGCTGTGGTAGTCGTCCGCCCTCTTTTGCCAGTCTGTCAGCCTCTTCATTTCCAGGTATACTGCAATGTGATGGGATCCACTGTATTACAACTTTTTTGGATTTCTGGCATAGACCATGGAGTGCTGCTCTTAGGTCAGTTAGTTCTGTGCTGTTATTGCTCTTCAGTATTGAGACAGCTGACTTTGCATCTGTGAAGATAGCTATTTGCTTCTCTTTATTTTTCTCCATCAAGAGCATTTCTGCTGCAGTTTTCAGAGCCTCTACCTCCGCTTTGAAGTTACTTGAAAATTTTTCAGTTGCCACTGAATGTGTTTTTTTTTCCCACTCCATTTTTTAAATTAAGGAGAATTCCTCCTCCCCCATTTTTAATTGAATCTTTGGCTGATCCATCTGTATATGCATGGGTCCAATTGTTGCTTGGGTAATGTTCTTTTATGTAGTTGAGGGTTATTTTTCTTCTTTCGGTTTCATTCTGAGTGTTCTTTTTCTCAATACCAGGAATGTTTTCTATCATCTCAGGCAGTTGCTGCTGTCTCCAAGCTGGGAAGTTGTGTGCATTGTAAATGGGCTTGACTGTTGATATGTTAAGTATGGGATCTGCCCTAATCTTTCGTTTTGCAGTTTCTACAAAGTTGCTACGCTTCAGTCTTCCTTTTCCAAAACCATTAAACCTGTTATACATAGGGTGGTCTGTCAATCTTCTAAATTTTTCTGCTTGTTGCTGGGCTCTGCTATTTCTTCTGTCCTGCATTGGTTGTAAACAAGTGATCTTTTCTAGTTCATTAATAGGCGTTGTCTTCAGGCTTCCAGTTATGATTCGCATTCCTTGGTTTTGGACTCTACTTATTTTGTTAAAGTTTGACTTAGCTGCTGTTGCCCAAGCTGCAATGCCATATTCCAGTACTGGCCTCACCCGTCCAGTATATAACTTCTTGAGAACTTTCTCATCTGCTCCCCACGTTTTACCAGCAAGCTTTTTCATGATTGCCATTCTCTGCCTTGCTCTTGTTCGATTTTTCTCAACCTGTGTCTTCCATGTCAGGCGACGATCAAAGGTGACTCCTAGATAGTTTGGATTTTCTTCATGGCGCAATATTTTTCCATTCAATACCAGCTTAGGTTGCTGAGTTTTATTTGAGAGGGAGAACACTGTGCATGTTTTTTTCTCCTCACTTATCTTCACTAGCCATGATTTTGACCAGTCCTCTAGCGCTAATAAGGCTTGCTGTATTCTGCTGTTAGCTGTACTAATATATTCTTCAGATGTCCATATGGCTAGGTCATCTGCAAAGGAGGATGTGTGTACTCTGGCTGGAAAATTTTCTGTGATGTCATTTATATATGCTAGGAATAATGTTGGTGAAAGAACTCATCTTTAGGGCACACCTTGCTCCAACAGCATCATTTTGCTTGTTTGTCCTTGTACTTTTGTCCTGGCAGTTCTGTTCTCAAGGTAGTGGCTGATCCATTTATACATTTTTCCACAAACATGCAATTTTTGCAGTTTTACTTTCATTCCTTCGTTCCATACTTTATCAAATGCTTTTTCTAAATCTATCCAGACTGCTAGTGTGTGCTTTTTCTCTTGGAAGGCATCCTCTATTTCCTGAGCTATATAGGTTATTTGATCTTCAGTGGATCTGTACTTTCTGATGTCTGGGATAAGATGGATGAGAAGATTCAAAGGAAGCTGGGAGTCCACAAAAACAGTTGGTAAATCCATACTGTTCAATGATGGTGAACCCCAGACTATCCATGCCTCTGGTATTTGATAGTTGAACGTGGAATCAGGCGGTGACTTTTAGAAGAGGGTATACGCTGTATCCATCTAGGCCAGGCATGCCTCATGTCTTTGCAGACATTGAAAAGATTAACACCGTCTGTAAGTTCCCAGAGGTAGGGAATCCACTTCAGCATAGTCAAAGTCCATTAATTATCCAGGCATGACATACAAGTTCAGGGTGTGTGGCAGTAACCAGAACTCTCTGTAGAATATTAGGGGTAGGCTGATAACCCAGTTTCCTGCCTCTAAATCCAAATATGGTGACTATAACTCCAGTTCCAATACTCCACCCGCATCTCTCCAGCGCTATATAGTGAAGAAGAAAAAAACAGGGTCGATATACATTAGTAATTAAACCCAATACTCTGATAACAGTGTATCAAAATAAAATATATATACAGATAACAGTGTATCATAATAAAAATAAAGGAAACAAAAGGGAAGAAGAAAGAAATGTGTTTCTAGTTTCCTAGCACTTGTCGCCTACTGTAAAGTTTTGTCTCACTCCAAAAGTGAGTGAGGTATCTACTCAATAGGTACATCTCTTCTGGACTGACACTGGAGCTTCTTGAGAGTTTATTCACCTCCTAAATATCCAAACATCTTGATAGTACTGCTGTCACAACATGGACTAAATCCCTGAGGCAATGGCTCCATGTAAACACTTCATAAATCTCCTTTCCATAGTTACAAACAGCATTAGGTAAGTCCCACTGATTAATAGCAGAAGGCTAGCTACCAGATCAGTCATCTCCTCTTGCATCATTCTCACCATCACCATCATCATCATCATGTGTCTGTCCCCACTGGGGTGAAGTTATGTTTACTCCAGCAGTAACAAACATGAACATAAAAGGTAAAATACTCATAAAAGAGAAATCATGTGAATCTTTTCCCATATACTCGAGATTTTATATATCATACAAAATGAAAATCCCATAACATCATTTATGAAAAAGACTACATGGCAATCACACCTCTGTGTATTTACAATAATGTACACAAACGATTAACTCCTAAGTGCATGAAAAAGTCAAGCGAGAATATCGCTCTCTCTATCTAACAGACTATTTATGTTGTACACAGATAGTAATATTTCTCCATCACAAGGGCAGAAATACAAAATATGCACTCAGAAAGAACACTTTATAATACAAAGACAAGTTGTGAAAGATAAGCATTTAGGAATAAAATAGATTTCCGAAAGCGTACCAGAAAGGTGACTCATAGCAGGATTACATTGTAAGCCTTATGAAAGCTGACTGGACAACATGGCGATGGACAGACTGCGCAGCTCAAACCAACTTTTCAATGAAAAGTGATTTTCATATTTTTCACACACCAACATCAATCATGATATTAGCTCTATCAAAGCATCCATCCTAATACATAACATGATATGTTTTAAAATGCTCACCCAAAGCGCAGAGGATAAGTGGGCTATTAAATTAAGCCACACTAAACCAATGTGTGACTCGCTCTCTTGTACAAAACATGGCGAGTGCCTAGCTTCGCTTTTGTCCCGATAAAAAGCCTTTGTTCCGGGGCTCAGCCAATCAATTGGCCTTATTTCAAACCAAAGTTAAGTTCTTTACTCCCCCCCCCGTACATTTTAATAGCCTCTACTTTTAAGGTAGCGCGTATAGCAACGTCTGCTGGGAGAGGACTAGTGGATTAAACACATACGTGACAACTACCAAGTACATGGGTGAACATGCCCCAGGCACGGCCGAGGGTAGCCACTGTTTTTCCAGACCGCAGTTGAGAGGGTAGGCAGGCCCTGTGAAGATCCAAAAGATCCAAGAGGATCTTGTTTGTGAATTGACGATTATCTGCTGTGGGGTGAGTTTAGAACGAACCTTCATAGTTTAAATAGGAATATAGGAATATAATAGCTATGTCTGTGTCTGAGAACAATAATGGAGGGATATATCCTGGGAAGAGAGGAAGAGGAAGGACAAAGAGAAGATGGGTGCAGGATGTGGCTGATGATCTCCAGATGGATGTATCTGAAGCGGGAAATCTTGCTTATGATCGAGAGGTTTTCCGGAAGGTTGTGGGAGCGAGGTTCTGCAAAGGACATGCTACTGAATGAATGACCTTTGTTCCATCTTGTTGTCTGATAATTGCTGGTGTTGTGTATCAGACTACAGTTACAGTGTTGGATGATTATCCATGCTGTGATGAGGATCACTGGTACTGTGTTGGATGACTACCCATGCTGTGATGGAAGATCACTGGTAACCCCCCATACGCTTTCCTTTTATTCTTGGCATCTGTAAAGAAGGTAGTTTGTCATTGATTTCCTTCCTAGCAGTGACCATACTGGTCGATGACAGTAGCCAATGTCTCCCAAAAAAGAGATCCTCTGCCTTCCGTCGTGAAGCTGGAGACCATAACCTACAACTATCTGTCGGCTGCTCTTCAACTTCATCCACCACCTGCACCCATGGCTTCACGTAACCCTGATCGAGAGGCTAAACGGGTACTCCACCTTGCCCAAGGGTGTCCCGTAGGCTAGCGGAGGGAAGGAGGCACCCATCAAGGCATTACTATCATGTTATTATGATATTTTAAATATACTCTAAGCAAACGTAATTGCACCAGCATTTGGGAGAAAGAGAGATCGAGAGGGGAGGGAGGGAGGGGAGAGAGAGAGAGAGAGAGAGAGAGAGAGAGAGAGAGAGAGAGAGTTAATGCCGTTAATGTAAGTAAATTTTCTTTAAATTATTGGTGGCCTTAAGAGGCCAGTAAAAAAGTGTTGTTTCCCCACAGAGGGGAAAATATGTGGCCAAGTCAGACTATCTATCATTAAAATTACAATTTTAAATATTTAACATAAACGTAAAGTTGAAAAAGTTGATAATAAAATGTAAGTAAACAAAGTTTAAACAAATGTTGTATAAACACTTTAATAGCTTTCTTCTCACGATTGCAAAGCAATGACTGCAGTATTAACTGTTTAATTCCTCAAATAAAAATAAAAGATTTTGATGTTAGTTAGTGGTATTGTAGCTAGGCATATCATTTTCTTTTTCAATTTATAGTAATCCTCCCTTGTAACAATATTAGATGTTTATGTCCCCCTACCAAGCGTAGACTGCTACTGCAACCATAGATTAATCTTAGGCAATTTACATATAAACTTAAAGAAAGTCAAATATACAAATAGAAACGCAAAATTTGATCTACAGCACTGAAGAGTGAGGAGATAAAAGATAAATTCAACGTAGAGGTAAAGAACAGATTCGATGCATTGTCCGATATGGCAATGCAATATTATTTCAAGACGTCAGTGACCAATTGAAAATATAAAAGAAATCAGTCAAGAAGCTGCACTAACAACAATGATAATCCCAAAAATAAAGATAATAGGTCGCAAGAAATGGATGATGGAAGACATCTTAAAACTCATGGAAATAAGAAGAAATAACAAAAAAACAAAAAACAAACAAGGAAATATACGAAGAGATTCACATGGAAAATTAGGAAGCTACTGCTATGCAAAGAGGCAAAAGAAACATGGCTTGAGGAAAATTGCAAGGAAATTGAAAACCAACACAACACCCAGAATACCAAATTAATGCACACAAGAATTAATGACATCACTAACAAAAGAACACACACATCAACAGGTTGCCTAAAACCAAAGATGGCAAAATCATAATAGAAAAAGATCAGATTTTACATGCGTGGTCAGATTATGTGAAAGACCTTTATGATGATACAAGACAAGAACAATATGATCATCAGAATAATAATGAAGGACCATCAATTTTGTTTGTCGGGGTGTTTTTCTTTTAGATATCTAGCAATTCCGCGGAGCCGATCTCCCTGGCGAAGGTGTTAACGATTTTCTCCGTAATCCCGTATATCCACGTGTGGGGAAACAACTGCGCGAGATTCGGTAGGGAATCGGGTCGCGTTGGTTACTTTCAGGGGTATCTGAGATTGTCGTTCAGTAAGCAATGCAAAATACTGTGCGTAATCTTGCAAAGACATCAACAACAGCGGTAAAATGCTGTTGTTGACAGCGATGTAAATAGGATATGCGAAAAAAAAAAATTCTGCAGAATGCTTGAACATAAGTGTAGTTATCAATCAAGGCATTACTATCATGTTATTATGATATTTGAAATATTCTCTAAGCAAACGTAATTGCACCAGCATTTAGCAGAAGAGAGAGAGAGAGAGAGAGAGAGAGAGAGAGAGAGAGAGAGAGAGAGAGAGAGAGAGAGAGAGAGAGAGAGAGAGAGAGAGAGAGAGAGAGAGAGAGAGAGAGAGAAGAGTGGGGGGGGGGAACTATTAACTATTTGTAATATTTGTCAACCTAAGCCCCATAAGCTTGCACGGCCTTTCGCCAGTGCGAAAATAAGTGCATGCAGGCCTTGATTGTGCCAGACCAGGTTTTGTCCTACTCACTTCGCCTATTAATCGTCATCTCTCTCATTCCTATCACCTAGACCAGGGGTCACCAAGCTACGGCCCGCGGGCCGGATCCGGCCCGGACGTCATTTCATCCGGCGCGACGTCATTTCATCCGGCCCGCCGTCGGTACTCGAACTTGCTTGATATAACTATGAAACACGAGACGTTGTGATACAATTTAAATGTAAATATTATGTTTAGAATAACAGGAGATCTTCACACGTGCGGAGACCTCCTGGCTGCACTAGGTTGTTTATTTAGGTGGCCCTATTTATAAATTTTGCGAACCTTATTATGAGATATATTCTATTACCAAATGAAGCCGCCTGCCGCGACTCTACAAGAGTATGGAGTAGCATATCCCTTGATACCCTGGTAAAAAATGTATAGGATGCTGGGATGTTGTGTTGGCGTGCCTATAACAGCCCAGTAAAGCCATGTTCCCGCCACTTTGGCCTTGGGAACAACTTAGGCCGAAGAGATGCTGATGTCTAATTTTCAGCAGAGGGTTTGAACTTAAACCCCTGAGCCACTACCAAGTAGATGGGCGAACATGCCCCAGGCACGGCCGAGCGTAGCCACTGTTTTTCCAGACCGCAGTTGAGAGGGTAGACAGGCCCTGTGAAGATCCAAAAGATCCAAGAGGATCTTGTTTGTGGATTGACGATTATCTGCTGTGGGGTGAGTTTTGAACGAACCTTCATAGTTTAAATAGGAATATAGGAATATAATAGCTATGTCTGTGCCTGAGAACAATAATGGAGGGATATATGCCTGGGAAGAGAGGAAGAGGAAGGCCAAAGAGAAGATGGGTGCAGGATGTGGCTGATGATCTCCAGATGGATGTATCTGAAGCGGGAAATCTTGCTTATGATCGAGAGGTTTTCCGGAAGGTTATTATGGGAGCGAGGTTCTGCAAAGGACATGCTACTGAATGAATGACCTTTGTTCCATCTTGTTGTCTGATAATTGCTGGTGTTGTGTATCAGACTACAGTTACAGTGTTGGATGATTATCCATGCTGTGATGAGGATCACTGGTACTGTGTTGGATGACTACCCAAGCTGTGATGGAATATCAATGGTACTGTGAAGGATGATCATGTGTATGTTTATTCATGGGGATGCCTATTTTGTCATTGCATCTAATCATGAATTTTATATATTAGGGCATTGGCATTATTAATCAGATGTTGTTGTATCTTTACAATTACATTATTCTGATTCCCTGTACACTGACGTGAATTTCTTCTGACATCTCTAAATCGTTGTTTTTTCTTGTTAGCCGTAGAGATAGAATAAGATTTTCTTTGTCTTCTTATTCCTCTCTTCTTCTACGGCCCATGAGAAGTCGTCTCTGTGCGGTTACACAAAGGTACCTATAAACTGCATATGTACCTTTGATGAGCTGTAGCTTCACCAGTGACCCCTAGTCCTCTGCTTTTCTTGTGTTTCAATAGGATTTTAATTATGTTTCTAATGTAATGTCTTTTTCATTTTCAGATCCCGTGTACTTCACCCTTAATTATGGCTAGTAGGAAAAGAAAAGTGGACGCCGAGTGAGGAGTAAAGTACTTCTTTGTGGAAACAAAGGACCAGAAAACCAGCTGCGTAATATGCAGCGAAAGTGTTGCCGTTTTGAAAGAGTACAATCTTCAGCGTCACTACGAAACAAAACATCCATCAACATATTAACAGTTTTCTGGAAAATTACGCTCTGGGAAATATGAGACCATTAAACGTGGTTTTGAAACGCAAAGAAATCTCTTCACGAGAAAATTTGCTGAAAATGAATCTGTCACTCGTCCAAGTTACAAAACAGTGCATAAGATGGCAGAACGAGGAAAACCGTTTACTGATGGCAACGTCATTAAAGAGTGTGTGTGACTGAAGCAGCAAATGACTTGTGTCCTGAGAAAGCCGATTTGTTTGGAACTATCAGCCTTTCGGCAAGTTCAGTTGTGCGGAGAACAGACGAACTTGGAGAGAACATAGTGCTACAGATACGCGAGAAAGCTAGGAACTTGTTGTAGTATTCTCTGGCGCTGGATGAGTCTATTGATCTCTCGGGTACGTTACAACTTCTCTTGTTCATTTGTGGTGTCAATTTGGACTTTCAGATCACGGAAGAGTTGGCGTCCGTTTGCAGCATGCATGGAACGACAACTGGGAATGTCATTTTCGTTGAAGTGCAAACAATTTTCCAAGACTATAACCTTCGGTGGAATCAGCTTCGAGGTGTTACAGTTGATGAGGGAAAAAAACATGACTGGAGTGAGGAAGGGTCAGTTGGGGCAGATCAGGACTCATTTGGAAGATTTGCAAATTCCGGGCGCTCTGTTCATACACTGCATCGTACATCAGCAAGTACTCCTTGGGAAAGATTTAGATATTTCTTGTGTACTGAAACCAGTAGTTTCTGCTGTGAACTTCATTCGGAAACATGCACTCATTCACCGTCAGTTCTAGTCTTTTTTTGAAGAAATTGATTCTGAATTCTGTGACTTGCCTTATCACATATCAGTCAGGTGGCTCAGCTGCAGTAAAGTCCTGCTTCGTTTTTACAAGCTCCGAAACGAAATAGATGTTTTCCTCACTGAAAAAGATAAAGCTGATTCACAGCTGTCAGATCCTACCTGGCTGTCAAAGTTGTCAATTTTGGTCGATATGAATGAACCGAACTTGAAACTTCAGGCAAAAAATTACCTCGTCTGTGATCTCTACAGAACCATCAAAGGATTTCGAAGAAAGCTGTCATTGTTAGAAGCACAACTGGAAGGAGAAAACCTTTCTCATTTTCACTGTTTCAAAGAGTTTGGAGAGATTTTCAGATCTTGACAGATTTGAGAGTGACATCTTTCTGTTCCAGAATCCGATTGATTGTAACCTTAATGGTGTGCCAGTTGAATTACAGTTAGAGCTCATTGAGAAGGAAGTACCGCTGCCTACCTGATGTTGAGTTTCCGAAACTTAAGAAATTTGCCGCTGGTATGACATCATTGTTTGGAACAACATATGTCTGTGAGCTAACATTTTCAAAAAGGAAGTCACCACATCGAATGAGATTGACTGATGAACATTTGAAAGCAATTCTCTTGATTGGATGCAGCAATTCCAAACCAAACATTGCAGGTATTTTGAAAGCCACACGTCATTTTCACAAAACTCACTATCCTCTTTTGCTGCTTATTTTGTGAGATTTGTATATGTGCACAATAGATCTGATGTAACTATCTTTTTGCTAACTTCGCCTTCTTTGATAACGTTGTTTAGTAAATAAATATAAATATGTTGGTTGTCTTTGTTTGTTTGTTTGTTTGTTTGTTTGCTTATGTGCATTGCACGCCCTTTCCATGATTAACTTAGTGTTTCGTCTTGTTTTCCCAGAGCTTTCGTTCTAGCTTAAAATTATTGTTAAAGTTAGTTGCATATCCTTTACAGGACGTTTTCAGTCAACACCAGCATTGTTTGCTGTTGTTGATGTCTTGGCAAGTTTATGCTCAGTAGTTTACCATTGCTTTTCGAACGACCGGCACCCATAACATAGCGTATAAACCAGCGCAACGTTGTCTGCTGCCAAATCGCTCGCAACTGTATTACGAACGTGGGTATACGGGATTACGAACCGCGTCCGTAAGGTCTTCGCCACGGAGCACGACGGCAAGTATTGTACAGAATGAGTATCCTGCCCGCGCTCGTCATTTTGTCAGTTATTCGGCCCACCGTGAAAAAAGTTTGGTGACCCCTGCACTAGGGGAACTAAATCTTGACAAAACTGACGTCTGCGATTGAAAAGAACACGACGACCTGTGACACGCTTCAACTCCAAAGAGGAACGAAATAGTAGAAGTAGTAACAACAACAGCAACCCGTCCGGATCCCTCTACAACAACAACGAAAAAGGTATCACGATCCACGTTAAAAACAATATAATAAACATTTAATCCCCCTTTAAGTAACATAAAACACCGAATCTAGTCCGGGAATTCAGCATTCGTCTGGCTAACAATGCTGACATGGTCTGAAAAGCATATACGAGAAAGTCTAATGGTAAAAAAACAGACAACCTGGATATGCATTGAGTTGTTAGAAAGGAAAAAATTTTCTTTACATGATTCACTCATACTGAATGCATTCATAGTTAGTGTTTAAGAGCAGCCTAAGTATTCGCAGCAGGCCTAGAACTTTGTGTCTGTTTTTCTTTCCATGACACTTCGATGTGTGATATCGGGTTTCCTCTATTAAATGAAAAAGCACCGCGGAGATAGCTCTGTTGTGTGTTGAACAAAACCCTGCAAGGTAATCATAGTTCTGTAAGGTGTTCATCTAGGACCTTTTAGGCGACATCAAACTGCATTAACTTTTTATGTAGGCGCTAAAAAGCGCATAAAAACATGTTTGTTTTTGCACAGTGATTTTGGGGAATGCATCCAGAGGTATTGAAAGCTGTTAGTTGGTTGCAGGTTTATTGTACAAAGTGTCAAACAACAAGTGAACGCAAAGATTAGCACACAAGTTCCCGAAAAATATATTATTAGAAAACGAGTCTGTGGGCGTTTGAAGGTGTGCGTAGAAGAATATAAAATTACAAGATACACAGTTTTGTATTTTTCTTTTTCTTCTTCATCATCATCCTCTACTGTTTTTATACATCACAATTCACAGCTACCTTGTTCCACCACCAAAGCCAGGAAATGATCACTCAAAAGTAAATGGATATAGAATTATCACTTTCCAAAACACCTTTGGTAAAGTACTCTAGACGATAATAGCATGTAAGCTACAGCACCACTTGGAAAGATGTAAACTGCTTCCAAAAGGGCTTGGGAGTTACCGGACTGGGAAGGACACTTGGGCAATGCAGAGACATTTGCATCCGATGTCTGTGAGGACTTCCAGAATAAAAAACAGAGACGGCGGCGGTGGCACTTGACCTGGAATATGCTTACAACAGGGTTAGGTATTATCTTCCGATAAACACTATTTTTGACATGGATGTCTGCCCTTCGATTGTCATTTGGATTACGGTAGTACTGTATGAGTGGCTGCCACAGGATCTGCCATGTCCCCAGTACTCTTTCATGTATACACCGGTAAAGTCGCAGCAATTGAGGCACCAGGAATTGACAGACTCTTGACATTCGCAGATGATGACCTGGTAGGATCTGATAGGGAAGAGAAAGGGAAAGAATGGCTGAAGACTTACAGTGGGCAGTAAACAGGGTGGCAGAATGGTGCATGGACTCAACGGCCGAAATAAATCGACATAAGGCATCGGTTGTGTGGTATTCCCCGGACAACAGAATAGTGAACACAGATGTTCCATATATCATACTGAATGGACGTCCTCTCTCTCTCTCTCTCTTTCTCTCTCTCTCTCTCTCTCTCTCTCTCTCTCTCTCTCTCTCTCTTCTCTCTCTCTCTCTCTCTCTCTCTCTCTCTCTCTCTCTCTCTCTCTCTCTCTCTCTCGAGAGAGAGAGAGAGAGAGAGAGAGAGAGAGAGAGAGAGAGAGAGGTCCTCACTCTCAGTTTTGAGATCCTTCCAGAACCCCTGCCGTCCTCCCGCAATCTCATTCTTTCCACATATGGGTTCTCAATCTGTTCCTCCGCCTTCTCCACCTGGTCCCAGAAGCGCTCGACCAACTCCCCCTTGTCCATAGGCAGTAAGTATGGTTTGGGGCTGCTGACTGATGGTATAAAAGAGCCAGATTGAAAGGCTGGAGCGCATACAGAATGATGTAATGCGGGTGATCCTGTGGTACACAAAGGAAGCACCAATTATTAGGGACGTTCATTTGAAACCCGATCCAATGGCTTTATTACAAAAGCATGAAAGAAACATTAAGAAGGTGTGTTAGAATTAAACAAAGCATTCATTTTGAATGAATTATGCACCATAGGTTGGTCAGAAGAAGTCGCCGTAGGCATTCAGGCAAGCATACCATTGCTTAGGTAGGCGGCGAATGCCGTCCGCAAAAAAGGATTGTGGTTGCTCACTGAACCAAGTGTTTACCGCGTTCATTACGTCTGCATGTGTGAAATCGTTGCCCCTTGAGAGCTTTTTTTCAGAGGTCCGAACAAATGAAAATCACATGATGAGAAATCAGGACTATAGGTTGGATTTTGCAGAATTTCCCACTTCTTCCTTGCTAATGTTTCCTGCACAATCTTTGCGACCTGCGGACGAGCATTATCGTGCAACAAAATCACACCGCGAGAAAGCATGCCGGGTCGGTTATTCGTTTATTCAGACAGGAGTCACCAAGGGTCATAGACTGAGATGGCTCAGACATAAATATCTGGCAGCCAGGTCTGTGAAATAGAGAACTTCCATCGTGAAAAGGAGTGTGCAACAGAACCCGATGACATCTCGATTTCATCATGACTGCCGATTCCATCGACGATGAACTGTATTTTTCGTGGACTTTTGTGTTGACATTCTGGCGGCGGCATTATGCACAGTGTACCTGTGCGGGCTGTTGGCTTTCCGAGACTCCTGTCTGTTCCATTTTTCACATTGGGCAGTGAGGAGCATTTTTTGTGATATTAACTGGCACAGGAACGGAACATAATGGGGACGACCCGCTGCCGTGAAGTTGGAACCGCGACTAACTAATTATAATTAAATTGACAGGCACTGATCTGCATTCACAGAAGTAGAGGAACGAGTTAAATATTAGTGGAAATGACCGGCATTTTGCCGTATTGACGGACGATAATTTGTTACATTCGGCTTTAAAAAGGGTACAATTACTACAACCCATGACATTAGCGAATTGACTGGAATGACCATAGCAGAAAGCCTGGGCTGAATTGTAATGACCGCGTGTTGTCCATGTAGCATGATCCCTCTCTCGGCCTGCCTAGTTTACTACAGAGGAAAGGTAACACCAATACACATGGAACAAGACAAGCTGTAGAAGCTGCTGGATCAGTAAAGCAATGCTCTAACGGTCCGCCCGTTTGAGCATCCATCATAGACCAGTTGCAGACCAAAGCTTAGGTCCTGATCTGCCTTGCTGTGACATGTAATCTTTAGGTCGCTGTTTCTTGCGCTGGGATAAGGCTTTCCGCAAATCTTTCCGGTTTCCACGGCATGTTAAGTTTTTGTTTTCTCATAATGTGGTCATACAACGATGACTGCCTCTTTCTGATGTTTGTGATAAGTTGTCATTGCGACTAAGCTTCCCTCAAAATGTTCAGATTGCTCATTTTGGTTGTCCAATTAATTTTTGAACATTCTTCTATAAAACCACATCTCCAAAGCTTTAGGGATTGTTTCGACTATTTACTAATTGTCCAGGATTCGCAGAGATCATATATTATGTGCTAAATCACAACCTTGTTAATCTTAATATGCCTCTCCGCAGGCGTGATGTTGCAATACCAGTCTTGCACACACCGATGGTTCCTTGGTGAAGGGAAGGAGAACTCAGCAACATGGAGATAGTACGATGGCACATCCGCAGAAGTCGGATGTGTCGGCCAAACGGCGCAAGAACGCAGCTCTGCTGTAAACAGGCTCAACGCAATCACGTCCGAAAAAAGAAGAAGTACTCTGGCACTGGGTCAGGTGGGACTTTCCTACACTAACCTTACTTGACTAGATGCAAGTTATTAATATTATTTTCAAAGCTCAAACAACCAGAATGCTAATGCATTAGAATAAACGTTTCTTCGTCTTCTTCTGCATTCATCCGGAGATTTTTTTTGGGGGGACGTGATTGCGTTGTGCCTCTTTACAGCAGAGCTGCGTTCTTGCGCCGTTAGGCCGACACATCCAACTTCTGCGGGCATTTGTTGACCAGGTTAACCTTAACGGGGGTTTCTTAGGACGTTTAACTCTCACTGCTGTGGTGCTATCCCCCATCCCAGCTGGCCCATATAGAACAGCCAAAGACATCATGGTCAGCCCTCAAGGGAAGGCAGGAGCAGACTATGGGCATTCCCCGCCATCCAAGGAGGCTTCCATACTTGCAGAACCGACATACAGCGCTCTGGTACTGGGCTCACCCAAGGAATCGTCACGTCCTGCACATGGCTGCTTAGCCTCACTTCCGTATATTGGGCCTTCCGATCACCATAGGCTGTTCTTCTGGAAACCAGAAGAATAGACTAAACGTTTAATTCATTCTCCCAGAGGATTCACCAAGCAACCAAATAACTAACGAACCACTCAACCAATGAACCAGCCAAACAACGAACCAGCGATCCAACCAAGTGGAGTGGCTTGGGTGGAGTGACCTGCATCGCTGGAAAAGACGAAGGTCAAGATCACGTCATGGATTTTCTGCCCAGGGCGTGCACATGTACATGCAAATGAACAGGCTGATAGGCTGACTGTTGCAGCTCTTTTGGGCAGTGAGCTGATTATGACATGGCTGATATGGTGAAGGTTCTCTGACATCGACTGGAAAGTGCAGCAAAAATAAATAATTAAATAAATAAAAAAAAAGGCCCAAATCTGGACAAGTTGATACAGAAAGGGGTGGGGGAAGAGCAAAGGGGTATGAAAGATACCCAACATATAGAGGAAAACAAGACAGACGTCCAGTCAGACCATCAGCATAGGAACTCTTTTTTGGCTACCACAGTAGGGAACGGGGCCAGAATGGGGATGCTCAGAGTGTAATGATGTTGACTCTTGATTTCATATTTCTTTCCATCCATCCATCCCTCCCTCGCATCAATCCATCCCTCCACCCACTTCTCTCCCTCCATCCATCCATCCAACCAACCTACAAAAACAACACAAATAACAATCAGTGATTCGATCCAATAATGGACCATGTAGTGAAAACAATTACAAAAAATATGACCATTCTAATTACACAAGTGACGTGAGACAAATGATCACTCCTCTTGTAAATTGTGACCTGCCATGAATTCTTCAAAATCTCTGTACATTTTCAGAAGTTCATGTCAACATATAAGCAGCAGCAATCAACCTGAATTTCTTTGAGTTGAAGTTAAAAACAAAGCACAATATGTGCATGTAAGCCAAGAGGTTACGGTGTCTGCCTTATGGACATGAATTTTCAGGTTTGAATCTCAGCACAGGATTGGGCATTTTACATGAATTATTCCAACGTTTTCTAACAGTGCCAGCCCTCTCTTGATCTCTTGTGAGATCCAATACTTAGCTTTCTCAGATACGGACAAAGAACAGGAACACTGCACACATTGAAAATCCCTCAGCCAGTGGAAATTGCAAAGAGTAGGCCTTAAACCACTACCTTGGCATACATAAAGACAGGTGGACATTCTGTTATCTTGGATGGGATCTGCCTTGAGGACAAACATGACACAAATGCATATTAAGTGAAACACACGGACTTCTATATAGAATACATGCATAGCAAGCTTTGCCGCACTGGGTTAATGGTTAAGACATAACACTAACAATAGCATGAGCGCAGTTGGATGAGATTTTAATGTTAGCTCTCTCGACATTCACTCTCTCATTTCAGACGGGGTCCACCTGGGAACTGTGTGCTTGCCTCTTTCTTTTCCTCACAATAACAAGTTTTTTAAAACAAAATACAAAATCAATCAAATACAATCAATGCTTGATTTAAATGTAATCACTGATTGCAGATGTGATTTACACTGATAAATAGTGAAATGATCACAATCTAGACTCAACAGGCAATGCTCATGATGAAATAAACTGCGAGAATCGTGTATAGTTTCTTGCTGACTTGTGTTGTTTTTGTTCATACGGCATGCAATTTTAAAAAAAATTTCAAATGGTTGACAAAGCTTATGAGAGTTCTGTGAATGTTCCATTATACAGTATGGTCGATGCTGTTCTATGCAGATACAAGGAAAACAGTAAAATTCAATAGGGACAACTGGGTAAGATGTATTTAATTCCAAAAGTTTTACTATATGTTTCATACTTTTTCTTCTGCGTTCGTCCGGAATGTTTTAGACGTAATTGCGTTGTGCCTATTTATAGCAGAGCTGCAATATTTGCACCTTTGGCCGACACATCCGACGACTTCAGGCAATTGTCGACCAGGTTACCTTCTCTGGGTTTCATATTCAAAGATAATGAGAATAAATCCAGTGGAGAATTGGATCTTTCTTGAAGAAAGCTCACTTCAAGAGGAGAAATTGCACATATTTAGTAGCAAAGCAGACAAGAGATGAAGAACAGATAGAGAAATTACAATAAGAACAAAGAAGAACACAAGCAGCTTCCACAACACTAGAAAATATCATCATCACCCAGTGCCTTGCTGGCTGGCGTGGGCAATAATGTCTTTCCGTGCCATGACATAAGACTGTCAAGAATCTTCTCCCGCTGTCTTCCTTTACCTCTCTTTCTGCAAATATTTCTGGTCGTCACATGTTGCAGTGTTTGTCTTCTAATGTGGCCAACAAATGATGACAGCTTCTTTCTGCTGTTTGTGATAAGTTGTCTTTGCATCTTAGCTTCCCTACAATTGTCCATATTACTCATTTTGGCTGTTCAATTAATGTTCAGCATTCTTCTATAAGACCATATCTCCAAGGCTTCCAGGGATTTTTTCGCCAGTGTGCTAATTATCCACCGTCTCCCTGGCGAAGGTGTTAACGACTTTCTCCATAATCCCGTATATCCACGTGAGGAACACAGCTGCGTGAGATTCGGCAGCGGATCATGGCACATTGGTTACTTAAGCGGTATGTGAGCCAGTCACCCAGAAAGCAATGGCATACTACTGAGTGTAATCTTGCCAAGAACATCAACAACAACTGAAAAATGCTGGTGTTGACTGTGACGTCCTGTAAGGGATATGCAAAAAAAAACAAACACAAAAAAAAAAAACAATAATAATCCACGATTTGCAGCAGATGTTCAAATTGTTTCTTTGTAACATGCAAGAACTCTTTAGGAAATATATAAAAGTAAAAAAAAAATGAAACCTAGTGCCAAACTTAGAATATTTAAGCCTAACATTAAATCAGTTTCACATTAAATCAAATAAAGATCAATCAATCAATCAATCAATCAATCAGTACTACTGTATAGAGGGTGGTCTGTGTGGCTGCGGGGCTGAATGTACGTGTACTTAAACTTCCGGGCCGCTGGCGATGGGGTAAGGGGTTCAATCCCAACACCGGTCAGTTGGGACTTCAACAGTGACTTCCCATTCAGAAAGCTATGGCAAACTACTGGATGTAAACTTGCCTAGTCCTGCAGGACATACAACTGCATAAATCAGAAACAGCAGGTCAGCATGGCTGAATGGATAAGAATGTGCTTTCTCAAGCATCCACTGTGCTGATGCCGAGGTAAGGGGTTCAACACCTACACCGGACAGTTGGATTAAAATCTTGACCAATCTTCCTTGACTTGGGGATGTAAATTACAAGTAGCTCTGAAGTCGGAGTGGGTTGGCCTGATGGCGAGGGACACTAGTAATAGGGAAAGCTAATCCACGTGCAATATTCAGCCCAACACTACTTCAAGTAATGTGTATGGACTACGCTTGAGTTCAAAGGGAGCAAGTACACAAATAAACAATAGTGGGAGACATAAAAACAAGTAGAAAAGATCATTAGACATGGAGATGAACAATATGGTAAATGCATGCGGAAATTGCAGGAGATGGTTGGCCTGGTGTGAGCTCCTTGAGGAGCTATGCTCTAATGAGGAATAAAGGGCAGAACAAAGGATGTTCCGTGTTTTGTATCGGAGCTTGAAGGTAATAGTTTTAAAATTCTTGAAAAGGTGCTATATTTATTGTTTTCATTTTGGCTGCACTAGCTAGCATCGTATGTCAATAGGAGATGGGTTGCAGGTATGAAAACAGGACAACAGATTACAAAAATATATATATTCACATGAGTAAATAAACATTCAAAGAAAGTAATATGCAGAACAGTGCAGAAATCCACAACTTGTATATGAATAAGGTAAAGTAATTAGGTGTAAACTGAGGGATACAAGAAAACAATTTAAACAAGTGAATTGCATGAACTAATGATGCAAGCATAAATGAAAAACAGTTGAGAAGAAATGCATTCCTAAAATGAATATAGGCATCAGAAACAAACATCTACAATTAAGTGTTGTTGTAAAACTATGAAATCTTGCTGCAAGTAAGTGGAGTAAAGCCACAATCTAATTATGAGTAGAATGAATGCAAAAATACAATGTAATCTTCAGTTTTGATCAAATGTACAGATGTTTTTATTTGCATTACCTTTTAATAGAACAGAGTCTCTGTGGCTAAGTAATCACTCCGAAGGTTGTGGGTTCAATTCCGGGCTCCGTCTTTCGATTCACGATACTGTATCATATACATATCTATTATTATTGATTTCTTCTTCTTCTTCTTCTTCTTCTTCTTTTTCTTCTTCTTCTTCTGCGTTCATCCGGAGTTTCTTTTTTTCAGACGTGACTGCGTTATGCCTGTTTACAGCAGAGATGCGTTCTTGCGCCGTTAGGCCGACACATCCGACTTCTGCGGGCATTTATTGACCGGGTTAACCTTCCCGGTGTTATTGATTTTATGCGAACTCCAAATGTGATTCTTCTCACATCTACGAAATTTCTAATATTTTCACTGTATAGGGGAAAACAAAAGATCTGGAGATATTACATATCCCTGTTGCATACCTTCCTTAATCGGCTGATATTTACCTACTTCATAATCAATCTTTATGGCAGTTTATTATTTTCAATATGTTTTTTGTTTTTACAAGACTAAGATTTTTCCCATCAATGTGTAAATCTGAAAGCATCTTCATCATGTTGACATGTCATACATATACTAATTGTTTATAAGAAAAATGAACTCATGCCTCAGTGCATTTACTTTCTCAAAACGTATGGTCCGGCCAGGTTTCTATTTGTAAACCATCTTCACTACAAAATCCTTTACAGGTGTCGCAGTCAACACCAGCATTGTTTGGCTGGTTGTTGATTTCTTGGCAAGCTTATGTTCAGTAGTTTGCCATTGCTTTCCAAATGGCCGATACTCATACCATTGTATGAAAAGCAAGGCAAAGCAGTCTGCTGCCAATTCACCTGCAGCTGTGTTGTGAACGTGGTATGCAGGATTATGAATTGCGTTTGCAACCTCTTTACCACAGAGCCGGTTTAATTTATAATTTGAACAAACAAAAATTACAGGGAACTGTTTACCCTATCTGTATTATATGCAAACAAAGTGTACAAAAACCTTTGAGCAAGGGAGCTATTTATCCTATTTCTGTACACAATACGAACAAAGTGTACATACAATTTTGAGCATTTAACACTTATATGACAATGTGGTTTTTAACATATTTCATGAAAATGCATCTTACACACACAAAGAATATATATTACAGTATTAAAAACCTGCACTGTTTTTAATGATTCCATTGCTATGTTTATTCCACACGAATGTGACATGCGTAATACATAACATATAATTGATGTGTGAAAGATGAGTGGTTCGAAGGGCTGAATGTAAGACAGGCCTGCGTGCCCATTTTGTAACCCTTTAAAAATAAAGATGTTTTGTTCGTTCTTTTGTTCCATCTTTACAAATCATCATCTGTCTTCTTGTGGTGTCTGATCTGGAGCAGGCATTGGTGATATTAACTTCCCTTGTCTCTGTATTTTAAGAATCAACTTTCATTTGACAATATTTTTTACCTGTGTGAATGTAACATGCACAATAGATAAAAGATGAGTGATTGGAAGGGCCGATTGTACATTTGGCCTGCGTGTCCAATTTGTGATCCTGGGAAAATAAAGTTTGTTTGTTCGTTCTCTGTCATGTTATATTTTAATGACAATGGTGTTAGTTAGTTAGTTATCTGTTGGGGGTATCATCTTTGCACCTCGGACTTGTCCATAGCTGCTCAGATTCTCCCCCTAACAAATGCATCAGTGCCTAGCAGCTAATAGTCCCAGTTCTGTGTTGGTTGACGAGGGCCATCATTCTCCTGATGTGTCTCTCATATACCACATGTTATTGACTATTGTTCATATAAATCAATCATGTCATGAATAATTGGCTATTCTTTAAATGAATCAATCATGTCATGAATGATTGGCTATTCTTCCTGTGAATCAATCATGTCATGAATGATTGACTATTCTTCATGTGAATCAATCATGTCGTGAATGATTGAATGATTGGCTATTCTTTATGTGAATCAATCATGTCATAAATGATTGAATGATTGGCTATTCTTCCTGTGAATAATCATGTCATGAATGATTAAATGTTTGGCTATTCTTCCTGTATCAATGTGTCGAGTGTGGTTCTAAATCTTACATTAAGTCAGAACAGACTAATAAAATCTGGAAACAAATTTGTTTTTAACAATGTATGTATATTTGTCCTCCCCCCACTGAAAGTAATATACTTGTAAATTGGCAGCTGCTCTGACATTCTGAGATTGAAAGAGTTACTACTGCTGTGGAAAAAAAAATAACTTAGGACAGAGCATTAAAATTTAACAGTGCATGGAAACTTAAAGGACCGAGACAAATCCCATACCAAACTTGGGCAAAAGCTTGTCTTACAGAAAACTAAAAAAATTAGGTCAGCATAGCTGGCTGAATGGATAAGAGCACACATTCTTAAACTTCTGGTGTGTTGGACTAAAATACTGACCTCTCGTCCTTGACTTTGGGACAAAAATTATAAGTACCTCTGAAGTCGGAGTGGGTTCGCCTGATGGTGGGGGACACTGGTAATAGGGAAAGCTAATCCACAAGTAAAAATCAGTCCAGTGCACTAGAAGTAGTGGAACGAGTATGGACTACGCTTAAGTTCAAAGCAAACGCAAGGAAAAAAAAAAAAAAAAAAAAAGAAAGAAACTTGGGGAAAATCTCAGGTCATCTACAAGTGAATAGTATATCAATGGGGTCACTTTATTTCTTTACTTACATCAAGAAAACAATGAAAAACTAAGCCTGGTTTCATTTCAATTACATGTTTAAAAACAAGTTAGTAATATATCCTTTACAGGACATCGCAGTCAACCAAAGCCTTTTTTTTGGCTGTTTGTGATCTCTTGGCAAGTTTATGTTCAGTAGTTGCCATTGCTTCTGAACGACCGGTATCCATACCGTTTTATAAAAAAAACCAAATGCAAGGCCGTCTGCTGGCAAATCGCCCGCGACTGTGTTTTAAAAGTGGTATGCAGGATTATGAACTGCGTCCGTAACCCCTTCACCACAGAGCAGACTCAGTTACATGTAAAAACATAATATAAAGTATATATGTGACATATAACGTATATAGTGTATACAGTAAAGTAATGAGCGAGAATTCTGAAATAATATGCACAATGTACTGAGCTGTACCCTCCAATACAGTATACTTTTGATTTAGAGGACCCTAATATAGCAAACTTTGAGTGTAATGGATAAAAAAAAATAAAACAATCCTCTAATTAATTGTATGGCACAACACAAGATGAAATAAAATGTTACAGAACATGTATCTTTCCTGCGACGACATATGGATGTGAGTCATGGATCATTTTTGCAATCACTAAAGAAGAAAAATAGGGTTTTTCAGCTTAACAGATTCAGTGCCAAAGAAAAATTAGCTTTCAATCTAACACAGATGCATAATGGAAAATAGGAAGTACGGGTGTGTCACAGTTATGACTTAAAAGTTGTTAATGTGGTAGCAGATATGTTGTATTATATATCTAATTAGAGGGGGTTGCATAAGGAAAACTACTGGATATAATCCCAGGGCTGATGCGGGAAGTCGCTTAAGATGATTAATCATCCAATGGATATCAATTAGTTAAATGTTACAGAAAAGTTCATAGAATATTCTGGACCAAACAGAAAAGTTCTTAGAATATCGTGGACCAAACTTAAAAGTTCTTAGAACATCGTGGACCAAACAGAAAAGTTCTTAGAACATCATGGACCGAACAGAAAAGTTCTTAGAATATCACGGAACAAACAGAAAAGCTTGTAGAATATCGTGGACCAAACAGAAAAGTTCTTAGAACATCGTGGACCAAACAGAAAAGTTCTTAGAATATCGTGGACCAAACAGAAAAAACAATAATGACTTTCTACAAGACCTGAAGATGGAAGAAAACAGGCCCATGGACAGTATCAAGTGTCAGAAACTGGAATACTTTGGCGATATTAAACGTCCCAGCGGTTTGAAAAGAACAGTGACAGAATGCATGGTCCCCGGAAGATCAGGCTGAGTTGACCAGCAAGAAGTTGGACACAGCATATTACATACTCTTTGGACATGAGGGTGTATGAGGCAGAAAGAAGAGATGACCAGAGACCGAACTCCTTAGACATGAGGGTGTATGAGGCAGAAAGAAGAGACGGCCAGAGACTGAACTCTTTGGACATGAGGGTGTATGAGGCAGAAAGAAGAGATGACCAGAGACCGAGATACTTTTTACTCGCCCATGATGACAGCCTCACCCTGCAAAGAACCTGCTACATTATGGTAATAAATAATACGTTTTGCAAAAGTTACAAAAAAAGTTAGTTGCATAACCTTTACAGGATGTCACAGTCAACCCCAGCATTGTTCGACTGTTTGTGATTTCTTGACCAGTTTATGTTCAGTAGTTTGCCACTGCTTTCTGAATGCACTTATATCACTCTATGAAAACCAGCGCATGGCGGGCTGCCTTTAAATCACCCGCAGATGTGTTTTGAACGAGGTGCATATGATTGGAACTGTGTTCGCAACCCTTTCGCTACAGTGCTGACTTTGGCAAAAGACAATCTTAAACATTTGAATGATATGGCAAGTGTTTTCAATCTAGAGCTTTAGTTTCCTCCACTGATCACACAAGGAGAATCTCAGTACAGCACACAAACTTTGCGTATAGTTTTGAGATGAGTCAATAACCGACATCACATCACTCGAGACATTCCCACATATGCTCCATTGTCTTCAACAACCAGCGAAGAGTCCCAGTATTAATAGCACCAGTTGCCGTCTGATTATGTGCCCATCCGGCGTTTTCTTGGAGTTCTGCGTGTCGACCAGATCCTCTGGTCACTCCCTGCTGAACCATTCTCTGTAGGCTACGATGATTTATCTGTTGCATAAACTCTGCAGCACCAGCAAGTATCCAGACATGTATACCAGAATCACCCATGCTATAAATATTCATTTGTGAGTATGTTTTCTAATTTTGAAATTTAGCATGAACAGCAGTCTATTAAGCCTGCCATTTTCAATTTCCAACTGCCGAAGGATGTGTAACGTACACGTGAGTTCTACAAATCTTCACCATTTCCGAGAACGCTTAGCATCCTATTCACTACCGTGGGATCAGGAGGAAGTGTACCATTCTTATTTTATTTGTAACAATCCACACAGCCGAGGTCATGAATTAAACCAGGTCTACAAGAAGCACATGTAGTTATCATAACTTCTCAGCCATTTTCCCCTCACAGTTAAAACTTGTTCTAAGAAACATGCAAGAATTCTTTTGTCTAGCTTCCAATAACAGACACTGATTGCATAAGACATTCTTCACATTATAAGATTCATGATAAAACAAAATCCTTTCAGCACAGCAAATGAATTTTTTAAAAAACACACACACACCCAACCCACACATTTCAGTCTTTGAACTCTCACTAAGCATGAGTCAAAGCACCTAGTCTGGTGGCTAGTCCACTGACTGACCAAATCAGCAATCCAGCTTCAATTCCTCATAATACTAAATAAGAAAAGCAACGGCTGCAGCGAGATATAACAATAGGAAAAACAAACAGTTAGGTATGTGTAACTCCTGCCAAATGATGAGACATACTAAACACTGACAGTTTACATACCTTACAATGTTCACCGTTATGGAGTCCGTTGTGAGGTGTCTACACTGTGTCCGTGTTTAGTATGTCTCATCTTCGCAGGAGCTACCCATACCTAACTGTTTGTATTTCATATTCAATTCCTTATACAATAATTGTGTACAAATCAGCAACCCAGCTTCAGTTCCTCATACAATGATCATGTACAAATCAGAACGACTGAAGAACCAGCCTGAAAGATCAGCACTACAATCAAGTAAACAATCAATGAGGTTATAACCGTGTTACCAACTGTGCTCCAGTCTCCTCCCACTGCTATGGAGTCCATATCTCAGTACAGATTACCTTCCCCCTTAATAATAATAATAATAGTAAAACCCTAATATAACAGCCAGTCCCCTTTAGGTAGACCAGTATGTTCGCCATAGCTAATAACAATTGCCACATCATTCATAAATTTGAGTGAGTCATGTAGTAGTGATTTTTGCATTTTCCCTATGTCTTTATAATACATATCTTTTATATTGTTGTTCTCAGTTAGCCTCGAATGATGTGTGGATGAAATAATGTATGAAAGAGAGTGATAGAAGGGCAGGAATGTTAGATTGGCCAGAGTGCCCAATTCTTAACCCTTTGAAAATAAAGTTTGTTCGTTCCCATAGATTATACTATAATCCCAGCACAGCGCACAGACTCCGTAGCACTGACAAGGATCCAAGTGTGTGTTTAGCAAAATCATGTATTACATGTTCTGTAGGTAGCTTTTCTAATTTAGAAATGTAGCCAGTGCAGTGGCCTCTTGCTAAGACGAATGTTGCGAATTCCTTGGACTGCCAGAGTTGTTGTTGTTTGTCCATCAAGAATGATGATGACCATTCATTTCATCCAGTGGGGTTGAAGGTGTGGAGCAGTGGGTTCTAAGATGGCTGATAAGGCCTATTTTGGCTCGAAATGTTCTTTGACAATGTGGGCAAAGAATGCTCGACGTCTCTGGAGGAGGATTTCCTGCAGTGGTTTTTCTGTCCTGCCTTTTCTTCACAGCTCTTGCAGTCCTGGTTGCCTCACATATGACTGCACCTTTGCACAATGATGCACGCCATGAATTTCGGTCTCTGGCTGCAGCCTCCCAGGTGTCATGATGAATTCCAAAAGCATTCAGTGAAATTTTCAGAGTGTCTTTAAAACGTTTCCTCTGGCCACCTTGGGAGCGTTTACCACAACGCAGTTCGTTGTAAAAAATTCGTTTAGAGAGCCTGTGATCTGGCATGCGAGTCAAGTGACCAGCCCAGCGAATCTGATTCTTCATCAGTAGAGTGTGGATACTGGGCATGGATGCTCTTTCTAGGACTTCAGTGTCTGGAATCTTGTCTTGCCATTTAATCTTCAGTAGCTTCCTTAGGCAGACTGTGTGGAAGTGGTTTAATTTCCTAGCGTGTCGCTGATAAAGAGTCCAGGTTTCACAAGCATATAGCAGTGTGGATAATACAACTGCTTTGTAGACTTTTAGCTTTGTTTGCAGGCTTATTCCAGTTCTGTCCCATACATTCTTGTACAGTCTGCCAAAGGCTGCACTGGCCTTGGAGATTCTTGCATTCACTTCGTCATCGATTGTGGCAGCTTGTGACACGGTGCTGCCAAGATAGGTGAATTTGTCCACAACACTTAGTCTATGATCATTCACTTTGATATTCGGCACAGTGTGATTATTCCCTGGAGCTGGCTGGTACATAACTACAGTCTTCTCCAAGTTGATATTGAGCCCAAAGTTGGCACAGGCATGTGAGAAAGCTGAAACATTATGTTGCATGTCCGCCTCTGAGTTGGCGTATAGAGCGCAATCATCAGCAAACAGGAGCTCTCTGACGGTGCCGCTGTTAATTTTGGATTTAGCTTTCAGCCTTCTGAGATTGAATAACTTTACATCCATACGGTAGTTGATGTCTATTCCAATGTCGTCGTTCTCGAAGGCATTCATCAACATGGCTGAAAACATGAGGCTGAACAGTGTTGGTGCCAGGACACATCCTTGCTTCACTCCATTGGTGACAGGAAAGGGTTCAGACAGTTCACCATTTTCCTGTACTCTTGCCTGCATGCCGTCATGAAATAGCCGCACTATTTGGACAAACTTTCGTGGACAGCCATATTTTGCCATATTCTTCCACAGTCCTTCTCTGCTGACTGTATCAAAAGCCTTGGTAAGGTCAATGAAAGTGGAGAACATTTCGCAGTTCTGTTCCTGACATTTCTCTTGCAGCTGCCTTGCAGCGAAAATCATGTCAACAGTTCCACGTTCTTTTCTGAAGCCACATTGACTCTCAGGAAGAAGACCTTGATCGAGATGGGCTGTGAGGCGATTGAGAAGAATTCTGGCGAGTATCTTCCCTGCAATTGAAAGCAAGGAGATGCCTCGGTGGTTGTCACAGGATTGGCGGTTTCCTTTACGTTTGTAAAGGTGGACTATTGACGCGTCCTTAAAATCTTGTGGCATGGTCTCGTTCATCCATATGTTTGTGAAGACTTGGTGAAGCTGCTCTGTTAGGACCGGCCCACCTGCCTTGTATATCTCTGCTGGGATGGAGTCAGGACCAGGTGCCTTGCCGCTGGAGAGTTGCTGGATGGCTTTGTTTATTTCCACTATGGTTGGCAGGTCATCAAGAGTCTCATTGGTGGGAACTTGAGGAAGGCAGTTGATGGTTTCATCATCGAAGAAGGAAGTTGCATTTAAGATTTTGCTGAAATGCTCTGCCCAGTGTTGGAGGATTTCTTTCTTATCGGTGACCAATGTTCCCCCATCTGCACTGAGGAGGGGAACTATGCCTGGTGATGAAGGACCATAGACCGCTTTCAGTGAGTCGTAGAAGTTTTTCATATCGTGTCTGTCAGCAAAGCCCTGAATTTCATCAGCTTTGCTGCTCAGCCAGGAGTCCCGCATGTGCCGAAGTTTCTGTTGCACTACTCTCTGAATGTTCTTGAAAGCATCTTTTTTTGAAGTTGACTTTGGGTCATTCAAATGTGCCTTGAGGAGAAAATGTTTCTCGGCCATCAATTGGTTGATGTCTTCGGAATTTTCATCAAACCAGTCTTTATGCTTTCGGGGGGCTGGACCCAGGATTTCCATAGCAGTGTTGTAAATTGTGTCCTTTAGGGCTCTCCATTCTGTTTCTGTATCCTGTTTAGCTTCAGCATTGGGCTTGAGGCGGTCTTCCAGCATATTTTCAAACGACCGCTGCATTTTCTTGCTGTTTAGGCGGGTGACATTTAGCTTTGTTTGCATTTTCGCCCCTTGAGGACGCCGTGGTGGCCTGATGTGGATGTTCATTTTCGAGACAATGAGACGATGGTATGTCCAACATTCGGCACCACACATGGATTTTGTCACTCGAACGTCTTGTCTGTCACTCCTCCTGACGATGACACAGTCAATGAGGTGCCAGTGTTTCGAGCGAGGGTGCATCCACGATGTCCTATTTCTCATGGGGAGACGGAAAATTGTGTTCGTAATCAGGAGATCATGTTCGGCACATGTCTGAAGGAGGCGGAGTCCATTGCCACTGCCAGAGTAACTAACAACAAATGCCTGAAAGAGGTTAATGAAACTAGAGCATTATATACAACAATAAGAAACAGACAAACAGCTTTCTTTGGTCATGTTATGAGAAGAGAGGCATTGGAGAACATCATGACGACTGGAAAGATCAAAGGGAAGAGAGGCTGAGGTCGATCAAGAGAAATGATGCTGGATGGATTGAGACGGTGGCATGTAGGAATATCAGCAAAAGAGTTGATCCAGAAAACCAAGGACCGAGATCTGTGGGGAGACATGAACGCCTACGCCAGCTGGTATGGACTTGGTGATGATGATATGATGATAGTGACCTCTTTAGCCTGCTCTTTTAGATTTCCAGCAACCAAGGGATTTCTTAATATGCATCAACATGCACACAGATCCTGCTAGGGATTTTCTATGTGCATCAACGTGCACACAGGTCCTGCTAGGGATTTTCTATGTGCATCAACGTGCACACAGGTCCTGCTAGGGATTTTCTATGTGCATCAACGTGCACACAGGTCCTGCTAGGGATTTTCTATGTGCATCAACGTGCACACAGGTCCTGCTAGGGATTTTCTATGTGCATCAATGTGCACACAGGTCCTGCTAGGGATTTTCTATGTGCATCAATGTGCACACAGGTCCTGCTAGGGATTTTCTATGTGCATCAACGTGCACACAGGTCCTGCTAGGGATTTTTTAATATGCATCAACATGCACACAGGTCCTGCTAGGGATTTTTTAATATGCATTAATGTGCACACCGGTCCTGCTAGGGATTTCTTATGTGCGCCAATGTGCACACAGGTCCTGCAAGTTGTTCATCCTTATCTGAGACGACTAAACATCCAATACCTAACCCCAGGGTCAGGGGGATGTACTGCTGATATTTTCCTGAAATCCAGTCAACACTGTGAGTCAAGCCTGGTCTGCTTGAGGTAAAGGCAGAAGCTAGTCTTTGATCTACACCATTCCTTGTGCGGTACCTCCTTACAAGTAAACATCCGATAGAATTATAAACATGTCATTGTGGATGACAGCCTTCTTACAATTGATGGGATTATAACTATGCCACCCATTGTCAATGCCAGCCTTAAAAATCTGTATCCTACAAGTCAACAATTGATGGGATTATAACTAGCTAGTAGTACATATCCAATAACAACTCTTGGGACAGGAAGTGGAGTGGCACTATTCAACTACCGGATATTAGCGACTCTGATTTCATAAGATTTTGCGCACTAATAATATTAACTTACCAGATTATGTCAAGATTGTGATAAAAGAGAAAAAGATTACTGGGCATAGTGTTGAACAAATGATTCTTCCCAGCTTCAAATATTGTTCTTTGTAGGTCAGCATGGCCAAATGGATAAGAACATGTGTTCTTAAATATCCGGTGAGCTGATGACGAGGTATGTTCAACCCCTACACCGGACAGTTGGACTAACATGCTGACCTATCGTCCTTGACTTGGGGACATAAATTACAAGTACGCCTGAAGTCGGAGTGGGTTTGCCTGATGGCGAGGGACAATGTTAATAGGGAAAGCTAATCCACATGCAGAATTCAGTCCAGGACTACTAGAAGTAGTGTGTATGGACTACGCTTGAGTTCAAAGCCAGCCAGTGGGAAACAAATATTGTGCTTCTACCCAGATATCTAGTATGGACTAAGCTTGAGTTCAAAGCCAGCCAGTGGGAAACAAATATTGTGCTTCTACCCAGATATCTAGTATGGACTACGCTTGAGTTCAAAGCCAGCCAGTGGGAAACAATATTGTGCTTCTACCCAGATATCTAGGATGGACTACGCTTGAGTTCAAAGCCAGCCAGTGGGAAACAAATATTGTGCTTCTACCCAGATATCTAGGATGGACTACGCTTGAGTTCAAAGCCAGCCAGTGGGAAACAAATATTGTGCTTCTACCCAGATATCTAGTATGGACTACGCTTGAGTTCAAAGCCAGCCAGTGGGAAACAAATATTGTGCTTCTACCCAGATATCTAGGATGGACTACGCTTGAGTTCAAAGCGAGCCAGTGGGAAACAAATATTGTGCTTCTACCCAGATATCTAGGATGGACTACGCTTGAGTTCAAAGCCAGCCAGTGGGAAACAAATATTGTGCTTCTACCCAGATATCTAGGATGGACTACGCTTGAGTTCAAAGCGAGCCAGTGGGAAACAAATATTGTGCTTCTACCCAGATATCTAGGATGGACTACGCTTGAGTTCAAAGCCAGCCAGTGGGAAACAAATATTGTGCTTCTACCCAGATATCTAGGATGGACTACGCTTGAGTTCAAAGCGAGCCAGTGGGAAACAAATATTGTGCTTCTACCCAGATATCTAGGATGGACTACGCTTGAGTTCAAAGCCAGCCAGTGGGAAACAAATATTGTGCTTCTACCCAGATATCTAGTATGGACTACGCTTGAGTTCAAAGCCAGCCAGTGGGAAACAAATATTGTGCTTCTACCCAGATATCTAGTATGGACTACGCTTGAGTTCAAAGCCAGCCAGTGGGAAACAAATATTGTGCTTCTACCCAGATATCTAGGATGGACTACGCTTGAGTTTCAAAGCCAGCCAGTGGGAAAACAAATATTGTGCTTCTACCCAGATATCTAGGATGGACTACGCTTGAGTTCAAAGCCAGCCAGTGGGAAACAAATATTGTGCTTCTACCCAGATATCTAGGATGGACTACGCTTGAGTTCAAAGCCAGCCAGTGGGAAACAAATATTGTGCTTCTACCCAGATATCTAGGATGGACTACGCTTGAGTTCAAAGCCAGCCAGTGGGAAACAAATATTGTGCTTCTACCCAGATATCTAGGATGGACTACGCTTGAGTTCAAAGCCAGCCAGTGGGAAACAAATATTGTGCTTCTACCCAGATATCTAGTATGGACTACGCTTGAGTTCAAAGCCAGCCAGTGGGAAACAAATATTGTGCTTCTACCCAGATATCTAGTATGGACTACGCTTGAGTTCAAAGCCAGCCAGTGGGAAACAAATATTGTGCTTCTACCCAGATATCTAGTATGGACTACGCTTGAGTTCAAAGCCAGCCAGTGGGAAACAAATATTGTGCTTCTACCCAGATATCTAGTATGGACTACGCTTGAGTTCAAAGCCAGCCAGTGGGAAACAAATATTGTGCTTCTACCCAGATATCTAGTATGGACTACGCTTGAGTTCAAAGCCAGCCAGTGGGAAACAAATATTGTGCTTCTACCCAGATATCTAGTATGGACTACGCTTGAGTTCAAAGCCAGCCAGTGGGAAACAAATATTGTGCTTCTACCCAGATATCTAGTATGGACTACGCTTGAGTTCAAAGCCAGCCAGTGGGAAACAAATATTGTGCTTCTACCCAGATATCTAGTACGGACTACGCTTGAGTTCAAAGCCAGCCAGTGGGAAACAAATATTGTGCTTCTACCCAGATATCTAGTATGGACTACGCTTGAGTTCAAAGCCAGCCAGTGGGAAACAAATATTGTGCTTCTACCCAGATATCTAGTATGGACTACGCTTGAGTTCAAAGCCAGCCAGTGGGAAACAAATATTGTGCTTCTACCCAGATATCTAGTATGGACTACGCTTGAGTTCAAAGCCAGCCAGTGGGAAACAAATATTGTGCTTCTACCCAGATATCTAGTATGGACTACGCTTGAGTTCAAAGCCAGCCAGTGGGAAACAAATATTGTGCTTCTACCCAGATATCTAGTATGGACTACGCTTGAGTTCAAAGCCAGCCAGTGGGAAACAAATATTGTGCTTCTACCCAGATATCTAGTATGGACTACGCTTGAGTTCAAAGCCAGCCAGTGGGAAACAAATATTGTGCTTCTACCCAGATATCTAGTATGGACTACGCTTGAGTTCAAAGCCAGCCAGTGGGAAACAAATATTGTGCTTCTACCCAGATATCTAGTATGGACTACGCTTGAGTTCAAAGCCAGCCAGTGGGAAACAAATATTGTGCTTCTACCCAGATATCTAGTATGGACTACGCTTGAGTTCAAAGCCAGCCAGTGGGAAACAAATATTGTGCTTCTACCCCAGATATCTAGTATGGACTACGCTTGAGTTCAAAGCCAGCCAGTGGGAAACAAATATTGTGCTTCTACCCAGATATCTAGTATGGACTACGCTTGAGTTCAAAGCCAGCCAGTGGGAAACAAATATTGTGCTTCTACCCAGATATCTAGTATGGACTACGCTTGAGTTCAAAGCCAGCCAGTGGGAAACAAATATTGTGCTTCTACCCAGATATCTAGTATGGACTACGCTTGAGTTCAAAGCCAGCCAGTGGGAAACAAATATTGTGCTTCTACCCAGATATCTAGTATGGACTACGCTTGAGTTCAAAGCCAGCCAGTGGGAAACAAATATTGTGCTTCTACCCAGATATCTAGTATGGACTACGCTTGAGTTCAAAGCCAGCCAGTGGGAAACAAATATTGTGCTTCTACCCAGATATCTAGTATGGACTACGCTTGAGTTCAAAGCCAGCCAGTGGGAAACAAATATTGTGCTTCTACCCAGATATCTAGTATGGACTACGCTTGAGTTCAAAGCCAGCCAGTGGGAAACAAATATTGTGCTTCTACCCAGATATCTAGTATGGACTACGCTTGAGTTCAAAGCCAGCCAGTGGGAAACAAATATTGTGCTTCTACCCAGATATCTAGTATGGACTACGCTTGAGTTCAAAGCCAGCCAGTGGGAAACAAATATTGTGCTTCTACCCAGATATCTAGTATGGACTACGCTTGAGTTCAAAGCCAGCCAGTGGGAAACAAATATTGTGCTTCTACCCAGATATCTAGTATGGACTACGCTTGAGTTCAAAGCCAGCCAGTGGGAAACAAATATTGTGCTTCTACCCAGATATCTAGTATGGACTACGCTTGAGTTCAAAGCCAGCCAGTGGGAAACAAATATTGTGCTTCTACCCAGATATCTAGTATGGACTACGCTTGAGTTCAAAGCCAGCCAGTGGGAAACAAATATTGTGCTTCTACCCAGATATCTAGTATGGACTACGCTTGAGTTCAAAGCCAGCCAGTGGGAAACAAATATTGTGCTTCTACCCAGATATCTAGGATGTGTTTCTAAGTCATAAACTGTGTTTTATTTAGCAATTTTTCCATTGTTCTACCATGCATGATTCAAATCAGCATCAATTTTTATGTGTATTTAGCAGGTTTTGGCTGTTAAAGTTAGCTAGCATCTTCCAATCTGCAATTATGAAAATCACATGCTGTAATGTCTAATTTCAATGGTGGAAAATAGCTATTTTCCTTGTCATAATCCAGCAATGACGATTTAATATTGTTATGACATATTGACAGTGACTGACTAGCCAATGAAGGCATGTTGGCATAAAACAATAATTATAGTAATTATGTGTAAATTTTCACCACTCCGCCAGGACGAGAGTGCTTATTTTTGGGTAACGACTTCACAAGGGAGTCAGCCTCAAAGATCTGCATCTTACAAGTATACAATTGATTGGATTGTAACATCATCATCATCAAGTGCCTTGTCGATATGGTTGATCATGCATATCTAATTCTTGCGATCGTGGGTGTTGGATATGTGGTTGGGAGATGTGTGTTTGGCTGAGTGGTTGGGGGTGTGTGGGTGGGTGGTGGAGGATATGTGGGTGGGTGAGTGTTGGTAGGTTATGGGATGGGTGGAGGATGTGTGCGTGTGGATGGGTATATGTGTGAAGGTGGGGGGATGTGTGGGTGGGTGATGGATGGGTGGATGCATGCATGTGTGCCTGGGTTTGTATGTGGGTGGGTGAAGGATGTATGGTGGGTGGGAGATGTGTGTGTGTGGGGAGATGGTGTATATGGGGGTGTGTGTGGGTTGGGTGGATGGATGGGGCAATGTATGTGCCTGTGGGTATGTGTGCGGTTGGGTGGTGGATGTGTGTGTGTGGGGACACGCAGATGGATAGGGGATGGGAGGGCGATTTGTCTCATAACATGGTAACATGCATTGTCTATGTTTATAACATTTGACAATGTTTTTTTCCTATGTGAATGCACTATGCACTGATGAATGAAAGATGAGTGATTGAAAGGGCCGAATGTAAGATGGGCCTGCGTGGCCAATTTGTTACCGTTTGAAAATAAAGTTTGTTTGTTCGTTTTTTTTGTTCGACCTCTGATGGCATGAATCAGTTTGTGTGTTGACTCCCTTCCTCGCCATGACACAAGACTGTCAAGAATTTTCTCTTTCTGTCCTCCTCTATCCCTCTTCCTACAAATCTTTCCGGTGGTAACATGTTCCAGTTTTTGTATTCTCCTGTGGCCAAAACATGACGACTGCCTCTGTCTGATATTTGAGGTCAGTTGTCTGTTTGACCAGACATCCCTCAAGGTCAACATGGCCAAATGCGTAAGAGCATTCGTTCTTAAACTTCCGGTGTGCTGATGCTGAGGTAGCAGGTTCAACTTCTACACCGGGCGGTTGGACTAAAATGTTGACTTCTCGTCCTTGACTTGGGGATGTACATCACAAGTACCTCTGAAATCAGAGTGGGATTGCATGATGGCGAGGGGGAACTGGTAATAAGGAAAGCTAATTTACATGCAACAATCAGTCCAGTACAGTCGGCAGTAGTGGCAACTACTAGAAGTAGTAGCATGTGTATGGGCTATGTTTGAATGTAAAGTGAGCAAGCGAAAATAGAACACGCGAAAAAAAATAAAAAATAAACAAGGATTAAAGAAAAAAATAAAATGAAACAGAATAAATATCCAGGAAAGGTATTGACAGGTGAGGTGGAGTAAGAGGGGAAAAGGACAGGGGTGTCATAGAGACACAGATATAATACTGCCAAGTAAATATGAAAGTGAAAGAAAGAAAAGGAAGGATGAAAGAAAGAATGATTGGAAGAAGGAATGCAAGAATGAAAGAAAGAAACAAACAAACAAAGACAGAAATAGAACAAAAAGGATAGAGTGTAAGCTAAGGAATGAAGAGTGGCTACAGAGGGCTAAGGAGGGTGAGAAGAAGGGAGAGGAGGAAGAATAAAAAGCCAAAGAAAGAGAGGGTGAGTAGGTGTATGTGAGAGAGAGATAGACAGAGAAAGATGGAGAGGGAGAGTATTTGTATTGTGTGTGTGTGTAGAGAGAGAGAGAGAGAGAGAGAGAGAGAGAGAGAGAGAGAGAGAGAGAGAGAGAGAGAGAGAGAGAGAGAGAGAGAGAGAGAGAGAGAGAGAGAGATGCAAGAAAACATTAAGAAAACAAATGAAACACCACAGAAGCCAAAAATGCCACAATTGCTCCAGTAAAACTATGGTCAACCCTCAGACAAGCAACATTTTTATGCACTTCAAAATTGGCAAGACAAGAAAAAAGTCACAAGGTCAAAGCTGTTGGTGAAAAATAAAAACCATAACTAAATTTACACAATGACATTAACCCTGTACGAAATCTGGCAATTATCATTGCCACCCTGGCACATGCATCTATTTACAAGTTACATTACAAAAGTAGAAAATACCCTGGCCACAGTAGACTGTAAGGACGTTATAATCAGACATTGCAAATCACAACTCATTAAATAGTGTTGTGTTTAAGATACAACAAACCCTGTATTGCGTCACTAATATGTTGTGTTTAAGACAAGACAAACTCTTTGTGTCACTAATATGTTGTGTTTAAGATACCATTTATCCCTTCAACAAACTCACCCAATTCTTTTGCCATCTCACGCAATACCGCCCATGTTTTCAATATCTGTCGGCATCATGTAGCAAAGGGATAGTGAACACGATTCACAATGCAGCATACCATGTTCAAAATAAACTGCAGGCGATTCAGAAGCACACCAAGATTGTCTTGGTGTGCTTTCACTTTATCAGGACAGTTTCTGCTGCTTTTTTCGAGATACTTTTCAGGAACTCACACACCAAGGTATGCATCTCTGACGTGTCAGACTTCAACAAGCATGTATGTAAGGTACGCTTTCTCTGGGCAGGTTATATTCAAGGTAAAGGGCTCTGTCCACCCATGAGTAGGTTTAAGTTTCCTAATAAATTTGCCATGGCTGTTGCCTTACAGCCTACTCTGTGATTTCCAACTGCTGTGGGGTGTTTAACATCCGCAACTTGCACACAAGACCTCAAGTTTTTAGCCCTTATCTGAGAAGGCTAGGTACCCGATCTCACTACCTGAGAATTCAGGAGGGCGTATAATATCAGATGCCAATGGTTCTTGGGTGAAAATCCCAGCCCTATACAGGGATCCAACCCAGTACCTTCTGAGCCTGGGTGGTACACTGTGACCTTTCAGCCATGACTTCCCCAGAACTACATAATGCGCATGGCCATTGGATCATTGGCAGTTCAGCCATTTGTTGGATGATGTAGATAGTGAGTACCGTGGTGTACTACTGACATTCATACATGTTGGTTATCATGTCATGTCGGAAAGATGCAATTATTCTGATTTGAGAGATAAAGGGGAACAGAACACAGAGATGGAAAGCGGATCAAGGACCTAGCTAAAATTGACCTCACTGCACCAGGCTTTATCACATATGGCTCGGCCTCTTTCAGCTGGGCGGCCTGATGAAAATGTTAAATAGAGAACAAACTCCGCAGCTCCAGCAACGATCCTCAGGAGTCTCCGAGGAAATTGCACTTGTGAACACAATGATGAAGTCTGGAATCGAACCCACAACATTCAGAAAGCTTAACCACTTTTAGCCATGGAGAGTTTATGCAGTGGACTTTTGTCCAATTTAAATCTGAAGTTATAAGGCAAAAGCAAAACTGGTAGCAGAATTGTAACAATATCAAATTTTTCAAAGCCAAAATAAATATCTGGAACATCACAAATTTCATCTGAAAATTTCATTAATTTAACCATCTAAAAATATAATAATAATTTTGCTATCCAATAGTAAAGATGACTCTTTCGAGATGAGGTACAGGCGTGAATGAGGAGAAAGATGCAAAGGATATGGATTGTACAGATCTGCCTCCTTTAATAAAAAAACATTTAAAAAATAAGATCCGAAGCAGGGAACTTGCTTTGGGTCCGTGATGTGACAAGACCAGCTGTGGGTCCATGATCTTGTACAGGTCATCACATTATTTGACTTGCTCCCAATGTGCATTATCAATGCCTGTATCAATCATGTCCTGCTTACACACATCTTTGTATCGTAGTAGAGGCCGACCCTGAGATCTCTTACCCACCTGTAATTCACCAAAACATATATCCTTTGGTATTCTACCATCATCCATCCTTCTAACGTGTCCTATCTACAAAGACTGAGCATGGAACAAACTGTCACACAACATGATCTTTCCAATACTTCAGTATTTGTGATTTTGTCTTGCCACTTAATACCAAGTATTCTTTGCAGACACCGCATATGAAAGCTGTTGAAACATTTCTCTTGGTGTGAGTAAATTGTCCAGGCTTTACTGTCATAAAGAAGAGTACTAAGGATACAGGCTTGATAGACAAGGACTTTTGTTTTGGCAGTAAGCTTCCTGTTCTCCCACTCTTTTTCTTAACCTAAGTAATTCATTAATGAACAACACATTAAATGGTTTGGCCTCTCACAAGATTGCCCCGGTACCATTTACAACAAAGAGCCAAATTGGAGAAATATACAAAGCAAGGGGAAGAACATATACAAGATGGAATGATGATATCAAGAACAAAATTAGAGTAATGAAGACCAGTCTATAAATTGCATTGTAAAAAGCATACTTCTTCTTCTTCTGCGTTCATCCAGAGAGTTTTTTCGGACGTGATTGTGTTGTGCCTGTTTACAGCAGAGTTGTGTTCTTGCACTGTTAGGCTGACACATCCGACTTCTGCTGGCATTTATTGACTGGGTTAAAAGCAAACAAGAAGATCCTGAAATCCCCACTCAACACTTCACTGAGGTAAATAAGAGGGCATGAAGAAACAAGAAGAAGAAATCAAATTCTTCACTTAAAGCAAAATTCAGCAATGTGGGATCACAAACTTTATTGCCCACCTCCCACATCAACTTGAGTAATCTGGAGATTTACAACCATAAATCAAGCAATGTTTGATTCTACTTTTGAGTATGAGCAAAACTACTGATGAAAACAAAACAAAAATGCGTACAGTTCTATGCTTGTTTTAAACATTTGCCATTTGTAATTAAAGTTGGAACAAGACACATACTCAAATCTTGGTATTGAAAAACTTGTGTCCAATCAAGCGCTGCCACATATCAGATCAATGTAACAGATCAAGCTAATCACTAAAAATAAAATGCTAAAACATTTAACAATGCAATTTGTACATGAGTAATGTACACACTTTTCATAATGAATATGTAATATTGTGCCAGATATTTTGCTGTGTCCTTGTGAATACATGACTTAATAGTTAAATGAGTAGTTCATAATTATGCGATGGCAGTGACTTGTGTTAATCATGTAATGTACGAGCTTTCATAAAGAACGTTACATTGTGCCAGGTATTTTGCTGTGTTCTTGTGAATAAATGACCCAATAGTTAAATAAGTAGTTCATAATTGTGTGACCCCAATGACAAAATGTGTTAATCATGTCATGTACAAGCTTTTCGTATTGAATATATTATAATGTGCAAGGTATTTTGTGCATAATTAATGAATAAGCTTTTCATAATGAATATATTGTGTTGTGCCAGGTATTTTGTGTAGTTTGCTGTACTCTTGTGAATAAATGACCGTATGGTTAAACACGTAGTTCATAATTGCATGATCCCAATGAAAACATCCTGGCCAGTCTCCATGGCGATGGCATTGCAGACTGCGATTCATGATGCCACTGACCCACGTTTGAAACACAGCAGCGACCGATTTGGCAGCAGACCGTGTCGTGCTGGTTTTAACGTGTTGGTATGGGAGCCGGTCGCTCAGAAAGCAATGGCAAACAACTGAACGTAAAAACATGCCAAGACAACAACGGCAGTAAAATGCTGGTGTTGACTGTAACGTCCTGTAAACGGATATGCAACTTAAAACAAAAATGACAACATGTGTTAATCATGTGGCCACCCAGCATTTCTCAGTTTGACACGACTGATTTACAACGTGCAAGGTATGTTACAGTGTTACTATTCTTGGCTTCTCTTGAAGGTCCTGGTAACCAATGGGAAACTCTCCTACGACATGAAAGGTAGGTTATGTTACTATTCTTGGCTTCTCTTGAAGGTCCTGGTAACCACTGGGAAAACCCCCTACGACAAACAAGGTGGGTTATGTTACTATTCTCTTTTTTTTTTTAAAGGACGTCTCCACATAGGACAGATGAGGTGGCCGAGAGGGTAAGGCGATGTACTAGGACAGTTTGTGGTTCGAAGATCCTCGCTTTTAATCTGCGACATCTTAAAAACATTTGACAATAATTCGTCATTTTTAGTATCGTAGTTTGTGCAAAATTTTTTTTACGATGGGACAAGTATTATCGCGGGTGTGCTGCTGCAGCCAGTGGCGACAATTGCCTGCGAACAATTTTGCACTCCAATTTACACTGACATTGACAGGCGGCAATGCGCTGCCACCTGCCAGCGATGTGCCGTGCCAGCGATGCGACGGAATACATATGTAGGCGCAGAGAAGAAATTAACCACCAAGTGGCTATAATGCGAGCTAATTTGCCAGGAGAACAATTTTGCACTCCAATTTACACTGACATTGACAGGCGGCAATGCGCCGCCACCTGCCAGCGATGTGCCGGCCCCGCCACCTGCCAGCGATGTGCCGGCCCCGCCACCTGCCAGCGATGTGCCGTGGCAGCGATGCGGCGGAATACGTATGTAGGCGCAGAGAAGAAATTAACCACCAAGTGGCTATAATGCGAGCTAATTTGCCAGAACAATTTTGCACTCCAATTTACACTGACATTGACAGGCGGCAATGCGCCGCCACCTGCCAGCGATGTGCCGGCCCTGCCACCTGCCAGCGATGTGCCGGCCCCGCCACTTGCCAGCGATGTGCCGTGGCACGCGATGCGGCGGAATACGTATATAGGCGCAGAGAAGAAATTAACCACCAAGTGGCTATAATGCGAGCTAATTTGCCAGGAGAACAATTTTGCACTCCAATGTACACTGACATTGACAGGCGGCAATGCGCCGCCACCTGCCAGCGATGTGCCGACCCCGCCACCTGCCAGCGATGTGCCGACCCCGCCACCTGCCAGCGATGTGCCGTGGCAGCGATGCGGCGGAATACGTATGTAGGCGCAGAGAAGAAATTAACCACCAAGTGGCTATAATGCGAGCTAATTTGCCAGGAGAACAATTTTGCACTCCAATTTACACTGACATTGACAGGCGGCAATGCGCCGCCACCTGCCAGCGATGTGCCGGCCCCGCCACCTGCCAGCGATGTGCCGACCCCGCCACCTGCCAGCGATGTGCCGTGGCAGCGATGCAGCGGAATACGTATGTAGGCGCAGAGAAGAAATTAACCACCAAGTGGCTATAATGCGAGCTAATTTGCCAGGAGAACAATTTTGCACTCCAATTTACACTGACATTGACAGGCGGCAATGCGCCGCCACCTGCCAGCGATGTGCCGGCCCCGCCACCTGCCAGCGATGTGCCGACCCCGCCACCTGCCAGTGATGTGCCGTGGCAGCGATGCGGCGGAATACGTATGTAGGCGCAGAGAAGAAATTAACCACCAAGTGGCTATAATGTGAGCTAATTTGCCAGGAGCTGACGCCAGGACAAGCCAAGTGGAAATCTTGAAGTTAGCTACACGTTCAATGGGTTTTACCCAATAACGCATCATGATGAGTTTTAATATTTCTTAACAATAAAAGTAACGGGGCAGATTTTGCCCAAAAAAATCCCAACTGCATCTGCTAGTGACAGTGTGACATTCGCCACAATGTAACAAACCACAATATAATATGCCTACATCTCTGAGTCTTTTCAATTTAGCATAATTTTATATTACACAATTTTATATGTTAAAGGTAAAGAACCCATTTACACACCCTATGGTGCATGGATCATTTGGTGCTAGACCCATATTTCTATAGATGAAATGGCTGTCTTTACTTCCCACGACATTTCTTGGTACCTATTTTTATATATAAATTTTTAAATCTTGTTTAGACTTACACAATATGTAGAAAAGAATTGTCTTTTAACTAAACAGATTTAATGATTAGACACAACGACATCTTCATGACATACCGATTTCTGATCTGGTCAGTGTCCTGGCAGCCATCTTTACATCCCAGAATATTTCCTGGCATATGTTTTAGGCTGCGAGACCAAATCAAGTTTTAAAAATCTGCCTCGGTGAGAATTCAAAAATATGATCACCCGAGCGCAGCTATATGATCACCTGACTGATCTGAAGGACGTCATTAAAGTTTGCGAACTATTCGTCTTCTGTTTTAGAGACTGCACCACGACGTCCGCCATGGCTATAACATGAGTATTTTGTACCTTTTGATATTGTGTAGTAACTTTAACTATGTAGTATGTACTATTTGATGGATATTGTATGACATTGGTCTTGTTTCCCGTACATATGTATCTACAGTGTTTGCCATACATGAGGCGCTGGAATCTCTTTCCCCCAGGTGGATTGGGCCCGTTAACTATTACAGCAGCCAATCTAGGAGACGGAAAACTCTGATTATAAACCCCAAAGTTTAAGGTGGGCCGACGTGCTGAGGGTGAGCTGGTCGTGAACGTGGAACGTCTGGTATGCGGGCGGGGCGCCGCCAGGCGTATGGACTCCTGAGGGACATCCCCTGCCACTTCCCTAGCAGGCAGGCTCTACTAAAGGGGCCGTTTATTTCCTGCAATATCCAAACTTTGTTTATGAAATCAATTAAATATGGAAATCGTCGCCGGAGCTACGGAGCACATGCTCTGCGCTTGACACATCCTTCAGAGGCTAGCGAAGAGTGAGGAGGAGAAGACGAGGAAATGGTGTGAGAAGAAGGCATAGAAATAGGAGGGCAGGCGCCAGGAGAACAAGACGAAAAGTGGAGAGACTAGGTCTCAACCATATAAGAGTGGGATACTGGAACTGTCGTAGTGACAGGCAGAGAGGTCCTGTTTTGGAGCTGGCTAATATATGATTTTGATGTCCTCATGCTCCAGGAGCTAAATACAGACAAATACCATTGCCCTGGGTACGCCACTTATATAAACCCTACTGGGCAGAAGAGACATGGGCAAGGTCTGCTGGTGAAGGAAGAAGTGAAGCATGTGGTACTTGACTTAAGCCAGTGGAATTACAGCAAGAGAGGTCCACGGTATACAAATGGAGATTGATGGCTTAAGTTGGAACATCATAAATGTATATGCCATAGTGGACTGTTTTGTCAGAAAGGAACACTGGGACTGGCTTAAGGAATTGGAAGAATTACTGGGTGATAGGCTACTCATATGTGGAGACTTCAATGCGAGGAACAGAGATTGGGACAGTAGTGGAGAAAACCGACTAGGGAATTGCCCTTGCGGATGCCATGGTGATGCAGTCTGCATAAAATGATGGTAGGCCGACTAGAATGGCAATGAGGCCTGGCGATGCAGACACAGCTATTGACTTGGCACTTGTCTCCCAGTCACCAATCCTTGATGTAAAGTGGACTCTTCCCCCCCCCCCCCCCCCCCCCCCCCAATGTGTCTCCAACTTGTTGTGGATCTCTAGATCCAGGAAAGTTAAGGCTGGGAGAGCGCACAAGACCTTCCGGTATGAGTGGACCGACAGCCTTCATGGACGCCTCAGACAGGGGGCATTTAACAGGACTGTTAAAACCCCTTTTTTGCATCCCCCATGGTGGACCCTAGAAGTAGACCACGTTTGGAAAGCAAAGAGAGCTGCAGTTGAAGCAGCTAAGGAAAGTGCGACAGACACCCCGAAGCTCACGAGAGGAAGTGGATACAGCGGAAAATGTCAAGAAAGACAAGGTGGAGGTTTTCAAGCGCTGTGCTGCAGAGGCCAAAGAGGAATGTTTCATGAAGGAGATTGGAGGTGATAAAACATTGCAAAAATTCTGGAAACTGCACAGACAAATACAAAGAAAAGAGCGGCCTATGACAGTGGGAACTATTTATAGAGATGATGGTTTGCGCGTGACAACAGACAAAGAGAAAAGGGAGGCGTTTCTCCAGAGATTTTTAGAGCAGACCAATCATAATGTTGCGGACACCAGGAATGCAGTTAGGAGTTATCTGGCACCATAAAGAATATGCCTTATGAAGACATCATACGGTTTGAAGATGTTAAACATATTTTGAAAAAGGTAAAAGACACAGCACCAGGGCCTGATGGGATCAGGTATGGCCACATGAAGGGTTTGAGCGATGCAGACCTGGAGGAGATGACCGACTGCTTTAACCAGAGCATCATTATCCAATTTATTCCTTTGCTTCCTTTATGAGTCTTGGTAAATTTAGGGTAAATCCTTTAATAACCCCCCCCCCCCCCCCCCCCCCCCCCAAATCACACATGAATCTGGGTTTAACTGACTATTTTAAATGGTTCCAGTGATTTTGCTTGATATTTAAAAAAAAATATATGGCATAAAGTTGAAGACAGGGGGGGGGGGGGGGGGGGGGGGGGGGGGGGGGGGTGTTTGCCACCTCCCAACACACTGTCATAATAACAACAGTGTTGGAATCAGAGATACAGCATCTGCCTCATAACTTGAGAAGGCTACATACACATAAAGCTGAGAATCTTTATGAAATAAGGACCCCGAGGATATTACTATCATCCGATATTACTATCATCCAATATTATGTCATGACGCACAAGCTCTACCTGGACATTCATGATGCAGATTCCTGAGATAGGTTGTAGTTCGGGTTGCGGATTGGTTACCTAGCTTTCTCAAATAAGTGTTTAAAAAAAACGACTAAGGCCATATGCACATGAAAATTCACTCAGCAATTGCAAATGGGAAAGAGCAAGCCAGACCAGATACTGACCTACCATAAGCCATGTCACAGCAGCGGACACACGTCTATCTACAATGTCGGACAGTAAACTGCTACAACTAAAACTCTACTTGAAAGGAATACAAATCGAAGTCCCGTAGATTGCACAATATATGTCCATCCCCATATTAAGTAACAAAAGTCAGATCCTACGTCACAGAGATTACACAATATATGTCCTCCCCATATTAAGTAACAAAATTCAGATCCTACGTCACAGAGATTACACAATATATGTCATCCCCTAATTAAATAATCAAAATGCACATCTCACATTGTATGGCAACAGTATGCATATGTTCGCATCAAACAGCAGAAACACAAACATGGCAAGAGAGTTAACATGACAATAAAACAAGTGAACAAGTCAAGAAAGCAATAACAACCATGGTTATATTATGTTAGTGTATCTTGAGGATCTATAAGGCAGACGTGGTCGGGGCCCTTTGAAATCGTGTATACAGTGCAGAAGTATGGATCACCACAGCCTGGAGAAGATGGTGCTACAGGAAGTGACCAGAGGATCCGGCCGACACTCAGAGAACTCCAAGGAAAGGCCAGGTGGACACATAAGCAGACTGCTACTGGTATCATTAGTATTGGGACTCTTCACTGGCTGTTGAAGATGAGAACAAAGCAGGTATGGGAATGTCCCAAATGCTGTGATGTAAATTCTAGCAGAAAGAACAAAGGAACTTTTCACACACCATATGGAGTATTGGGAATGTGGTGCTAACCCCACATTTTTAGACCAATCGGCACTTGATGGATGCAAGATTAAGTCTGGTGACATACAGTGACCTCACAAGTGTGGAGACCTTGCTTCAATATCTTAAAAACAGATTTGTATAGAAATTATAACTAGGATAGGCATTGGTTTAGCTTACATGTAGATTCATGCAGAAATGGTAGCTAGGATGAAGATAGATTTTTTTAAATCTTATATGTAGGCTGATGTAGAAATAGTAGCTAGGATAGATATGTGTAAAATCATGTAGAAATAGCAGCTTGGATAGAGATAGATTTATGTTACATATACGCTCTTGTAGAAATAGTAGCTTAGATATAGTTTTAAATATGTAGCCTGATGTAGAAACAGTAGCTAGGATAGATGTAGATTTATCTTATATGTAGATTTGTTTATAACAGTAGCTAGGATAGACGCAGGTGTTTATCTTATATACAGACTGATGTAGAAATGGTTGGTTAGATAGAGTTAGATTTTTTCAGCTGTGAAAGGCTAGAAATATTGATGAACATATAAACTTATTAACATCGCACCGCTGTCTCGAAATCTATCGGACTTATGGCGCTGTGTTCACAAGTTATTTTTGTAACTGGAGTCTGACAGAATATGAAGAGCAAATGAGCTGTATAGAATTAATTGTGATTCCCTACCACTTGGGGCCTCTTACTGGGTTGTTAACTAGTCACTCGAGGATGAAGGAGAAGGAGGAGGAAGAAGAAGAAGTAGAGAAAGAAAGACACTGATGTTTTGCATCCAGACCCTCACAAAACCACAAAAGCCCATACACTGTTGTTCCATCCCCATGCGGTTTATTCCACACATGGTCAGTTGCGCTTACATGTTGACTTTTCGTTCAGAAAGTAATGGTGGCAAATTACTGTACATAAAATTGCTTAGTAAATTACGTAAGCAGAAAAGAAAAAGGACAAGTTCATTTTTTTTAAAAAGGAGTTGGTAAAGGTTAAGAAAATGAAGGCTGTGTGTTCATATTGAGTATTTGTTATTTGGAGGACAGAGAAATGTTTCCTTGTCTCATCACGCACTGGTAGCCGCAGTAGCTAGCACACTTTCATCCCACCCAGTGGTCATAAGTTCAATTTCCTATGACAAAGATTTTTTACACTGACCTCGACACCCAGGTCGACCCACTTTAAATTGGGTACAAGGAAATGCTTTGGGAAGTGCGGGCGGCCAGTATGACATGGATCACATGACCATCAAGTGCTGATTGTTCTACAGACACATTTCAAAGCATGTAAAAGAGCCTTTTATATTAAATTAATTAGGGACTGAAATTCGTGTGTCACGGATGTAAAGAACAGGAAAAATAGATCTTTGAGACATTCACCATTTGCAATGGGAGAGAATACATTTAACACATTATAAATAACCTGATATATATTATTACTCTGTTTAAGATTTTTTTTTTAAAAAGAAAAAAAACTCGTAACTTTACAGACTAGGAATTAGCTACACTTTGTAAGAGCTTACAAAATTAACAATATTAAAAAAAAGACAAAGAATCACAGTACATAATTATATTTTAACATGAAGCTTAAAGGCAAAATATTCACAAATTTGAATGAAATTTTACTTACACCTTGTAAATTATGCTACAAAATATTTCGGCTGCATTCTTATAATATCAAAAAAATATGAAAAGAAAATAGCAAGAACAAACGTGGAAGAACCTTTTGTTGACAATAAAATTGTGATGTGTACATGCTACAAAAAACTGTACATAAATCTGATTTGCATGTCATCAATATAATATCAGAAAATAATTATAGCAGTGAAGAATTCCCCTTCCAAAGTAAACAAAATTAGAAAAAGATAATATCATTCTGCATTGTGATGAGAGAGCTGTGAGTTAGCTAGCTAACAATGATCGCTGGCCATGGAAATAGCTGAAATGTATTGCTGAAATTATTGCTGCTTGCAAGCCCCTTTGTCTTTTTTACCGTCTCCATCTGAAGAGCTCTGTTTCTTATTCTTGTTACGTGACCTTGTGTCTCCTCGTCTCTGTCCTTGAACTGGTTGCCAAGCCGACATGACAGGATCCCCGCCGAAAGTGCCGACTGAAGCAAAGGAACCACATGTCGATGAATCTGTCAATGGAGAGATATCAATCAAAAACTAAAACTGCTGCCCTGATTTGGGACAAGGTGGAAATTGTCTTTGAACTGAATGACATTATGAAACACCCAGTCTCATGACATTGATATCATAGTTTGGGAAAATAAGAATGGATTTATCATCATCATCATCCAGAGGCTTGTAGAACTATCCCCCCAAAATAGCATTGTAAAATGAACCTCTTTCGTAAGACTTATGCTCTGCCTCTTGCTGCCATGTGTAAGTTATCTATCACATCTTTTTGTTGTGGTCTTCCTCTTCTCTGCTTTCCTGATACACCTTCCTCCATAGTTACCTTTTCTGAATCTGAACCCTTTGAATATTGCAACAAACTCACTTACAAACTATGATTATTAAATCAGAACTGTTTAAATACTACAACAGACAAACTCACTCACAAACTATAACTACTAAATGTGAACTCTTTGAATATTACAAAAGACAAACTCACTTACAAATTATGGCTACTAAATCTGAACGGTTTAAATACTACAACAGACAAACTCACATGCACACTATGACTATTAAATCTTAACACACTAAACATTTCTACTAAAATCTCTAAACACTCTTTTCTTTAACAGAAAAAAGTACTGAAAAGTCTCCACTGATGTCCACTCACTTAGTTTATATGTAAGTAGACAGTCAATACCTTATGATGTATGTCAATAGACAGACAACACCTAAAGATGTATGTTAATAGACAGACAACACCTAAAGATGTATGTCAATAGACAGACAACACCTAAAGATGTATGTTAATAGACAGACAACACCTAAAGATGTATGTCAATAGACAGACAACACCTAAAGATGTATGTTAATAGACAGACAACACCTTAAGATGTATGTTAAGAGACAGACAACACCTAAAGATGTATGTCAATAGACAGACAACACCTAAAGATGTATGTCAGTAGACATAACATCTAATGATGTATGTCAATAGACAGAAAACACCTGACTCCCACCTGATGAGGTATGTCAACAGACAGACAACAACTGATGATGTATGTAAATATACAGACACCATAGACAGATGACACCTTATGATATGTGTCAATAGACAGACAACACCTGACTCCAACAATAGACAGACAACACCTGACTCCAACAATAGACAGACAACACCTGACTCCAACAATAGACAGACAACACCTGACTCCAACAATAGACAGACAACACATGACTCCCACCTGATGATGTATGTCAATAGACAGACAACACCTGACTCCAACAATAGACAGACAACACCTGACGATGTATGTCAATAGACAGACAACACCTGACTCCAACAACAGACTGACAACACCTGACTCCAACCTGATGTATGTATATAGACAGACAACACTTGACTCCAACAATAGACAGACAACACCTGACTCCCACCTGATGATGTACGTCAATAGACAGACAACACCTGACTCCAACAATAGACAGACAACACCTGACTCCAACAATAGACAGACAACATCTGACTCCAACAATAGACAGATAACACCTGACTCTCACCTGACGATGTATGTCAATAGACAGACAGCACCTGACTCCCACAATAGACAGACAACACCTGACTCCCATCAGATGATGTATGTCAATAGACAGACAACATCTGACTCCCACAATAGACAGACAACAACTTTACTCCCACAATAGACAGACAATAACTGACTCCCACAATAGACAGACAATACCTGACTCCCATAATAGGCAGACAACTTTATTCCCACAATAGACAGACAATACCTGACTCCCACAATAGACAGACAACACCTGACTCCCACCTGATGATGTATGTCAATAGACAGACAACAACTTGACTCCCACAATAGACAGACAACACCCGACTCACACAATAGACAGACAACAACTGATGAGACAACACTTGACTCCCACAATAGACAAGACAACACCCGACTCCCACCTGATGAAGTAAACAAACAAGCACACACGCTGTCCGACATGTGACACACATAATCACCTTGGAAGCCATGAATAGGTGCTTTAGTTTTTCTTAGACTTCCTCGCAGTCCTGGGTCCCACTCTAGCTCTCCATCTGAAGAATAATCCAGCAAGACAAATAAACATCAACAATTTAATATTAACCAGCTTCCACAAAAACAGTTTGTCAAATTTGAGCTGAGCTGAGTCAAGAACAAACATCATAGCACTCGGAACATTCCCGTATCTGCGACAACCAGCAAAGAGTCCCAATACTAATGGTACCAGTAGCAATCTGATTACATTTGGCTGGCCTTTCGAGTGTCGGCCAGAGCCTCTAGTCATGATGATCTACATCAGGGGTGGCCAACATGAGGCCCGCGGGCCACATGTGGCCCGCCGGGAGTCATGTCGCGGCCCATGGAGTGGGAAGCGACGATGTGGTCGAAGCTATAGCACACTTGCTTTTTTACTTTAATTAACACAAAAATATTAGGTGCGTGGCCCGGCAGGAAATATCATTTCTGAAATTTGGCCCGCCTGCTGAAAAGGTTGGCCACCCCTGATCTACATGTTTCTTGACTAATTTATTAATGTCAAGAGTACACTACCAGACTACTGCACAACAGATGTCATGAAATCTGTTATTGTCACAAAAACAATGCTAGACTTCTGCACATAACAATCTAGTAACATCCAGAAAAACTACAGCACACAACAGTTAAACAAATATATTAACATATAGGGGGGGGGGGGGATGATACTTGATCTTTTGGGTTTGCTTCTACAGAGCCTATGATTGCTGCCATGGCTTCCAGTGAGAACTGTTTATATTTAAATATAGAGTTCAGCCACTTGCTTCTTTGGTCTTTATGTCCAAGTGTATCCATTATTTGTCCTTAATTTGGACAATAGCTTGTGGTCCACATTTTCTATTAAATGTATGGGGGTAGATGAAGTTGTTGATCCTAAGCCAAATATGATGCCTGGACTGCAGTGAGTTTGTGTAGTAAACCCGTGTTAGAATCTACTGATCTCATTTTTGTTTACCTCTAACACTATAGCTTGACAACCTTGGACTGCAGACACACAGTGGCAGCTGATTTGGTTTCATTCTCACAAGATATACAAACCACTTCATTTGTTTCTCTATACATTATTTTGAAAATGAAAAGATAAAAGTTAATAAGCAAAGGGCCGCCACCTGTATCAAAGAGAGTTTACAGAACAAATTTAGAGTTTCAAATTGGCAAGAAATGTGCACTGCCTCAATCAGCTTCCCCTAATTATTGTTACCAACAACCAGAAATGTTTTGAAGAATAAACGTGCACAACAAGAAAACTAAAAAGGGAACAGGGAATTCAAATTAAAGTGTTATTTGAAGCAAGAACAATTTACTCAACATGTAGTAAGTCTATCTGCAGTGACAGATTACTAGTAAACTTTTAAATGAAAGTGAGGGTCCTTTCTGCACACCTTGAGGTGCATTGTACATATGGCGTTAGCCCTATATTAGGGCTTGACATGTGTGGCCGAGTTGAGTTGGAACAAGGGACTAAGATCGCATCACTTGATACTTTCCCCATCCTCATCTTCAACAGCCAGAGAAGAGACCAAATACTAATAGTACCAGCTGTAGTTTGATTATGTGACCTTTCCTCTGAGTACTGATTGTCGGCCAGATTCTCTAGTCACTCCTGGCTGCTCTATTCTCTCCAGGCCATGATGATTTATCTGTTCATCCAGGCTATACACAAGATCCCAGAGTGCCCTGACCACATCTGTCTTATCCGGCACCAATACACCACCACGTGGTGCAGACTCAGCCAATCTATCAGCCTGCTCATGCCCCACAACACCAGCATGTGCTGGGGGAAGATCCCACAAGATCCCTATGTGTGGTGGTGGGCCAAAATTATTTTTTTTTGGGCATATCCTTTATAAGACATCGCTGTCAACACCAGCATTTTACCGCTGTCGTTGATTTCTTGGCAAGATTATGCTCAGTAGTTTGTCATTGCTTTTTGAGCGGCCGGCTAAATTACCCCGTAAGTTACCAATGCGACGAGAACCACTTCCAATTCTTGCGCGCTACGTTACTCTAAATGGATAAACAGCATTACAGAGAAAGTTGTTTAACCCCTAGGCCAGGGAGACTGGCGGTGGGCCTTTGCTACACTAAAAATCTTAAGGACCATAGACCAGGGGGTATACCTTGACAAATCTTGGATAAATTAAACTATACATAATAAAATATACAACACAATAACAACATCAAAAGCACACACATAAACTTATTAACTCATTCAGCACGCAATAATTTCTGTAAAAATACTTTGTGGATTCTTTATCTGATTTCATGTTAAGAACACTGTCTTGCCCAAGGACAGTGAGATATGTTCCTTAGATTCCGATTCCTCTCACGACAGCCGCCTTTTACATCTGGATGTAGATGATGTTAAAGCCTCTTAAGCTAGTGAATTTGGAAGTACTCGAAGGGAAGTGGGGAGTCGCAGTGCAGTGCAGTGGTAAGAACGCTTGCAAACTGATTCTCCGACTTCTGCGTTCGCCCGGAATGTTGTTTTAGACGTAATTGCATTGTGCCTGTTTACAGCAGAGCTGTGATATTTGAACCTTTTGACCAACACATCTGACTTCTTCAGGCATTTGTTGACCGGGTTAACCTTCCTGGGGCATGCTGATTCAGTGGTTATATGTTCATATCCACTTCGAGGTGGAGATTTTGTGAGGTGACCTGGATGCTGAGGTTGACCCAGCCAAAAATGGGAACCAAGAAATGTCTTGGATAGTACAGGCTGGTGTGATACTGACCACATCATTACTGAGTACCAGCCGGTCAAAAATCCCATATACACAATACATCTCAAGGTGTGGAGAAGAGCCCCTTTTCTTGACTTACTTGTCACAAACCCAATACATCACACAGTATACTTACTTACTTACTTGTGTTCGTTGGCTTGAGCTCCAACGCGAAGTCCTGTATGTCGGATGAAGGCATCCTGTTGTCCAACATCAGTGTGATGTCATACAGGACCTGAGTTTTGCGTGAGTATCCGTTGTCCCATGTCTGGCTTATTGGTGTGCAGACTGGTGGTTCCTCGCCGTACAGGCAGACACTCTCCGACTTCGGAGGAATCGGCGATCCTACTGACTTTAGCCAGGACCCCGAAGGGACCTGTTGTCCAGGACGCTCGACGAGGACGCGTCAATAGGTCTTGGCCAGTATATAACCCGGCCCTGGTGCCTTGGAAACACCTCTGCGTTCCATCACACAGTATGAAATAGGTACCTTTACTTACCATTTTGAAGGGGAGGTCTGCATGGCTGAATAGGTATGGGCACTAGCTCTTAAACTTCAGGTGTGTTGATGATGAGGTAGCAGGTTCAACCCCTACAGGGTCGTCATCATCATCATCAAGTGCTTTGCCAGCTGGCCTAGGCATTCACGTCTCTCCACAGATCTCTCTTTTGTATTCTGGATCAAGTTTGATGCTGATATCCCTCCATGCCACCATCTCAATCCATCCAGCATGATTTCTCTTGGTTGGCCCCTGCCTCTTTTCCCTTTGAAATTTCCAATTGTCGCGATGTTCTCCAACCTCTCTTCTCATCACATGACCAAAGAAAGATGTTTGTCTCTTTCTTATTGTTGTATAAAATGTTCTAGTTTCATTAGCCTCTTTCAGGCAGTCGTTGTTAGTTACTTTGGCAGTCCAAGGACTTCAAAACAATTGTCTCAGGAACCACATTTTTGTTGCTTCCAATCTCTTCCTAATTTGTTCATTTACATTCCAAGATTCACTGCCATACAGTAAAACAGGTTCTATATAGCACTTCAGCACTCTCTTTCTGACATTCAATGATAGTGACTTATTGCATAAGATACTTTTCATTTTCTGAAATGCAACTTTTGCTTGTCCTATTCTGTTCTCAATCTCTGTTGTGCACCTTCAGTCTGACATTATATATGCACCTATGTATTTAAAATTATCCACTTGGTTAAGAATGTTCACTTCTATTTCCATTTCACATTTTGATGTCACCTTTTTCTTTGATATCACCATTGTTACTGTTTTCTTAATATTCAATTGCACTCTCTGTTACTACAATATCCAACAATTGTTGTAGATCTTTTGCATTATCTGCAAACAACACTGTCATCTGCATAGCATATATTGTTTATATTATAACCTCCAATTAGTATTCTCAGCTTCTCTTTGATCTCTCTTGTTATTACTTCGCAATAGTGAAAGAAGAGATCCGGTGACAAAACACATCTCTGTGATGCTTCTAGCTATATTTACATGGGTCAGCTGGACTAAAATGTTGACATCTCATCCTTGACAAAGGGATGTAAATTACAAGTACCTCTGAAGTCAGAGTGGGTTAACCTGATGGAGAGGGACATTGGTAATATAGAAAGCTAATACACACACAAAAATTAAGTCCAGCGCACTAGCAGTAGTAGCAAATGTATGGACTACACTTGAGGTCAAAGTGAGCAAAATCAAAAAAGGGGGGGGGGGGGGGGGAAAGTTGCTTTGAAGTGGACAAATCCAGGGAAGAATGAGGTGTTTTATCTAACGTGTTTACTTAATCCTAAGAAAGAGATGGGTTTTTGTGCAGACGTCTGTTGACTAGGGGAAGCAACTGCAGTTTCACTACTGAACATAAAAATGTGCCAGAAAATCACAGTCAAAAATGCTGGGCAAGTAACTATCATTATGAATGTATTGGAGTGGAAGCCAAGCTTAGAGATGCAGTGCCCTCATCTAATTTTGTTTGCGCTCGCTCGCTTAGAACTCAAGCGTAGTTAATACACACTATTTCTTGTAGCACTGGACTGAATTTTGCATGTCGATTAGCTTTCCCTATTACCAGTGTCCCTCGCCATCATGCCAACTAACTCTGACTTCTGAGGTGCTTGTAATTTATGTCCCGAAGTCAAGGATGAGAAGTCAACATTTGAGTCCAACTATCTAGTGTAGGGGTTGAACACCTTACCTCGTCATCAGCACACCGGATGTTTAAGAACCCTCATCTAATTTGACAAGCACTGGGTATGAGGCCGCAAACATATTTCCCTCAGCTCCAATCCCTAGGCAGTAAATCAAATGCCTATCCAAACAACAGCTCCAAAATAGGAGGCACTGTGTGCATGTTGTTAGTTAAAAGTTAGTTGCATATCCTTTACAGGACATAGCAGTCAACCCCAGCATTTCTTTTGGGGCTGTTTGTGATTCCTGGGCAAGTTTACGTTCAGTAGTTTGCCATTGCTTTCTGAATGACCGGCAGTCATACCATCGTATGAAAACCAACGCAAGGCGGCCTCCTTCCACATCGCAGCTGTGTTTCTAACAGTATGCAGTATTGCCAATTGCATTCGTAAGCCCTTTGCCACAGAGCTGGCTTGCATGCTGTTCAAGTTAAACATCCCTCATCAGCTTTACATCATAAATCCACAGGGCAAATAAACCACTACGCTGGCTAAATTTCAAAATGAGAAAACCTAATGGCACAGACTGCTTATATCACATGTGACCCTGGTATACACAGACTGAGATCCTCACTGGTACTATGGAGTTTGTGCACAGGGCTGAAAGACAGGTCTCTTCATTATCAAGTACCTTGCCAATTGGTGTGGGTGATCATGTTTCTACAGCGTTCTTTCTCCAGGAGAATGTTTACATATTCATGTACTGGTATTTCATGTCATTATGAAAGGTTGTCTAGAATCTTCTCTTGATTAGTGAAGAAATCATCATCACACTCCAGATAGGTCCGTAGATTCTTTGACCTCCTCCTCATTACCTCCGCTAGTGTACAGCAACTGCTAGCACCAGTACTATGTTGACTCATTCAATGCCTTGTACCCTTGACACCAGTACTGTGTTGACTAATTCAATGCCTTGTACCCTTGACACCAGTACTGTGTTGACTAATTCAATGCCTTGTGCCCTTGACAAAATGTTCATTCTGGTGGTGCCCTCACTCTGGACACAAGCTGACTCCCAAGTTGCTTCCCAATCATCTTCTCTTGATAATTTCCTACATTTCTTTTCTCATTACTCTCACCAGCTGTAAAAACATGATCCAGATTTCTCTTCTCACAATGTGGCCAAAACTACTGACTGCCAATGATAGTTTTTTGTTTTTTCACTCAATTGCTTTGATCTCAAGCATAGTCCATACACACTACTTCTTAGTGATGGACTGAATTTTGCGTGTGGATTAGCTTTCTCTATTAACAGTGTCCCTCGCCATCAGTCAAACCCACTCCAACTTCAGAGGTACTTGCAATTTACGTCACCAAGTCAAGGACTAGAGGTCAACATTTAAGTCAAACTGTCCGGTGTATGGGGTTGAACCCCTTACCTCAGCATCAGCACACCGGATGTTTAAGAACATGCATTTTTATTCATTCGGCCATGCTGACCTCTCATTGATAATTGTATTAGTTATCTTTGTGCCTGGGCCTCTTTCAGAACCATAGATTACTTATTTTGGATGTCATGGTATTTCAATCATGACCTCAAAGAGGGTGATATTGAAGCACTAATGGACAATTTCAAGAGGAATGAAGATGATCTTAGAATCCAACCAAAATATGGGATCATGAGGAATTATCATCCAGGAGACAACATGCCATAACACAAACAAAGTTAGGAACCACTGATGCAAGGGAAGCTAAACCATCCTGGCATTAACCTAAATCCTGGCTATGCTAACAGATTTGCATGCTGAATGAGCTAATAATTAACGTTTTTAATGAAGGCCTCACCAGTTTGTGGTAAAGACCGTGAAAATGGGATGTGAGATTTAAGATGTGTTTCCTCGGAGAAGCTGGCCTCGGGATGTCTCCGCTGGTATGTCGGGTCAATAGCTGTAGCAATATTAAACCCTGCTGAACCGTTTGGGTACGAACTGTGATGTGGGCTGAGGGTTGAGAAGCAAGGTGATTGTTAAGCGGCTACATCTTCTTAATATTAACATTGCGAACAGCAGGAACCAACCACCAAGGTTTCTGGTTAATAACTGAACAGGTAAAATAAGTGCAATTAAACAAATGACATGGCATACAGTTGTACAAGACTAATTGATATAAAATAAACAGCTGGATGTTTATATAATTATTTTCTCTCTAAATGATCCTTTCTATGTAGTGTCATTTTTGAAATCACTGTAATTGTACAAGACTAATTGATGTAATAAACAGCTGGATGTTTATATAATTATTTTCTCTCTAAATGATCCTTTCTATGTAGTGTCATTTTTGAAATCACTATAATTGTACAAGACTAATTGATGTCATAAACAGCTGGATGTTTATATTATTTAATTTTCAAATGATCCCGTATTTGTAGTATAATTTTTGTTATCACTAAAACTTTATGATACTACAAATATTGTTTTTGACTTTTTGCTGTACTGATGCTTTGAACATTTAAGATAACTACAACAGCGACATTTTACAAGACTAATTTATGTAAATAAACAGCTGCATGTTTACATAATTTTTCCTCAAATGATCCTTTGTGTGTAGTATAATTTTTGTAATAACTAAAAGTATGTTCTTACAAATATTGTTTTTGACTCCGTTATTTGTGATCATGATGTGCAAAGCTGATTATCTCTACTTTTAGTATTTTCTATTATTTACTGTTTTTAAAATGGTATGATTAAAATGTGATAATACTTCAATTTATTATAAAATTCTATTTATTCTCAATTTAAAATATAAAATATTCTCTGCCTGGCTCTGTCTTACTTATTAAGAACTATAAACTAAAAATAATAAGGATAAATTATAAGGGTAAATTATATTATCTGCAAAGGTTTTCTCATAAATTAAAAATAATATAAATCACCACTCAAGTGGTACATTATGATGCTATTAAAAATCACCTTTAAACAAAATTTTTTAAAACTTTAAATACACTCAACTTCACATTGGACTGTTATTTTGTCATGTTTAACAATTATTTATTAATGTTTGTTTGTACCTCTACCACATACAAAACAATGAATTAATTCTGCTCAATTGTGCTGTCATTATTTCCAGTACTAAACATACATGTCTGTACCTCTTCCATACCAAACCAATGAATTATTTCTGCTTAAATGTGCTGTCAGTATTTCAAGTACTAAACATAATAAAGTATCTGTACCTCTTCCACATACAAAACAATGAATTATTTCTGCTCAAATGTGCTGTCAGTATTTCCAATACCAAGCACAATCAAGTGCTCTCTGTGCAAGTTACAAACAGGAATGAAAGCTGTGAGAAAGACAGGTGACTGTCAGTGACAGGTGTATAAAGCACACATGATTGTTGTTAACATGTGGTGAATTGATATAAGATGTCACAATCTGGTGAACTGAAGTGTGACGCCACAATCTACCAAATCGATGTACGATACAACAGTCTGGTGACTTAATATAGGAAACAACAATATAGTGATCTGATATATACCAAATGGTGATATTATATTCAGATACTGCCTGTAATGAATCTATACATATATATATTTTATGTGAGTTTTTAAAAAATGCAGTTGTATCAGTGTATGTTTGTGTGCTGATGAAGGCTCTCGCCTCAATTTCCATGTTGTCATTTCTGATTGTTTTCTTGTATAGCTTACCAATGTTTTGTTTTCGCTGATTCACCCATGACATATGATGCAACAGCCTGATGAACTGACATACAATACCATAATCTGGTGATCTGATATTTAGATACCATCATCTGGTGAACTGTCATACAATGCCACAATCTGGTGATCTGATATTTAGTTATTCCATCTGGTGAACTGACATACAATGCCACAATCTGGTGATCTGATATTTAGTTATTCCATCTGGTGAACTGACATGCAATGCCACAATCTGGTGATCTGATATTTAGATACTCTCATCTGGTGAACTGACATACAATGCCATAATCTGGTGATCTGATATTTAGATACCCCATCTGATAAACTCATATATGATACAACAGTCTGGTGAATTGATAAGGGAAATCACCATATGGTGATCCGATATGTGATACCATAATCTGGTGATAAGATATTTAGATACCTTCATCTGATGAACTTAAAAAGTCGCTTAAAAGTCGACAGGGTCGACTTCATTGCACTAGGTTTTTTATCCCATATGGCTCAGTCTCTTTCCGCAGCTCAGAAAGCATCACACAAAGCACAAACTCCGCAGCTCCAGCAATGACCCACAGGAGTCTCCAAAAATGCACTCGTGAACAGAAGGACGCGGCCTGGAATAGAACCCACGACCTTCTGTGCCAGAGTCAGACGGCTTGACCACTTCGGCATATGATATATGATACAGCAGTCTGGTGAATCTGTGATCCGATATGTGATACCATAATCTGGTGATCTGATATATGGTATCACAATCTGGTGATCTGATATACAATACCACAATCTGCTACTTTCAAACATGACCCCACAATCTGGGATTCCATACACCATAATCTGGTTATCTGACATACACTGCAACCGCATAAGCTCATACTGTACCAAGCATATCACATTATACAGATCTTAGCTCTTAGCCGGGAACCATGGCAGAGTAGCAGCTAGTGAGTCTGCCTGGTGATTCAGTGACCCTGGGATCAAACCCCCCTAGAAAGATTTCTTTTTCTTTCGAGGTTGACCCAGCTTTATAAACTGGGCACCAGACAGGTGTAACCCTTAAGTGCTCCATTCTACTCCTAACTCAAGCCTAAGTCCGGAGAATCCTGAAATACTTTGGGTAGATTTTTAACTCGAAATTTTGCCCTTACTTATAAACATCTTGACTGTCCACATTAAATTTAATTTTTAACATTAAATTTCTGTAGTCAAATTGTTGTTTTCATCTGCATCTTGAGGAACTGCCTCATTTGTTTTGTCCCCATCTGTAGTAGCCCTTGCCTTTGAAAAAAAAAACAACCTATAGCGAAGGTAGAAAAAACTAAACAGAAGTCAGGAGCCAGCCCCATTTTCTCAGGTGCCAGCATATGTATTATTGCAAATATGGGACAAGAAAATGATTGAAAATGTAGGTGCCTGGCAGACATTTTTCAGAAGTGATGGCAACTGGGCAGAATTTTTCTACCCCTGAAATAGAGAGGACAAGGCTTTAAGGCAGCTGTCCTGGACAAATTGTTAGGTAATAAAACCTACCCATAGGTACACAAAGTCTTGGGTCGAATATGTCCAGAGGAAGTATAACAATAATTAGCATTTCCTTTACAGGATGTCACAGTCAACCCCAGCATTTTATTGATGTTTGTGATTTCTTGGCAAGTTTTGTTCAGTAGTTTGCTATTGCTTCCAAAATTGCTGGTCTGCTTCCAAATCGCCCACAGCTGTGTTTCTAACAAGGTATGCTGGATTATGAATGGCATTTTGTAATCCCTTCGCAACAGAGCCGGCAGAAGTAAACCTTACATAAATACGTGTTTAAGGTAGGCACATTGAACTTTGAGATGCATAACAAGGGGTTGAAACACTCCGCTAAAAAAGGAACAAGAAATAAAAAAGAATAAATACATACTCTTCTTCTTCGTCTGTGTAGCAGCTTCCGGAACCAGATCTTGAAGAGTGGTGATGTTGGTTCTGCCCTTTTTGGTTAGCTGGTAGTTTGTTTGTGCCACTGCTGCCACTTTCATGAGCAGTCAGCCACTTGAGGACTTCAGTTGCATCTGCGTCTCTGAGCTCAGCCCCTGCAGGTGTATCACTGGCTGTGTATGGTTGAGAGAGCGGGCTCGCATCAGTCTGAAGAAGTCTTCCGGCTTGCCGAGGATCAGAGATGCCTGTGACCGACCTCGTCGTGTTGCCATGGTGACTGTGGGCACGAATAATATCCATTGTATTTGAAGGGTCACGTGGGGAAGCGTGGCGTTCTTGCAAGGAACCACCTCTTGTGTTGACAGCTGTGTTTTGCAAATTCTGCAATGCCATGATCCGTTCTGGGTCACCAGCTGCTATCCGTCTGGCAGACTCCAGGGTGGATAGTCCTCCTCCAGGTCCAATGTATGCAGATCTGGGACTGGACACGGATGAGGATAAAGGTGGGGACATCATCTTCTGGGCTTTCAAGTACTGCTGGCTTGTATGGCTGTAGCTGGTGGACACAACGCTGTGATCAGGCTGGCCTCTCTGCTGTCCGTGACCTTGTTCAGATCTATCTGTGAGTCGCTGTGGGGGTTGGGTGTGAGGCGGTGAAGGGGGAGAGTCGAATGCCTGGGTGTAGCTGTTGCGGCGGTAGCGGCTGTTGATTGCAGCGCTGTTTATAGGCACAGCTGCTGAAACAGCATTAGATGCAGGTTGAGGTTGTTGCTTCTGTTGGTTCAAAGTGTTGGCAGAAGCCCCAAGTGGCAGAGATTCTGTAGATACTTCCCTCTGGAGAAGAAGAAGAAAACTCTTATAAACTGCACAGATTTTGAGTTGCCTCTTTACAAATAATAGCAATAAGAGTAATATTTTTTTTTCAAAGGAGGACACATACATGTATCTTCTGATCATCAGAAGACCTGGTGTCATGGCACAGAAGGCTGTCAATGCACGAACTGATACATGCTGTTGGAGATGGCAAAATGTATAGAAGCATGATTACCTGCGCCAGTTGCCAATGCACTTGATGATGATGATGATGTTGAGATTGTCATGGATAGAGAAGAAAACAAACACAGAGGTAATGACAGCAGCAGGTGGTACTACAACACTCATTAACACCACAAGACAAAGACAAATGCAATTTACAGGGGGTATATATATATATATAGAGCAAAAGAAGCATGGCTTGAGGAAAAGTGCTTAGAAATTGAAAGCCAACACAACAGTCAAAATACCAAATTAGTGCACAAAAGAATTCAGGAACTTACTAATAAAAGAACAAGTACATCAACAGGGTGTCTAAAAACTGAAGATGGCAAAATCATAATAGAAAAAGACCAGATTCTACAGGTATGGACAGATTATGTGAAACACCTTTATGATGATAACAGAGGCGAACAGTATGATATTAGATTTAATAATGAAGGACCGCCAATTTTGGAGATGGAGGTTCGAAATGTTCTTAAGCATATGAAAGCTGGCAAGGCCCCCGGTGCAGATAACATCACAACAGAAATGATTAAAGCTTTAGAAGAATTTGGACTAGATCAAGTCACCAGACTGCTGAACACATTATATGATACTGGAGATGTACCTCCTGAATTATGTAACTCTGTATTTATTGCAATCCCAAAGAAATCAGGAACCTTGGAATGTGATCAACATAGAACAATTAGTATAATGAGTCACATCACAAAGATTTTGCTAAGAATTATCATGCAAAGAATGAGGAAGAAGATACAACCTGAAATAGGGGAAGAACAATGAGGGTTTGTAGAAGGAGAGGGTACAGTAAATGCTGTGTATATGCTGCGAACAGTTATTGAACGTGCTATAGAAGTAAACAAGGATATACATCTTTGCTTTATTGACTATACAAAGGCTTTTGATAGCGTTAGACATGTCAGCATGATGGATATGCTTGCAGATCTACAAATTGATGGGAAAGACATTAGACTTATAAAAAACATATATTGGAAACAACAAGCTGCAATAAGGATTGATAATGAAGTGGGACAGTATCAGCCAATTAAGAGAGGTGTTAGGCAGGGATGTGTGATGTCTCCAGATCTTTTTTCCCTGTACAGTGAAAATATTTTCAGAAATGTAGAGGATATAAATGGAATCAGCACTGGAGGAAGAAACATCAATAACATTAGATATGCAGATGATACAGTATTAATTGCAGACAATGCGCAGGACCTGCAACAATTAGTAGATGCGGTTGTTGTACACAGTGAGCAACTGGGATTAGAATTAAATTGTAAAAAGACTCAGGTTATGGTCGTCAGTAGGAAGGAAGACGTGCCACAATGTAATATACAAGTAAATGGAAATATTCTTCAACAAGTGAATCGGTACAATTATCTTGGAACAGTTATAACATCTGATGGGAGATGCCTTGAAGAGATTAGAACAAGAATCACCATGGCGAAAGTAGCCTTTAGCAAGATGAAAAACATTCTGACCAATAAAAAGATGTCAATTGAAACGAGAAAAAGAGTGTTGAGGGGATACATAGAGCCTGTTCTTTTGTATGGATGTGAAACTTGGACAATGAGCAGTCAAGCTGAAAAGCATCTGATGGCTGCAGAAATGTGGTTTCTGAGGAAAATGCAAAGAATACCATGGACAGACAGAAAAACCAATGACCAAGTACTACAGGAGACAAATGAACATCGTAAACTGATTAGAGAAATTAGACGTAGACAGTCAAAATTTTTTGGTCATGTTATGAGAAGAAATGGATTGGAGAACTTAGTGACAACTGGCAAGATCGAGGGGAACAGACCAAGAGGAAGACTGAGAGGAAAATACCTGGATGGCTTGGCCACATGGCATGAACGAGACAGGAACACTGAGCTGATCCACGACTGGTGATCGAGTGAAATGGCGAGTCATGACCGCCCACGCTTTCCGGCATGGCACATGATTGATATATATATATATATATATATATATATATATATATATATATATATATATATATATATATATATATATATATATATATATATACACACACACATGTGAAAACTCACTTTTGTATCCTTTTTCGACTGATGCTTTTGTTTGGCCTTTTTCATTCGAAGTTTCTCTTGTTCTTGCATAACTCTTGCGAGCTGTTCATCCTGAATTTCAATCTTCCGCAGTTTTTCTTGATCAATCTCTGCCTTTGTTCTCTGAAGATGATATGTTTCTGACAATGAATTTGCTTGTTGAAATCCAACAAACATACAAAGATCGCACAGCAAAAGAAGAATAAAAGCTGTGAATTCATGGACAATGCTTGTAACGTACAAAGGTTAGAAACACAAGGACAAAAAGAATAGAAGCTGTGAATTTTCTGAAGCATTTACTTGTTTAAATGTAACACAAAGCTCAGAAATAGTGGAAGAATAATAATACAAGTTTACAAACAGCACATGCATGTTATGTTTGTTACAGACTCATAAAGTATGATCAGAAAGGTGAAGACAGGCATGCTTCAGGTAGAGTGGCAACAATAAAATTTACAGCATATATTGGATTTTCCCCCCAGGACATGCTGGTGTGGTGGGAAATGATCAAGTGGACAGACTGGCTGGGTCTGCACCGCTCGGTGGAGCATTGGTGTGTGATAAGGCAGATACAGACAAGGCCCTTTGGAATTGTGTGTATAATGTAGAAGAACAGATTATCATGGCTTGGAGAGAATGGTGCTGCAGGGAGTGACCAGAGTATCTGACCAACACTCAGGACTCCGAGGAAAGACCAGAGAATCTGACCAACACTCAGGACTCCGAGGAAAGACCAGAGAATCTGACCAACACTCAGGACTTTGAGGAAAGACCAGAGGATCTGACCAACACTCAGGACTTCGAGGAAAGACCAGAGGATCTGACCAACACTCAGGACTTCGAGGAAAGACCAGAGGATCTGACCAACACTCAGGACTCTGGGGAAAGACCAGAGGATCTGACCAACACTCAGGACTTCGAGGAAAGACCAGAGGATCTGACCAACACTCAGGACTTCGAGGAAAGACCAGAGGATCTGACCAACACTCAGGACTTCAAGGAAAGACCAGAGGATCTGTCCAACACTCAGGACTCAGAGGAAAGACCAGAGGATCTGACCAACACTCAGGACTCAGAGGAAAGACCAGAGGATCTGACCAACACTCAGGACTCAGAGGAAAGACCAGAGGATCTGACCAACACTCAGGACTCCGAGGAAAGGACCAACACTCAGGACTCCGAGGAAAGACCAGAGGATCTGACCAACACTCAGGACTCCGAGGAAAGGCCAGACAAACACATAATCAAACTGCTACCTGTATCATTAGTATTGGGACTCTTTGCTGGCTGTTGCAGCTGAGGATGGACCACTTATGGGTATGTCCCGAATGCTGTGATGTCGGTTGTTGACTCTTAACTCTAAAAGCTGTGAATTTACTGACAATATATTTGCATGACATATACAAAGCTCAGAAGCAGTACCTGGTCAACATGGCAAATAGGCAGGTAGGCTGGTAAGACTTTGTACCGCTGAATGTCTCCGGGCACAGACTGCTAGTGCATTTCTCCCATGTTTGGATTTGTTAGACCCAGCTTTGTCACCTACCTACTGAATTGAACGCTTGGTGCGACACTGTGAGCTGTCAATTTCTTTTGAAATGCTTTGTATTCATGTTCATATTGGCTGTGTTGCTAGGTGCAGATTCAGAAAATGGCAGGCAGCTGGTTGCCGGTACTCCAGCTGGTGACTTAGGTAGTAATGCGTATGCAGGCTGTTTATGTGTGTTAAGATGGCTGTCTACGTCAACAATAAACTGCATATTCAAGTGAGGGGCAGCTTGTAGTCACTGATCTGGTCTTCTCAAAGCTACAGTCTCTGTTATGAATTCATGTGGGACAATGATGAGCACTATTGAATGGTGTAAACCTAAACATTATGACATTCCACAAATTCTGAACATCAAAGAAAACTAGCTGGCAAACAGCATAAGGTCCCAGAAACTGAAAGACTTTGGCCATGCTAATCAGTGACTTAGAAAGAATAATGATGGAAGAAAACGCCAGGGGCTGACCAGCACAAAGATAGGTACAGGAGACTGAAGACACCTGGGGCATGAACATGCATGAGGAGGGGGGACTGACAAAGTATTGAGAATCTTGTTGGTGGGTCATGATAAGAGCAACATCCCATAAAAAATATGTGCAAGAATGTTTCTGGAAATTCCACATTTACAGAGGTTTGACGATCCTGCAATGTTGGCCAGGCTGGTTACCTAGTCTGTGAATAGACTCCAGCACACAGAGTTACCCCAGGATCTTGGCCAGTTCCTGCGACTACAGTGGCCTCGAAATAACAATACCAAAACAATTACATGTGAAATATGTATTTTATTTACCTTATGCTCTTGTTCTTGCAATAATCTGGCCAACTCCTGAAACAACATGAATACAGTTATTTATGTTGTACACATGTGTCGTTACAGAATAATTGTTAGTGTCTATTCTTCTAAGCAATGGCAAACTATTGAACATAAACTTGCCCAAGAAATCAAACAACCAAAAAATGCTGGAGTTGACTGCTACGTCCTGTAAAGGATATGCAACTAACTTTTTACAAAACTATTCTTCTGCTTTCTTTGGTCACGTTATGAGAAGAGAGACATTGGAGAACATCGTGATGACTGGAAATGATCGAGGGGAAGAGAGGCAGAGACCGACCAAGTGAAATGATGCTGGATGGATTGAGACGGTGGCATGGAGGAATATCAGCAACAGAGTTTATCCAGAACACCAGACCGAGATCTGTGGAGTCATTAAAACCTAAGCCAGATGCATGGCACTTGATGATGATGATTTTTCTGCCTTTTATCTCCCATTGGAGCACATCTTCGTCTGCCTTTCATCCACAATGTTCCTTTGCCCTTGACCTCCCACTACAGCACAGCACCTCAGCCAACTCACAACACGTTATCTTATCATTTGTTTTGTCCTACAGTTCCCTGCATGTCCTACCAGTTATTCATCTCCAACTCTAGTGGTTAGTACATGCGCCGACAACTACATATGCCCATGGTTCAATTTCCATTAGTGGAGGAACAGCTGTAGGAGAGTCCAGCCACCCTCATAACTTGGGCCGGACAGATTCTTTAGATTTTTCTCTGAATAAATGGCAACGAGTAAGGGAACTGTCCACCTTACCTCTCACAGTCCCAGAAGATTTGCCAGCATGGATTCAATGGGGGAAACAGCCACTATAAAAAAAAAAAAACCAGGGCATTATTGTTGAATAAGCCAAATACACTGTGGCTATTGGGGAAGCCAGATTTATGTAGCAAGTTCTGACCAAATGTAAAAAGCAAGAGAACACATTCCCCACATTGGCTGGGATTTAAAGGGGAAATACACCTACCACATCTTCTGACAATGACAACCACATGTGTTGAATCATGGTTGCTAATTTTACATTCAGACTAACCTCTATATCTAGAGGCTACATCACCATCTACAACCCAGTAGATGCACCTAGCAGTTGGGCAGGCTCCTACTCCAAGTAGGTAATAGATAACAGCAGTGCCACTGTCAATGAAATAAAAACATTCTCTTCTCTAAAAGAGAGAGACTGAGACAGGACACAGAGTAAGATAGCGAGAGAACATTCTTAAGCCTTGTGTCATGACAAAGAAGGGAGACAGCGCATAAAAGTCGCCAGGGTTGACTTCATTGCACCGGGTTTTATCCCATATGGCTCGGTCTCTTTCCGCAGCACGGAAAGCGTCGCACAAAGCACGAACTCCGTAGCTTTTAGCGACGACCCACAGGAGTCTCCGAAACATTTAACTCGTAAACCAAAGGGTGCGGCCCGGAATCGAACCCACGACCTTCGGAGCACGAGTCAAACGGTTTGACCACATCGCCACAGAGACTCCCAACGCATAAACTGATACATGCATGTGGAGATCGCAAGATATGAAGAAGCATGATTGCTCACTCCAGGCGGCAAAGCACATGAAGATGATGACGGAATTCCACCGTGTTTGGGGATGGAGAGGTGAAACCTAATTTCAGTGTCATATTTTCCAAAATGTCTGTTTCCTTCATACCCATGCCTTCTCAAACTAGAAGAAAACAAAGTAATTGCTAAGCCACTCCCGAACAAAAAGGAAGAAGAATACTATGAACATTTACCTCATCCTGTGAAGCTTGAATCTCCATCCTGGTGAACTCATCCATCTCATCGGGCAGGTTGTAGAAGTCACTGAAGTCCCCATCATCTTCAATGCGGCCTGTGGGTGTGACCCTGTTTAAAATAAATAAGGAGTTAACATGAGAGTACAACTTCTGTGGTAGATTTACTTGCTACTTTTAAGTTCTACTGCAATTGTGGTAGTACAGTGGTTAGTGCATACTCCTGCTGGCCAATGTTCCCGGGTTCAACCCATTTGAAGTCTGATTTTTTCATAGTCACTTGGGACAATCCAGCCTCAGAAAAAGCTGCTTCCAGAAGTAAGGTGGGTGCCGTGATATTGAGCATCCAACTTGTCTATGCTGTGTGATCATGAACATATGGGTTTAGCACCATCTGCCATGGCAATAAGCGTGGGCGGTCATGTTTCACCATCTCATGCAATTACCAGAGTTGTGGATCTTGGTTATGCCATACATATTTACTTCCCCTTGTTCTATTTCCTTCAACCATGCCAGATGTCATAAAGTTCTCCAGTTTATTTCTTCTCATAATGTGCCCAAATAATCTTAACAGTCCACATTTAATTCTCCTAATCAGTTTACTGTTTTCATTTGTTTCTTGTGGGGTTTGCTTACTGGATTTTCTGTCTGTCTATGGTATTCCTTGCATTTCCTCAAGAACCACATTTCCACTGTCATAACGTTTTTCAGCTTCTCTGCTCATTGTTACATCCACACAAAAGTATAGGCTCTAGGAAGCACATCAACACTTTTTTTTCTTGCTTAAATTGACATCTTTTTATTTGTCAGTACATTTTTCATCATGTAAAAGGCTACCTTTGCCATAGCGATTGTTTCAATGTATTGTATGCTCTACATTATTTAGCGAATTGTAGTAGTATAGTAGGTAGCATGCTTGTCTGCTGACCCAGTGGTCATTAGTTTGAGTCCCTATCAATTACAATTTGTTTTAAATGGACACAGAACACAACTTAGGCATGAAAAATGGTGCACTAGGCAAGGTAACTGGTTGGGGATTCAGAATCTTGCCAGCAGGTCATGAAGGAAACGATGTTCTGCAAAGTGCCTCCTATATTATGATGGATCATATCCAGTGATATGCTGAAATCTGTATTAATAGCTTCAATCAACCTCATGACAGGTATGCTTCAGACAGAGCGGCAGACTAAGTTCAACAAATAAACATACAGAGCTTCTGTTGGATGTTTCCCCCACGACATGCTGGTGTGGTGGGAAATGAGCAGGTTGACAAATTGGCGGGGTCTGAATGAGGACTTGGTGCATGATAAGGCAGACGTGGCCGAGGCCCTTTGGGATCGTGTGTATAAAGCAGAAGAACATTTAGATCATCAACCCGGGAAGGTTAACCCAGTCAACAAATGCCTGCAGAAGTCGGATGTGTCTGCCTAAAGGTGCAATTAAACAGGCACAATGCAATTACATTGAAAAAACACTCTGGGTGACCACAGAAGAAGATCATCACAACCTGGAAAGAATGGTGCTGCAGGATCTGACTGATACTCTGGTCTCAGAGGAAAGGCCAGACGGACACATAATCAGACTGCTACTGTTACCATTAGTATTGGGACTCTTTGCTGGTTGTTGAAGATGAGGATAGAGCATGTATGGAAATGTCCTGAGTGCTGTGATGTCGGTTCATGAACTGGTGCAAGAGTGGCAGTGATCTGCTTCCAATGTCTTCACTTCAAGCATTGGCACCCACTGTCTTCAAGCATTGGCACCCACTGTCTTCAAGCATTGGCACCCACTGTCTTCACTTCAAGCATTGGCACCCACTGTCTTCAAGCATTGGCACCCACCATCTTCAAGCATTGGCACCCACTGTCTTCACTTCAAGCATTGGCACCCACCATCTTCAAGCATTGGCACCCACCGTCTTCAAGCATTGGCACCCACCATCTTCAAGCATTGGCATCCAATGTCTTCACTTCAAGCATTGGCACCCACTGTCTTCACTTCAAGCATTGGCACCCACTGTCTTCACTTCAAGCATTGGCATCCAATGTCTTCACTTCAAGCATTGGCACCCACCATCTTCAAGCATTGGCACCCACTGTCTTCACTTCAAGCATTGGCACCCACTGTCTTCAAGCATTAGCACCCACCATCTTCAAGCATTGGCACCCACTGTCTTCACTTCAAGCATTGGCACCCACTGTCTTCAAGCATTGGCACCCACCATCTTCAAGCATTGGCACCCACCATCTTCAAGCATTGGCACCCACCATCTTCAAGCATTGGCACCCACAATCTTCAAGCATTGGCACCCACTGTCTTCAAGCATTGGCACCCACCATCTTCAAGCATTGGCACCCACTGTCTTCAAGCATTGGCACCCACTGTCTTCACTTCAAGCATTGGCATCCAATGTCTTCACTTCAAGCATTGGCACCCACCATCTTCAAGCATTGGCACCCACTGTCTTCACTTCAAGCATTGGCACCCACCATCTTCAAGCATTGACACCCACCATCTTCAAGCGTTGGCACCCACCATCTTCAAGCATTGGCACCCACCATCTTCAAGCATTGGCACCCACTGTCTTCAAGAATTGGCACCCACAGTCTTGAAGCATTTGTACCCACCATCTTCAAGCATTGGCACCCACTGTCTTCAAGCATTGACACCCACCATCTTCAAGCATTGGCACCCACCATCTTCAAGCATTGGCACCCACCATCTTCAAGTATTGGCACCCACTGTCTTCAAGCATTGGCACCCACCATCTTCAAGCATTGGCACCCACCATCTTCAAGCATTGGCACCCACTGTCTTCAAGCATTGGCACCCACTGTCTTCACTTCAAGCATTGGCATCCAATGTCTTCACTTCAAGCATTGGCACCCACCATCTTCAAGCATTGGCACCCACTGTCTTCACATCAAGCATTGGCACCCACCATCTTCAAGCATTGGCACCCACTGTCTTCATTTCAAGCATTGGCACCCACCGTCTTCAAGCATTGGCACCCACCATCTTCAAGCATTGGCACCCACTGTCTTCATTTCAAGCATTGGCACCCACCATCTTCAAGCATTGGCACCCACCATCTTCAAGCATTGGCACCCACTGTCTTCACTTCAAGCATTGGCACACACTGTCTTCACTTCAAGCATTGGCATCCACTGTCTTCACTTCAAGCATTGGCACCCACTGTCTTCACTTCAAGCATTGGCACCCACCATCTTCAAGCATTGGCACCCACTGTCTTCACTTCAAGCATTGGCACCCACTGTCTTCACTTCAAGCATTGGCACCCACTGTCTTCACTTCAAGCATTGGCACCCACCATCTTCAAGCATTGGCACCCACTGTCTTCACTTCAAGCATTGGCACACACTGTCTTCACTTCAAGCATTGACATCCACTGTCTTCACTTCAAGCATTGGCACACACTGTCTTCACTTCAAGCATTGGCACCCACCATCTTCAAGCATTGGCACCCACTGTCTTCACTTCAAGCATTGGCACCCACTGTCTTCACTTCAAGCACGGGCCTCCACTGTCTTTAAGCATTTGTACCCACCATTTTCAAGCATTGGTACCCACTGTCTTCAAGCATTGGCACCCACCATCTTCAAGCATTGGCACCCGCCGTCTTCAAGCATTGGCACCCACCATCTTCAAGCATTGGCATCCAATGTCTTCACTTCAAGCATTGGCACCCACCATCTTCAAGCATTGGCACCCACGGTCTTCACTTCAAGTACAGGCCTCGACTGTCTTCAAGCATTTGCACCCACTGTCTTCAAGCATTGGCACCCATCATCTTCAAGCATTGGCATCCAATGTCTTCACTTCAAGCATTGGTACCCACCATCCTCAAGCATTGGCACCCACTGTCTTCACTTCAAGTATTGGCACCCACTGTCTTCAAGCATTGGCACCCACCATCTTCAAGCATTGGCACCCACCATCTTCAAGCATTGGCACCCACTGTCTTCAAGCATTGGCACCCACTGTCTTCACTTCAAGCATTGGCACCCAATGTCTTCACTTCAAGCATTGGCACCCACCATCTTCAAGCATTGGCACCCACTGTCTTCACATCAAGCATTGGCACCCACCATCTTCAAGCATTGGCACCCACTGTCTTCATTTCAAGCATTGGCACCCACCGTCTTCAAGCATTGGCACCCACCATCTGCAAGCATTGGCACCCACTGTCTTCATTTCAAGCATTGGCACCCACCATCTTCAAGCATTGGCACCCACCATCTTCAAGCATTGGCACCCATTGTCTTCACTTCAAGCATTGGCACACACTGTCTTCACTTCAAGCATTGGCATCCACTGTCTTCACTTCAAGCATTGGCACCCACTGTCTTCACTTCAAGCATTGGCACCCACCATCTTCAAGCATTGGCACCCACTGTCTTCACTTCAAGCATTGGCACCCACTGTCTTCACTTCAAGCACGGGCCTCCACTGTCTTTAAGCATTTGTACCCACCATTTTCAAGCATTGGTACCCACTGTCTTCAAGCATTGGCACCCACCATCTTCAAGCATTGGCACCCGCCGTCTTCAAGCATTGGCACCCACCATCTTCAAGCATTGGCATCCAATGTCTTTACTTCAAGCATTGGCACCCACCATCTTCAAGCATTGGCACCCACTGTCTTCACTTCAAGTACAGGCCTCGACTGTCTTCAAGCATTTGTACCCACTGTCTTCAAGCATTGGCACCCATTATCTTCAAGCATTGGCATCCAATGTCTTCACTTCAAGCATTGGCACCCACCATCTTCAAGCATTGGCACCCACTGTCTTCACTTCAAGCATTGGCACCCACCATCTTCAAGCATTGGCACCCACTGTCTTCACTTCAAGTACGGGCCTCCACTGTCTTCAAGCATTTGTACCCACTGTCTTCAAGCATTTGTACCCACCATTTTCAAGCATTGGCACCCACCGACTTCAAGCATTGGAACCACCATTTAGAAATTTCTTGGAAGAAGACATTCAATGAAGAATGAAACAGATGACATCACTTTACTATGTTACAAATGAGTAATGTGAAGGCCCAAAAGCTCACTCCTTTGGCAGCTTTTACCATAGGATTTATTACCTATGCCTGTTCTGTTTTGGGCTGGTTAGTTATACATTGTGTTTTGTTGTTATTGATTCCAGTGAAGTATCGGCAGGTGTTAGAATGTCAGATGTTATTGATTCCAATGAAGCTTTGACAGGTGTTAGAATATTAGATGTTATTGATTCCAATGAAGCTTTGGCAGGTGTTAAAATGTCAGATGTTATTGATTCCAATGAAGCTTCGGCAGGTGTTAGAATGTTAGATGTTATTAAAGCAGCCTATATTACAATACCTGGACCTATACCTTGCAACACTAGCTCCCTGCACATTGAGGGATTCCATGCTGTTGGTCACCTGGTCACTACCACTTTCTGAAACACAGGCGAGAGATGTTACAGGACTTGTAACAAAGTGTTAAAAAATTACTTTCTGAGTTCTAATACTGTTAACAACTGAGTAAATTTTGTTTCATATTTGTTAGCATGGAAAGAGGAAGCAAAACAGAGATTATGGAGTTCTCCTCGGACTCAGGTTTTATCCAATCATAGGGCTGTCAGTTTTCCACAGAACTACTGGTATCTAATGATATCACATGTCTCCTCTAATTTGGTAGTGAGGTAGAATATCTGGCCTTCTTAGGTAATGGCGAAAAATAGGAGATCATGAACAGAAGTTGTGCACTTTAAAAATCCCACAGTTGTTAGGAATTGCAAAGAGTAGACCTTAAGGACACTGCTCTGCCAAAATTGTTAGTGATGATAGTCTACCATGGGTAGACAGAGCCCGATATCTAGGATGGAATCTCTCTAGTCTAGTTTAGTTTATGGATCAACATCACGGCACACGGGTGCAACCCATAAGTGCTCCGTTCTCCTCCTAACTCAAACCTGAGTCTGGAGAAACTCAGCTCAGTGCACGAACTCCATAGCACCGCCGAGGATCCTGTAATACTTTGGGTAGATTTTTAACTCGAAATTTTGCCCGGGCAGCGCCGTTAGGCTACTCTTTTTCGATTTCCAACTGCCAAGGGATTTTTTACGTGCGCAACAATACACGCGGGCTTCCGATCTCACTACCCAGAGACCAGGGGAAATTACTGGAAGTCCCGGTGGATTTTTTAAATAAATCCTGGTCCTCACCGGGGCCTGAACCCGGGACCTCCAGCACTCGAGGCGGACACCATACCTCGAGACCACGCAGCCCCCTAGAGGAAGCATAACCTCTCAAAGTGGAACACACTGATCTTTCATGGTATATAATAAGGGGTGATTTGCTCTCATTAATAGAGGATCATAGAAGATGAGCTGAGTTGAGTTGTGTCAAGAACCAACATCACGGCACCAAGGACATTCCCATGTAACATCAATGCTAACCCACAGGAGCTCACTGTTATCTAGACAAACTCACAGATGCTCAATGCAGTCTGGGGAAACCCATAAGTGTCCAGTGCAGTCTGGGAAAATCCACAAGTGTCCACTGCAATCTAGACATGCCCACTGTTGTTCAGTGCAATCTAGGCAAACCTACTGGTATTTGCTGTAAGCTAGAGATAGTCGCAGGAGTTCTTTGCAATATAGATAAACCTTGATACAACCTAGACAAACCTATACATGTCTGTTACGTTCTAGACAAATTTAAATGCGCAGGTGGTAGTTTAGAAAAATCTACAGGTGCTCATTAGAATGTAGACAAACCTCTAGGCACTCATTGAATCTAGATAAACCTACAGGCGCTCATTGCATCCTATGCACACCTACAGGTGTTGATTGCTTCCTTTACAAATCTACAGGTGCCCATGTAACAGTGAGGGATTCTAGGTTAGGAGTAAAGAGTTAAGGAATGCTGCGCATTCCTTGACTAGGGGGAAAACCATAGTGAACGTGTGTGCACGAATGAAGAAGGGTATCTAGGAAAACACACACGTCACTTGGGGGCCAGCGAGAACAGATGTCAACACCGAGAAGGGAGTCTCCATCATATGTGCTGAGCTAGAATGATTCATCAATAAAATCCTTTTCTAACAACGCGAAGACTGACTTGTCTGGTGCTATACGTTCACGATCATAGCCTTTGTGTGTAGCACTGTCACACCCACTGCATCCTATACAAATCTACAGGTGCCTATTGCATCCTATACAAACCTACAGGTGCTCAATTCATTCTATACAAACCTACCTAGGTGCACATTACAATCCATAGATGCTAATTAGTCTACACAAAACGACAAATGGTCAAGGAATTTAAATAAAGGAAGTGACTACAGTAATGTCTTCAGAGAAATTTGAGATCAAGGGTTGCAGGCTAAATTTTGTAAAAATTGAACATACCTTGACTTAGAACCAATCTGGCATCTTCTGAGTCTTTGGCTAGAGCAGCTTCCAAAACCTGCCTTTCCTTTTTCAGCCTCTTCTCCCTCTTTCTTTCCAGGTGCTTCTCATACTTCTGTTTTTCTTTCTCCTGCAGTTGTCGAGCAAGCTCCTAAGAATTTAGAATGTATATTTGTGACTGTGATGTCATGTGCATGACTTCAAATAAATCATGCAGAGAATATTATTATTTCAACATTATATTTTAAATCATCTGAAGAGTCTGATAAACAAATAAAGTGCATTAAGACAAATGGGAACCTCATGGCATCACCCATATGGGGATAGATACATAGACAGACAATACACAGACAGGTAGGTCAATGGACAGACAAAAAGCTGTGGTAATGTTGTAAACAATAACAATAGAGAAAAACAGAAGTGAAGGAGATCAGCTTGACATGAACATGATAGAGAGGTTGATTGGTTATGAGTTGGTTGGTTGTGAGTTGATTGGTTGTTGGTTGTGAGTTGATTGGTTGTGAGTTGATTGATTGTTGGTTGTGAGTTAATTGGTTGTTGGTTGTGAGTTGATTGGTTGTGAGTTGATTGATTGTTGGTTGTGAGTTGATTGGTTGTTGGTTGTGAGTTGATTGGTTGTGAGTTGGTTGGTTGTTGGTTGTGAGTTGGTTGATTGTGAGTTGATTGGTTGTGAGTTGATTGGTTGTGAGTTGATTGGTTGTGAGTTGATTGGTTGTGAGTTGGTTGGTTGTTGGTTGTGAGTTGATTGGTTGTGAGTTGATTGGTTGTGAGTTGATTGGTTGTGAGTTGGTTGGTTGTTGGTTGTGAGTTGATTGGTTGTTGGTTGTGAGTTGATTGGTTGTGAGTTGATTGGTTGTGAGTTGATTGGTTGTGAGTTGATTGGTTGATTGCTTGGTTGTGAGTTGAATGGTTGTGAGTTGATAGCTTGTGAGTTGATTGGTTGTTGGTTGTGAGTTGATAGCTTGTGAGTTGATTGGTTGTTGGTTGTGAGTTGATTGGTTGTTGGTTGTGAGTTGATTGGTTGTGAGTTGATTGGTTGTTGGTTATGAGTTGATTGGTTGCGAGTTGATTGGTTGATTGCTTGGTTGTGAGTTGAATGGTTGTGAGTTGATTGCTTGTGAGTTGATTGGTTGATTGCTTGGTTGTGAGTTGGTTGATTGCTTGGTTGTGAATTGGTTGATTGCTCGATCTGAGCTGCTTGATAGTTTGGCTGTGAAACTACTGTAAACTATTAATTAACTATTATTGTAACCATAGTGAAAAGAACTAAAGGGCAATTGGATAAATAAATGATAAACACAATAAATATTTTTATAATGTCATCAATAGCTTTAAAAAAAACACAAACAATATTAAGATTAGTAAAACAGTTCAAGCTATGTACAGAACACTGCATGTATCACTTTTGTTGTGACCTTGGAACAGGCTGGACATTTACAATCATAACAGATCTCAGACAAGCCAATGAACTGCCAAGACCCCTACAAAGAGTTCATTATGAGCAATTCTCAATCATATGTAACATGCATGCATGTGGTCTGAAACAGGACACCTCACCTCATCATCTAAAGCCCTACATTCCTCCAAGCTGGCCACTTCTTCCAGCAGCTGTTCATTAATCTTCTCTGCTACTTTTGCATCCTCTTCAGCCCTGCATTAGAAAAGTAATATAATAACCATTTCTGCTTGAAGACACATCTACATCTGTACAGGTTTTATTTTAACAGATGACCATCTGACCAAAAAATTGATGTCAATTGCAAAGAGAAAAAGAGAGATGAAGTGCTACATAGAACCTGAACTTTTATATGGATGTACAGCATGGACAATGAATAGACAAGCTGAGAAAAAAAACATCTAATTGCAGTGGAAATGTGGTTTCTGGGGAAGATGCCAAAAATACCTTGAATAGACGGAAAAACCAATGAGTAAATCTTTAAAAAAAAAACACAAAAAATGAAAACCGTAAACTGATTAGAGAAATTAGAGGTAGACAGTCAGATTTTGTGGGCATGCTATGAAAAGAAGTAAACTAGAGAACTGGGTGACAACTGGCACGGTTGAGTGGAAAAGAACAAGGGGAAGGCAGAGAAGTAAATACCTGTATGGCTTGGTCATGTGGTATGGTCGAGACCAGAACAAAGAGCTGATCCACGATTCTGGTGATCATGTGAGATGGTGAAAAATGACAGCAAATGCTTATTAACATGGCACACGATGATGATGACCAAATCACTTCACTCTTGAGATCGTCTATTTCTTCAGGCACCTGGTCAAGAGTCAATATCGGTGATCATGACCCTTCAATCTACTCTATTTCAAGAAATTCACTTGTGATGTTTTATTTTAACGTGACAATGAGATCCCCTCAATCTAAATCCTAAATCAATCAATCAATCAATCTAATCGTTTGTAAAATATTAAATTTAAACTGGCATATCATCATCACGTGCCCATTCAACTGATGTAGGTGTACATGCCTCTCCACAGATTCTAGTCCTTGGTATTCTGGATCAACTCTGCTGATGACAGTCCTCTATGCAATCACATCAATCCCTCCAGCAATATGTTTCTTTGTCTGCCTCTGCCATTTCTCCCACTGATCATTCCCGTCAGCACGTTACTTTCCAACGCCTCTTCTCATGACATGACCAAACTGGCATAATTTTTTAGACTTGGATATAATGGAACAAACATGGAATAGACCATTTATCTGGAATGGTGTATTTATCTGTGAAAAGCTCATCTGAAAATCGTCAAATTCTCTAGAATGTCAATGATATACATAATCTCACAGAGACAGAGGCAATACAATGCTATTTTATATTCACTAAATGAGTTAAGTCAAGAACCAACATTACAGCCCTCAGGAAATTCCCATATCCGCACCATTCTATCCAGGCCATGATCATTTATTTGTGCCAGACCAGGCTCAAGAAGGAGGAGGTGGAAGAAGAAGACAGCTATGTCTACTGTGATATTAGTTATCTTCAGTTTGTGTGTGTGTGTGTGTGTCAGATGCTAGTTTGCAATAAAAATAGGGCAAAATATACAACATTGTGCATCTAGAAATGTATATTATTTTCAGCATCAATACAATGTAGTGCACACAAACATATATATCATTTTCAGCATCAATACAATTTAGTGCACACAAAAATTACATCATTTTCAGCATCAGTGCAAAGTAGTGTTCATGGAAATGTATACCATTTTAGCATCTGTACTGTACACTACAGCCTTCATAAAAGTCACTTTCAGCAGTAGCACAATAGTGGCAGCTTGCAAAGAAACATTCATGCACAAAGCAATGAATCAAGAATTTGAAATAAGAACACAATGTATCTTGCTCAAAACAAAGAAATTCCAAAATTACCAACATCAGACACATTATTCAGCCTGACAATTTTATCAACGATTAATTCTAAGACAGATTTCTTTCATCCTATCATAAAGTGAAATACACTGTACGTTTTCATCACATCAATGCATCTGATTTCATAAAGTGAAATACACTTATTCATCACATCAATGCATTTGATTCTATAAATTAAATACACATCACATCAATGCATCTGATTTCATAAAGTGAAATACACTGCACGATTTCATCACATCAATGCATCTGATTTCATAAAGTGAAATACACTGTACATTTTTCATCACATCAATGCATCTGATTTCATAAAATGAAATACACTGTACATTTTCATCACATCAATGCATCTGATTTCAAAAGACATTTGGAGGTGAGTATGGCAGAATGAATCAGAGCACTTGTTCTTAAACATCTGATGTGCTGATGCCAAGGTAGCAGCTTCAACCCCTTACACCTGTCAGTTTGAATAAAATGTAAATTACAACTATCTCTGAAGTCGGAGTGGGTCTGCTTTGTGGCAAGGGACACTGGTAGTAGGGAAAGCTAATCCACATGCAAAAATCAGTCCAGTGTACTAAAAGTAGTAGCAAGTGTGTTGACTATGCTTGAGTTCAATGCAAGCAAACAAATATAAAGGCATTGGTTGTCATATCGACCTAGACCTCCCCCCCCCCCCCCCCCCCCCCCCCCCCCCCCCCCAGTGTACCCCCACATGGCAACAGATTTATGTCTCTCATAGTCTGATCCTTGCTATCTGTCAAGGTCTCACTTAATTAAATAAGGGACGTAATATAGATAGAGAAGGAACATAGAAACAGGGGATGAATAGGGGAGAGAATAGAAGAGACTCGAACATTCGAGACAGACGAGTCAGAGGTCAAACTACGCAGTACGCCCAGCCACAACCCAGCAGAAGCGTGAAGAGTGAAACCCCATGAGACACACGAAGGGGCAAGCACACCGTGTCCAACTCATGAGAGTAGAGAAGGCAGACGGCCACTGGACATTGACGGGAGAGGGTGTAGCTTCTAGAGGGAGACACAGGGATAGAACTTAGATCCTTAAGATATTAACGATAGACATATCGAGATGTTGTGTATAGTATTTGAATGCTTTGTATAATGAATTTGTATGTAATATTGTAACCATTGTGCGAGAAGATTATTTCGCCAGGTGACAGATATTGTAATAAAGTATAACGATGATATTCGAACTTAAGAGTTCTGTCTAATCTGTGCTCTCACTATTCTACCTGTCTGAACCCGAGTTTCTTATTCCTTTTTATGACTTACATATCAACTATCACCCTTACTGAAACATCCAATCATACCCATGTCCGCAAAACGACAGATAATAAACAGCATATTCACACCAACCCTATGCTACCAATCTCAAACCTGGACTTTATCCAAATTACACCTTCGCAAAATCAACACCTGCGAAATGAGATGCCTGAGGAGAGCTGCCAACTTAACAATCCGAGACCGAGTAAGAAATGCTACTATCAGACAGACTGTGGGATCAACACCTTGTGCCACATTTATTGACAGACAGAAGATCAAGTGGTTTGGCCATGTCATTAGAATGCAACATCAGCAACTACCATCACTGGCCTTACATCAAAGATCATCTGCGACGAGACCACGAGGACGTCCAAGAAGAAAATGGATTGACGACATCAGAGACATTGTACAACCTCACGGAATGACACTATCCAGTGCCGTCCACCGGGCGCTGGAACGCAAATTATTCCTCCCCACGACGCTTGACGGCAGAAGTGGAAGATGATGATGATGATGATGATGATGATGATTATTACCTGATCCCCCTTACAGTCACTATTTAGCACTTTCAGACTTCTATCTGTTTGGACCACTGGAAGAAGACCTTCGTGGACATCACTTTGAGGACATTGAAACCCCTAAACGCGCAGCACGCCAGTGGTTTACGAAAAAGGACACAACATTTTTACCATGTGGGGATACATACCCTTGTGAGAAGATGGACAAAAACTATAATGAATAATAGAGGCTAAATTGAGAAATAAATTTTTGAAGTACAGACTTAGAGCAACATTTCAATGTGAATTTTATCTGGGTCTTTTATTTATGGCTTATTGAATGGAATTAAAAATTACAAGGCATTACTTATTGACTGCCCCTAATAACAGAAAGAAGTAGAGATATGAGATTACACTGAAAAACTGGGTGCGACAGTAGGAAACAGCTATTAAAGGCAGAGGTAAAATACCCGTGTGGATGTGGAGGGCAAGAGGAAACCAGCATATCATCTTCCCAAGAGGATACATGTGTGATTGAATACCACTGACAGTGACAACTGAATTCCAGTGACAACAGAGGAGATTTATGGAAAGAGATAAAGGAAGGCAAGATGCTCGACAGTCTTTCAACATGTTTACCATGGGGTGAAGATGACACTAAGCTCCATAGGGTGTATTACTCATTCCTGAGGAGTATATTACTAACCCTTCCCCGTCGAGATGGAATATTCAGTAAGTATTCTTAGGCCTCACTCACTCCTTCCACCCTTTTATCTCATACCACAAGCTATTCCAGAAACACTCCACGGGTTATCTCCAGCAGGCGGTTTGCCATTCTATGGAGAGAGACCAAGTCAGATAGGGCAATACCAGACACAATTAAGTCATTCCTCACACCTTTAACCCTTTACTTATATCAGTACTGGTCAATGCCAGGTACAATGAAGTCAATTACACACACCTTTAACCCTTTACTTCTATCAGTACTGGTCAATGCCAGGTACAATGAAGTCAATTACACACACCTTTAACCCTTTACTTCTATCAGTACTGGTCAATGCCAGGTATAATGAAGTCATTTCCTCACACCTTTAACCTTTACTTCTATCAGTACTGGTCAATGCCAGGGACAATGAAGTCAATTACACACACCTTTAACCCTTTATTTCTATCAGTACTGGTCAATGCGTTACAGTGAAGTCAATTCCTCACACCTTTAACCCTTTACTTCTATCAGTGTTGATCAAATTTATTTCTCATGCTGTAAGGCCTCAAAAATTCAACAGCAATTGATACCACCAGTTTAATACACAATGCAGCACAAACCACTCAACCATGGTCAGCTGGAGACAGGAAATTAAGACCCTGTTCCAACCTGAAAGTGACTCCATAAGTCAAGTTCTACGTGATGTTCAAACTGTCATATAATTATCACATAGCTTTGCAGCTCATAAGCATGGACTATCAACACAAATAAAGAAAAAATGGCTAGGGGTATTCATAACTGGATATAGAAAGAAAAGCATAGATTGGAATTAAAAACTGATAAAATATTCTGAAATAAGTAAAAGATTATCCCCATTGCACATCGGCCTATTCATTCCATAAATGGTTGGGTCCCTTCCTCAGTGTGTAGCGGTCTATGACACCAGGAAGAAAATCTTCCAGTGTAAAGTATCAACGAAACCAGGAAGAAAATCTTCCAGTCTAAAGTGGTGGCGGGCTGTGTTAATGTTCATGTTTAATTACGACTATCTTTAGCTTAAAGGTCAACTTTCATCTTCTGGGAGTAAATACTTGTGTCAGAATGTAGGCTACGAGGTCAAGTTTCATCTTCTGGGAGTAAATACTTGTGATAGAATATAGACTAGTTCAACTTTCATCTCTGGGAGTAAATACTTGTGCTAGAATGTAGGCTACGAGGTCAAGTTTCTTCTTCTTCTTCTTCTTCGTTCATCCGGAGTTTTTTTTTCCGGATGTGATTGCGTTGTGCCTGTTGACAGCAGAGCTGCGTTCTTGCGCCGTTAGGCCGACACATCCGACTTCAGCGGGCATTTGTTGACCGTGTTAACCTTCCCGGGAGTTTCATCTTCTGGGAGTAAATACTTGTGCTAGAATGTAGTCTGGGAGGTCAATTTTATTCAAGTTATCGGTGATACGGAGCTCCTGCATTGCACTGAAACCCCTCTCTCTCTCTCTCTTTTTTTTTTTTTTGCGTAAAAGAAATAAAGTTAGAAAATTGATATGAGGCATATAAAAAAAAAAGGTGCTATGGTAAGGACACCACTTAAACAAAGTAATGGAAAGCACAATTCTTCATAAGTGATGAAATGGGTGACCAATATACATTTCTTGCCCAGGCATGATGAGCTGCAAAAGTGTTAATTGTTGTAATAAAAAAATATACCCAATACAACTCGTGTAAAAGGGCCTTTTACTTCTTTAATTAATTAAAGGCAGTCGCATGACAGATGCTGCTGTTCGGGCATGAAGTGTTAGCACTTCACATATACTAGATAATGACATATTGAGGTGGCTTGTTTCTCTTTGTTTGTCCTACTACTCTTCCCAGAAAATTAGCTGGTAATCATTTTATGTTACTTATTTTACTCAAAATATGAGTCGTGGAGGTCTGATACTGAAAACAGCGCTGGGAAAAATCCAAGCTTTACCATGCAGGCATGCAAGGACATTGAGGTCCTGATATTGAGCTGAGTTGAAGAAAGATGCTGAGAGCAGGCAACAGCAGAGTGACATATGTCAGAATACTGACATTTATCTAAGACCTAACTAATCTGATGATGATAATTACCAAACCAGGTCCAATTCTAATGTTTCATAACAGACAACAGTGATAGGCAGGTTGTCATTATTATCACGGGCAATGTTGATAAGTGTGGGCCGGTAATGGTTTGCCACATCACACGATCACTGCCCTTGTAGTCAATGAAATAAAGGTGCTGGGTCTTTCTTTACTTCCACGAAAAGTTTTATTAATGTTCTCAGTAAAAGTACATCATTTGCTGTACTCCTGCCTTCTAGAAACCCATGTGTTCTTTCCCTATTTCTAACTGTATTTTCTTCCTAACCTTTTGCATGATGATTATTAATAAGATTTTTGTGATGTGACTCATTATAAGCAGGTTGTACAAAGATCAAAGACCAGACCAACACAAGCAAAGCTTCAAATGCATGGATACCCTACACACAATTAAGATAATGCTAGAAAGAGGCAGCAAAGTGTATTCAGCCAATGATAAGTATAGTATACAGAGTAAAGCAGAGAATGCTACATGTTCGCAATCAGCATAATTTTGATGGCAAAAATACTGACCACTTTTCATTATACCTGCACGATTGTGTATGCAGAGACACTGCAGTAAAAGCTAAAGATGACTGGATGCTACCAGCTGACTTCACAACTGAAAATCTGAACATGTCACTTTGGATTTATCACAAAATTAATGACAGTAGGAAAGACTAAACATCTACCACTGTGGTATTTGGATCACTGTTAGTGCTGTCTGGCTGTTGATTATTTTGTGTCAGTCTACATCCATCCATCATGTGCCATGCCGATAAATGTGGGCAGTCATGTTTTGCCATCTCACTCGATCACCTGAGTCGTGGATCAGCTCTGTGTTCCTGTTTCGACCATGCCACATGGCCAATCCATCCAGGTATTTACTTCTCAGTCTTCCCCTTGGTCTCTTCCCTTTGATCTTGCCAGTTGTCACCAAGTTATCCAAGTCATTTCTTCTCATAAGATGCTCAAAAAATTTTGACTATATGTGTAATGACTGTTTACGATCCTCATTTGTTTAGTCAGTCTACAACAAAGCCTCATTATTTTAACTTCTTGACCCACACATCCAGCAATCTGAGGAAAGGCCAGACAGACACATAAGACTACAAGTGGTACCATTAGTACCAGGACTGTCCGCTAGTTGTTCATGACTAACATTGTGGGGGTGTCCCAGAGTTCTGTGAGCTCAATTCTTGACCCAAGTCAACTCAGCCAGAAATAGCAACATCATTTGAGACCACCACTTGGAGGTGGGCAAGATCTGTGGTCAGCCGTGCTTCACAGACACTGACCATCACGCAAGGAATTCATGCTATAAGTTTCTGACTGAAATTATCTCTTGTTCTGCCCCCTGGGCAATGGCTGGGAGTTTGATGATGACAATGTAATACATAAAACCAGAGGATGAATAATTTCTAACCCAGGCCAGTCTGTATATACTGGGCTGGATCATATCCTGATTACATGCTAACATGATGGTCAGCATGGCCGAAGGGTGTAATGCGCTCGTACTTAAACTTTCTCTGATGTCTGCTGTGTAATGAGTTCACTCCACATTCTGGCCAGAAGGACAATAAATGGCCTTGATTAGGGGACATTAATTACAAGGATTTCAGAAGTCAGAGGGATCATCTGATAAAAAGGGTCTACCTGATGGAAAGGGTTCACCTGATGGCGAGGGCAAAAACCAGTCCAGTGCACTTACAGTAGTAGCAACTACTTGTAGCAGTTGCAGCACATGTGTGGACTACTCGATTTAAAAATAAGCGAACACACATAAAGGGGACAAAATCCTAATCCTGCTTACATACAGTTGCTTCCAGTAACGGTCTTGCACACTGGTTTCTGAGCCATGAAAGGAAAAAGAGCAACCTGCAACACAGTTCCCACAGAGAGGATATTTTGTTATCAGATTGGAAAAAATCTCTGCCCAGCTCCACTCTGGTTGATGCAAGGCCTCTGAGTCCTAGGATGTCTGAATGCCAATAGATCAGACTTTCAAGACCTAGGATGCCTGAATGCTGATGCATCAGACTTAAAGAGTTACAACTCAAACCACCAGACTTGAGTTACAACTCAATCTACCAGACTTAAGAGTTACAACTCAATCAACAGACGTAAGAGTTACAACTCAATCCACCAGATTTAAGAGTTACAGCTCAGTCCAACAGACTTAAGAGTTACAACTCAATCTTCCAGAGGATTCACAAACCGTAAATCTCTTTTGTTTATCTACCGGAAATTGATAAGGACCCCACCTGGTTAGCCATGTCCCCAAAACACAGTAGCCATGTCTGAAACTAATGTCTTGTCCCAACTAGCAAGCACAGGTCTTAAACATGACACCTGCTTCCTGGTATAGTAAATTTACATCTTCACTCTCCAGGCACACACACACACAGGATAAAAATTTCATATTACAATCAGATGTAGCAGTGCAAAGTACATTACAGTGAGCTGGTCCTAATTAAAAAAAGTTAGTTGCAGGACATCACAGTTAACCCCAGCATATTTTTGGTTGTTTGTAATTTCTTGGCTAATTTTTGTTCAGTAGTCTGCCACTGCTTTCTGAACGGCAGGCACTCAATACTTTTGTATGAAAATACCCCTGGGAAGGTTAACCCGGTCAACAAATGCCTGCAGAAGTCGGATGTGTCGGCCTAACGGTGCAATAACGCAGCTCTGCTGTAAACAGGCACAAAGCAAATCACATCCGAAAAAAAACTCCGGATGAACGCAGAAGAAGTATGAAAATACCTGCGCACGATGGCCTGCTTCCAAATCGCCCGCAGCTGTGTTTCAAACTCGGTATGCAGTATTGCAAATTGTATTCGTAACCTCTTCGCTACGGTTAAAAACACACCGATTAAAACATATACATGAAAACAATTACAGCTTTACAGCCTATGGGAACAATCATCACACCTGTGTTAAATTAATTACTTCTATATACTAAGTGACGGCCATGGCAGCGTAGTGGCTAGTAAGCTTGTTTGCCGGTCTTGCAGTCATGTGTTCAAATCCCCATGGAGTTAGACATTTCTGTAACCTGTGCTCCCAGATTAACCCAACCTTAAATGGGAACCAGGAGATGTTCTGAGAAGTAAAGGCGGCCGTCACATCAAATGCATCACCCACTGAGTGCCGCTTGGGTTATTAAAAATATGGGGCTGAACCATCTACCCAAAACGATTCATGATGTGGAAGAGGGTTGTGTACTCACACATCTACCCAAAACGACTCATGTGGAAGAGGATTGTGTACTCACACATCTATCCAAAACGACTCATGTGGACGAGGGTCGTGTACTCACACATCTACCCAAAATGACTCATGATGTGGAAGAGCGTCATGTACTCACACATCTACCCAAAACGACTCATGATGTCGAAGAGGGTTGTGTACTCACACATCTACCCAAAACGACTCATGATGTGGAAGAGGGTTGTGTACTCACATATCCACCCAAAATGACTCATGTTGTGGAAGAGGGTCGTGTACTCACACATCTACCCAAAACGACTCATGATGTGGTAGAGGGTCGTGTACTCACATCTACCCAAAACGACTCATGATGTGGAAGAGGGTCGTGTACTCACACATCTACCCAAAATGACTCATGATGTGGAAGAGGGTCGTGTACTCACACATCTACCCAAAACGACTCATGATGTGGAAGAGGGTCGTGTACTCACACATCTACCCAAAATGACTCATGATGTGGAAGAGGGTTGTGTACTCACACATCTACCCAAAATGACTCATGATGTGGAAGAGGGTCGTGTACTCACACATCTACCCAAAATGACTCATGATGTGGAAGAGGGTCGTGTACTCACACATCTACCCAAAACGACACATGATGTGGAAGAGGGTTGTGTACTCACACATCTACCCAAAATGACTCATAATGTGGAAGAGGGTCGTGTACTCACACATCTACCCAAAACAACTCATGATGTGGAAGAGGGTTGTGTACTCACACATCTACCCAAAACAACTCATGATATGGAAGAGGGTCATGTACTCACACATCTACCCAAAACGACTCATGATGTGGAAGAGGGTCGTGTACTCACACTGGCAGCCTTTACTTCCCAAGACCACAGGTCAGCATGGCCGAATGGAAAAAGAGTGCTTATTCTTAAACATCTGGTGTGCTGATGCTGAGGTAAGGGGTTCAACCCCTACATCGGAGTTGGACTAAAATTACTAATATCTCTTAAGTCGGATTGGGATCGCCTGATAGTAACGACACTGTTAATATGGAAAGCTTATCCACATGCAAAATTCATTCCAGCACCACTAGAAGTACTGTGTATGGACTACAAATTAGTTCAAAGCGAGTGAGCACAAAATTAAAAAAAACCCATTTCCCAAGATCAGTTTTTTGTATTCAGCGTATCAAGCTGGGTTGGTCCACACTCATACTGGTCAGAAACAAATGCTGGAGGCGAAACTCAGAGCCACCATGTTGCTAGTGTGTAAGTAACGGATCAATCTCTCTCTCTCTCTCTCAGCCTTAAGGAGCTCTGGGTATATGGTAATAGGCACACATTTTATAGACCAATCAGAACATGGTGGGTGATGAGGTTAGTGTCAAGCCGTCTGCCTTTACTTCCCATGGCATTTCCTGGCACCCATTTCAGGCTAGGTTGATCTGGGAGCCCCGGTCAATAAAAATAAAAATTGGAATCCACACTAATGCAGATTCGAACCAATGACCACCAGGCTGGCAGGCAAGCGTCTAGCCACTATGTTATGGCAGCTCCCTTGTATTGCTAGGCAAGTGCACTAATGACTAGACACCATCACAATCTGAAGAATAACTACAGTTAATGATTTATCACCCATACTGAAACATCCAAACGTACCTATGTCCGTAAAACGACAGATAATAAACAGCATATTCACACCAACCCTATGCTACCAATCTCAGACTTGGACTTTATCCAAATCACACTTATGCAAAATCAACACCTGCGAGATGAGATGCCTGAGGAGAGCTGCCAACTTAACAATCCAAGACCGAATAAGAAGCGTCGTTATCAGACAGACAGTGGATCAAAACCTTGTGTTACATTTATCGAAAGACAGAAGATCAAATGGTTTGCCCGGGAAGGCCAACCCAGTCAAAAAAACACTATCCAAAGTCGGATGTGTTGGCATACGGGCACATAACCGGACACACCGCAATCATGCCTGAAAAAACACTCCGGATAAACGCAGCAGAAGAAGAAGAAGAAGAAGAAGAAGAAGAAGAAGAAGAAGAAGAAGAAGAAGAAGAAGAAGAAGAAGAAGAAGAAGAAGAAATGGTTTGGCCATCTCATTAGAATGCAACACCATCAACTACCAGCACTGGCCCTACATCAAAGAGCATCTGCGATAAGAGAAAGAGGACACCCGAGAAGAAAATGGATTGACGACATTAAAGACATTGTACAATCACATGGAATGACACTATCCAGTGCCACCTATCAGGTGCTGGAACATCAATTATTCCTCCCCACGATGCTTGATGGCAAAAGTGGAAGATAGGTGCTGATGATGAAAATGATGATGATGAATGATCAATACGTACTGAGCTTTGAGGGCTTCCAGCTGTCTCAGTCTCTCCTCTTGCTGGCGAAGCTCCTCTTCTGACTGAACAATTTTAGCAATAGGAATGTCTTCACGGACAGTCCGTCGGTTGAAGCGATTCAGTCCGTAATGCTGGGTTACTGCAAAAAATAATAACAGTAAAGTATGCATATACGTATGTATGCCAGTGTGTTACCGGGGCCCAGGAGGGAGGCAAAGAAATAGCAATACCATACATATCATAAAACGCAATTAGGACGGGTTGGCATGGGGCTGGCTTCCCCTATCCTGTAGAAAACTACACAATCCAACAAACCATGAACAAGTCTAAAGATGAGGAAGGAAGAATAACTCTGTCAACCAAGATGAAAAGGAGGCTCTGCTAGAGGAAGTGAGACTGGCCACCTCATCTCATAGAAAAATTGAGCTGCACAAATCACTGAAATCCTGAACAAGCCTACACACGACGGCTTGACACGACTCAACTGAAGACTTATACTCCATTGGGAGCTGAATGAGGAGGAAGAATAAGAAGTAGCAGAAGAAGAAGAATCTATGTACAGGTAGGCCCCGGTTAACGTCGGGGTTACGTTCTTGGAAAACGCGACGTTAAGTGAAACGACGTATAGTGAAACACTATTTCTCATAGAATTAAATTAAATACAGTGTATTATGTATCACAGTAATGTTTATTTTGATGGTTGTCAGAGTCCAGAAAGGGGACATTGATGCAGTGACATCGTTACGCCCGCCAGGCGACTTAGCTCCCAGTAGGGACGCAGTAACTCGTTACGCCGCCAGGCGTAATATTGGTTACCGGCCTGCAAGACTGCTGGTGACAAAGCGACCAGCGGTCAAGCAAGGACGAGCTAAACGCACGCATGCCTCGTGAAGTCCCCTGAGGTGAGAGGCGAGTTGCGAGTTAGCGGCAGACAGCTCTGGGACTTCGACTCGGACAGACGTGTGCAGAGAGAAAGGCGTTGTGTGGTATCTGTACTGAAAGTCGAGTGTCTGGACATCTTGAGTGAGACTTGTGAGCTGTATGTAAGTGTATTGAAGTATCGAGTATATATTGTTGTGATCATCGTTCTGTATTTGATGTGTGTATAAATCCATAGAACGGTGCGTCGTTGAGTCTTACGTCAAATCACGTTGTACTTGTACTGTCCCACACTGTTAGGTTAGCGAGCCAAGTTTAAGACCCTGACAATGGTTGTTGATATTTATTGGCTAAATAGAGGTGGGTTGGAGGGCAAGTGGTAGAGTTATTGGGGTGTAGGGGTTTTAAATTCTGCCGCTTCATCTGAGGATGAAACTGTAACCGCTTCCTGCCTCTTTTCCTGGCTCTTCTCTGCTTGAATAAAAAAATATGTCCAATATCTGCTGCACAGCCAGTTTCCTTTTCTCTATGTAAAGCTCCCTGTAACAGTTGATGGCGCTTGTTACTGCTCATCTCAAGAAGAAAAGAAATACCACATTGTAACATCCAAGTAAACAGAAAAATGTAGAATCTGCACAACTTCCTTGGGACAGTCAGAACATCTCATGTAAGATGCCTTGTAGAGACTGGAACAAGAATTGCTATGGCAAAGGTTGACTTTTGCCAGATGGAAAACATCCTGACAAATAAAAAACTGCTAACTGCAGTGAGAAGAGTATTAAAATGCTATACTATGCTATGATATGCATGTGAAACATGGACATTAAGCAGACAAACCAAGAAGCATATAATGGCGGTGGAAATGTGGTTTCTGGGGGACAATGCAAAGAATACCATGGATGGACAATACATGGAGGGCAAAAAAATAAATACCTGGATGGCTTGATCACATGACTATCAGTACAACACAGACCTCATCGAAGACTGGTGATCATATGAGATGGCAAACCGTAACTGACCATTATTATCGGCATGGCACATAATAATCAGGAAAGAAATTAAGCACCTGGGCACAAGGATAACATCAGATCAAAGATGTATCACAGAGATACAGAAAAGGACAAAAGAATTCTTGCACATTTTATGGAACAGTTTAACATAAGGCGACAAATTCTGAACAATCAGTAAAGAAGCAAAATATAAGGGGCGTTTATTTCAAATCCGTTCGTGCTGCACCACGCTTAATTGTGTATGTTGAACATGGTCATGTCATAGTTATGTGATAAGCACAGACCAATGAATAAAAGAGCAAGTGCTTATCGTCCCATGATGCATAGGTTCTGTTTCTGACCGTTGAGAAAATGGCCGGGTTGATCCAAAATCCGTTCAAAGAAGCTCAAAGAACGGTAATTCAGTTTCTTTCATTTGAAAGATGTCCACCAGAGGACATTCATCAAAGAATGCAGGCAGCACACGGCAACAAATGTGTGTCAAAAACAACAGTGACAGACTGGGCACGAATGTTTCGGAAAGGATGTCAGTTCACGACAGATCTTCTACGGCCAGGTCAAACGCATATTGATGCAACAGAAAAAACCATCGCCAAAATTGATGCAGCAGTACAGATGAACCGTTGTCGAAGCATACGTTCGCTAGCGAAAGAATTTGATGTGTCAATTGGGACAATTCAAAAGGTCATTCGTAAGAAACTGCAATATCAGAAGGTGTGTTTATAATGGGTACCACGGATGTTGACCGACCACCAAAAAGAGGAATGCAAGGGATGGTGTTTGAACCACTTGTTGCATTACAGAGTGGAGGGTGATGCATTTCTCTTCCGCATAGTGGCAGGCGATGAATCATGGTGTCACCACTTTGAGCCGAGCAGCAAAAGAGAGAGCATGCAATGGAAGCATGCTGGATCACCAAAAGCCAAAAAATTCAAGTTACAGGTTTCCGCTGGTAAGGTTATGCTGAGCGCATTTTTGTACCATGAAGGGCTATTGTTGGCCGACTTTAAAGAACCTAGTGTCAACATCAACTCTACCCAATACTTGCAAACACTAGACAAGCTGCAAAAAGCCATCAAGAATAAATACCTGGCATGCTTTTTCACGGTGTGATTTTGTTGCACGATAATGCTTGTCCGCATGTCACAAAGATTGTGCAGGAAGCATTAGCAAGAAAGAAGTGGGAAATTCTGCAACATCCAGCCTATAGTCCTGATTTGTCACCATGTGATTTTCATTTGTTCGGACCTCCAAAAAAAGCTCTCAAGGGGCAATGATTTCACACAGATGCAGACGTAATGAACGCGGTAAACACTTGGTTCAGTGAGCATCCGCAATTCTTTTTTTTTGCGGACGGCATTCGCCACCTAATTAAGCAATGGGATACTTGCCTGAATGGCTACGGCGACTTCTGACCAACCCATGGTGCATAATTCATTCAAAATGAATGCTTTGTTTAATTCTACCACACCTGTTAATGTTTCTTTCATGCTTTTGTAATAAAGCCATTGGAACAGGTTTCAAATGAATGCCGTTATAGTTGTCAGGAAAATGTAAGTAATTAGTCATTTCCACACCACGAGGTTATTGGGTTTATGGTGCTGCACCATAATTTAAGACAAGTCAACCCGCAATGGGTGATGTGGTCAATATCGAGCTGGTCGCCTATACTTCCTAGGTAATTTCCTGACTACGACTATGCCACCAGAATACCTGGATGGCTTGGCCATGTGTCATGGTCGAGACAGAAACATGAAGCTGTTCCATGACTCTGGTGATCGAGTGAGATGGCGAAACAATGACCACCCACGCTTATTGGCATGGCACATGATGGATGGACTATGCCACCAATTATGGACTTGATTCCAAATTGCTGTTATTCAGCCGGGGGCACAGAGTTGGGGTGAGCGTCCAATCTTGTAAAATACCCCGACAGCTTGTGAATTCTTCACCTCTGCCATCAAAAGTCAAACTCCTGGCCTTCACGTGGCAGAACTGTTTTAACTAACATAAGAAAGAATGCTGAAACGAGACTAATGTAAAAACACCAGACTGCTCTAGATATGTATGTACATACATACATGCGCATACACGTGTGTACATGCATACATATTTAAACTTGAGTAAGACTAGTCTACTCCAGCAAAGCAAAGGTGCTGAAGACAGAGGCAACCAGCCAGGAGAGGCACCACAGAAATCAGGATGTCACACAATTATGGAATATGTTGATTACTGCAAAATGTTATAGTGCTCACTCTGCTTTAGACCCCAGGCAGGTGTTGTACAGAGCTCTATACCTCGAAAGGGTTCAACCAAAATGACCGGAGGTCCCTGTGGAGCCATGGGACCTGAGAATAGAGCATCTGGCCATAAAAAGCAGACTAAAAATAATGCACTGGAATGTGGAGGGAGTCAGCAACAAAAATATAGAGCTATAAAACATTTTGAATCAAGAACAAGTAAGTGTATGTTGTTTGCAAGAAACTCAACTCAATGAAAACATAGCCTTCAAAATCACAGGCTACCAGTGTTACCTCATCTCATCTCATCATGTTCCTCTTGTACCTTGCGGTGTCGAGGTGAAGTATAAACTTCGTGAGAGTGCCCGGTTATGGGCTTCGTATATCGACATTCCCATGGATTCTGTTATTCCCTCAGTCCAACGTTTACGTGGTCGGCCTCTTCCTCTGTTTCCATCTGGTCTGTACATCATTGCTTGTTGTGGCATGCTGTTGACTGGTAGCCTACTTGCATGGCCAAACCATTTGACTTGCTGCTTTCTAATAAAATCTAGAGCAGCTTTAACCCCTACTTTAGTCCTGATTTCTTCATTTCTGATCTTATCTCTTCTTGATACGTTGAGTATTCTTCTCAGAAACCTCATTTCTGTTGTTGTGATTTTTCTTTTCTCTTTTTCTGTCATTGTCCAGGTTTGGCATTGGTAGCAGAGAGTTGGTAGGAAGATTGTGTTGTAAAGTGCTTTCTTAGTAGTTATTGATACATGTTTGTTCTTTAGTATTGGTGCCATTTGTCCAATGAGTTGATTTGCCTTATTGCACCTATTTTCGATCTCGTCTTCTGATCTGCCATTTGATGATATTATACTTCCTAGGTACTTGAAGCTCTTTACTTGTTTCAAGGGATGTTCGTTTAGGTGAATTGTTGCTGTTTGTTCTTCTTTAGTTATAGTCATTACCTCTGTTTTGCTTGTGCTAATTTTCATGTTATGTTCCCTACACATTTCGTTTAGACTATTCATGTGGTCTTATAATTCAGCTTCTGATTTTGCTATTAGTGCTTGGTCGTCCGCAAACAGGAGTTCTCTAATGGTTAGATTTGCAGATGGTTCTTCTTCTGTGTTCTCGTCATGCGGTATTCTTGCTGTCTCTGCTTGGCTGGTTTCAGTCCGTTTATACTTCTTGGTTTTTCTACGAGCAGTATACCAGTGTTACCGATCTGACCAAAAGAACAGGCGAAAGGGCAAAGAATAACATCACTGACCAGTTGACCCTTGTAAAGAATAACATTACTGCTTCCCAAATTGAAGATTACATGGAAGGGGGCCAAGAATCAGGCAGTTAAAATTAAGACAGATAATAAGATCTACATCTGATCAATGACTACTGTTCAAGTGACCATCCACAGGCACTGGACACACTACCATTAGAAGACAAAAATAATTGAGTAGCGATTTATTTCAACAGCCACTTGCAGAGCTGGGACTTTGATCATATGGACCAGAGAGGAGAGAGACTGGAAGACTGGCAGGTCGAAAATAGATTCATCTTGACTTACAAGCTGTGTGACCCACATTACCTTGTACTCAAGATCATGGCACACTACAACTACACCTGACCTGGCTTTTTATTCACCAGACCTAGAATGGAACATGATTTGAATTAGGAAACAACTTGGTGGCAGTGACCATCGGCCAGTCTTTCTAACTGTAGAAAATGAGCTTGTAAGTGAAAGCAGCAATCTATCGAGATGGAACTACAACAAAGCAGACTGGGCAATGTACAAGCATCACACCAGCATACTGGTTAGAAACCTGAATACAGACAAAGATATAAATAAAGTAGTTGAAGAGTTCGGCAACTGCATACTACAGGCAGCACAAGAAACAGAACCAAGAGGAGCTCGTAAACAATACAAACTGTACTGGAGTAGTGAAATGGAACAGTTGCATAAAGATGAAGTATGTTGAAAGCAAACAGAGGTCAAACCCAGCCCAGAGCACCATAATAATTACCAGCACACAAAAGCCACATTTCAAAGGGCCAAGCAGCAGGCTACATTGAAAAGCTGGCAAGAGAAAACAAATCACTGAACTTTGAAAGAGACTCTTTCTTTGAAAGGAAGTTGTGGAAGCTAGTAAACAACTTAATGATGAGAGTATAGCAAGAAACTCAAAGATTGCACTACATAAAGATGGACACACCTTAACAGTAAAGCAAGCAGCTGACCATTTTGCAGACTCATTCACACAAGATAACAATATCGAAATTAGTCCAGAGAAACAACAAGAGATTTGAGAGAAATGGCAACATACAGGACAGAATGAAATATTACAATCAGCGAACTGGAGCTAGCAATATCAAAACTGAAAATGAGAAAGTCATCAGGAGCTGACAGTATCTCCAATGAAATGATCAGGAACCTAGGAACAGAGGCCAAAGCAAAGCTGCTGCAGATCTTCAATAACTGCTAAACCTTAGGCAGCGTTTCACAAGCCTGGAGAGAAGCAATCGTGATTCCTCTCCTAACATCATGGAAAGACAGTTCCTGTGCTTCCAGCTACAGACCAATTAGCTCACCAGCTGTCTCTGCAAAACAAAGGGGTGCATCATCAATCATAGACTGCAGTCATGTGCATATGTGGATTGGCATCGCAGACAGCAGACCACAGACCACATACTCCAAGACTGCCCAAAATATGACATATGTAGGCAAATGTTCTAGTCTAGAGAAACAACAGTGGAAGATAAACTCTATGGACCACTGAGTGAACTAAACAAGACAGTTAAATTCATACAAGAGACAATATTGCAGTTATAGACAAATTTAAAGTAAACAATAACAAAAAAAGAATAAGAACGCATTCACATTTTCTATCATTCTTACTTTCCTGATTCTGCATCTGGTAAGCCAAGGCCCCATCTTCATGAACCGACCATTGCTTTCGAACTGGAAAACAAAAATTAAAGATGCATAACTATGTGAAAAAAACTACAAAGAAAAATTAACCTTATGTACTTCCTACCAATATTTTCCTCACTGCAATTCCCTTCCCTGAACTGCTAATAACCATTTCCCATTTTGTCTTAGTAGTCTGTCAAGTTTTTGTCTATTTTTACAATCTGTTTGCCTAATTATTAAGTTTACCGTTTGATCTTCAGTTATTCTATGCTATTTATACTTTCATGTAGTGTTTTACATGTAGTTGTGTCAGTGTGTGTTTTTTTATGTGCTGATGAAGGCTTTAGCCGCAACAACCACTTTGTTATTTGTGATCATGTTTTTTAAAGCTTACTACCTACATCTCATTGTTGGTGATTCATTATTGGAATCTGCCTGGTTCTCTCCCTGTCCATGGTATTTATTTGAACTAAAATGAATTCTACAGAAATATCAATTGGGAAATCCTTTGAAGCTACTAAGACAGTTAATAAATAAACACATATAAATTGTTTGGGGTGTACATAGAAGTAGACGAGATGTAGGGATAAGAGGACGCTCTAGACAACTTAACAAATTGAAGACTGGAATTTGACCCTTTCACCTCGAAAGTCCTATTCTGCATAGCAACCAATTAATGAATGTTTGAGCTTATTGTAACTGTTTTAATCATTCTCCATGTTACTAATCCATTCAGAAATACTGATTTTAGTTCCAAGTTTCGTACTCTTGAAAGGCAATTTCACACCCATATAACAATACAGGTTCTTTGTGGCACTTCAACAAACTTTTTCTCTCTACAACAGACATCTTTTTATTGGTCAGTTATGTTTTACATCTTGTAAAAGGCTATCTTTGCCAAAGCAATTCTTGTTCTAATCTCTTCAAGGCACTTTCCATCAGATGTTATAACTGTTCTGAGATAGTTGTACCAGCTCACTTGTTTAAGAATATCTTGTATATTACAAATTATAGTGATATTCATTTCTTCCTAGGGACGACTATAATTTCTGTTTTCTTACAATTTAATTTTATCCCCAGTTGTTCACTGTGTACGATAACTGCATCTACTAGATCAGTAGTTCTCAACCTTTTTTGGCCCGTGCCCCCCTTCACCATATTTTCAGAACGTCATTCCCCCCCCCCCCCTTTTCGTATTTCCTACCTAAAAATTTGGCCCGTGCCCCCCTTCACCATATTTTCAGAACGTCATCCCCTCCCCTTCATATTTCCTACCTAAAAATCCCCCTACACAGTATACGTAATAATGGAAGCACATACTAAAACAAGTCTAGACGTCCACATAAAACGGGATTTGTGGGTCTACTTACTTTATAAAATGAATTTTAGAAGGGTGAGACGTACAGAACTGTAAAGTATGAAGGGAAAAATCAGATCAAGTAATCGGTTCTTGTATTAACATGATCTTGAAATAATCTTCATTGCCCCCTGCCCCATGGAAACCCCAAAATTCCCCCCCCCCCTAGGGGGGGGGGAATTCCCACCGTTTGGGGGGGGATTT
>JACEFZ010027697.1:260000-290137 GCA_014155875.1 Cepaea nemoralis | reverse complement strand
ATTCTATCATCATCATCTATATATTTATATGTTATTTAATTATATATTTTAATTTTATGTTAATTTTTTATTTAGTTTTATACATATTCTTACTTATTTCATCTAAATATAAATCTATATTTATGTTATATATATTTATATTATATAATCATATCATCTAATTATATATAATATCTTATCTCGTATTCTCTAATCTAACATCTGATAAGTTATTCTTATAATCTATATTTTTAATATAGTTTTAATATATTATGTATCAAATAATAATTATATTATTTTTTCTTTTATCATTTTTCTATAATATTTATCATAATTTCATTCACTTGTCTTATATATATCTTCCTTTGATTATTTCTTTCAACTGAATATCCTCATATGTAATAGGCACTCTCTTTTATTTCCTATAGACATTATACTATTATATTTACTACTATATATTCTGTATCTCCATCACTTTTTTATTTCCATTTATTATTACCTACATAGTTTTCCAAATTACTAAAATATTAATACTTTCATCATTTCTTAAATTTGTAATATATTATTATTTTAATTATTCATACTGTTATTTTATTCTTAATTTTCTTATTAAATATTAAGCTTATCATGATTATAATATATAAAGATTATTTGATTTTAGTATCTATGCTTTTTCTGTAATATATAATTATTATTTCATATAGTATAATTTTAAATCATCATTTGCATATATTTTTAGAAATTATATATTTAATTCCTTAGTTATTAAAAATTATATTTATTTATATATATACTATAACTTACTTATCTAATTGATTTCATCTCTTTTTTTCCCCCCCCCATATAATCTTTTGTATATATACTATTTATTTTTTTTACTTTTTCCTATAATTATATATAACATTTATTTAGATTCTTACTAAATTTCTAACACGTCATTTATTCTCTTTAAAATTTAATATATTTTAATAAATTATATATGCCATTTCAACAACTTAGATCGCACCTATTTTACTAGTCTCTATTAATTTGACTATATTTTGCTACTACATATTTTTCACTAATCCTTTTAACTTATCTACTTACAAATAAAATCGATTCATATCACTTATTTATCTTTCATTGATTCAATATTTTATCTTATGAATCTTTTTACTAATATATTATAAAACAATACATTCTAAATAATTTTATTATTTATACTATATTTATATTTAATATAAAATTTCTTCCATAAATTTTCTCCCTTCATTATTCATAGTCATCTCATACTTAACTATTTAAGTATTTATGTTTATATTATCATGAATTTAATAAATAATATTCCTATATTTCTCATATAAGAAATCGTTGAATTTATATATTCTATACTATGATAGTTAATCAATCTTATCTATTTTCTTTTTATTTTTATTATCTATCTATATAATGATTATTAACTCTTTCTATATATACTTTATCTCTTTATTATTTAATTATTTAATTGTCATATCACATTCTTTCTATTATTTCATATTCCTATATTATTTCTATTATTATATTTTTTTTTTTTAATACATTCTGATATTCACTAGTTTATAAGGATTTTATTATAATATATATATAATAGATTTTGAATATATCAAATTTTCTATTTATTTGTATGTTTATTAGATCAATTGTATATAAATTTCATAATAATTTTTATTAATTTGCTTTTTTAAATGCTCATAATATTAATCATATATATCTATTATTTGTTCTTTAATATTATATCTCATATTTTTATATAATTCATTAATATATATTTATCTTAATTTCATATTAATATATATTTTCCATTTATCGTATGCATATTCAAATACTATTCTTTTTAATTTCCTTCTATAGTGATATATTATGCCTATCATTTTGATTATTAAGTTATATTTTATTTAATATTTTTTATAGATATATATATATTATCTCAACATATTTATTTTTTATTACGATTCTTTGTCATTATATAATTATTTTTTTCCACTTTCCATATTATTTTTATATATATCTTTCTTCTGATATTATTATTCTCTTATTTGATATTATTATAATCTATTCCATCATGTTTTTCTTGTTTATCTGGTATTTTAATTAATTTTATAATAATCTATAATTTCTTTTTGCTATAGTATTTTCTCTTATTATTATATCATTTTTATATTTATTAATTTTATTTATTTCAATAAATATTGCTATCATCTTATTCCTTATATATAATGTTATATATAATGATAATTCTAATCGATTATTATCTATTATTTCACTAAATTAATCTATATTTTTTTCCAATCTAAATAGTACTTCTTTTTCTACATGATATTATTCACTATTAATTATAATATTTCATCATATATTTATTATTATTATTTTTCTTTGCATTTTTATTTTTTTATTATAATATTTATCATATATTTATACTACTTCATATCTTATCTATTTATTTCTTATTTCTTTTTTTCTTGATCTATTTTAAGTTACATAGTTATAATGTGACTTATTATAATTGATCTATCCATATATCTATTGAAATCATTTCATATTCTCTATAATATTATATAGTGATAATGTAAAACTGGTTATAGTAATAATCTCTTTCTTATATGCTTATCGATCTTGAACATTATTAGAGTGTCTATCACGATACACAATAATTTTTTTTCTATAACCTATATATATTTTTATACTTACTTAATATTTACCTTTATTTTCTTAATTTTAATATTCTTTCTTTGATTATTTCTAATATATTAATTTAAATTCTCAAAGTAATATTTATTATTTTTTATAATTATAATTACGATTCTTATAATCTTTAAATAATAATAATATCTATAATTTTTGTCTCACATTTGCTATTATAACGTAAAATGTATATGTATCTGTTAACTATCTTTTCTTATCTCCTTATCCTAAATTTATATAGATGCAGTTTTTATCATATCTATTCTTTTACTTCATTTACTATCTTTAAATTTCATTTATCTTTCATTTTATTCCTTATTTTTTCTCTTCATTTTCTCTAATATACATATTCGTATTTTTTATCTAATAGTGTACGTATTATGATTATTACTAATTAAATTCCTATTACTATTAATTATCTCTATATTCAACTTTATAAATAAATTTGCTATCTATCACATATATTTCTTTTATACTTTTTATTTTTATGAATATAATGGAATCATCTATTTACTATATCTTTTATACTTAATATATCATAGATTTCAAATTATCATCTATATATATTATAAATCATTAATTTTAATTTCAATCAGTTTCAATATATTCATTTTTTCAAAATACTTCTTTTTCATGGTCTATATTATAGCTTTGATGTTTATTTCTTTTTTCATATTATATATGATCTATCATTCCTCTATAATCGCATAATCTTTCTCTAATAATTTTTCTGTAGTGTGTTAATTTATTATTTATTTTTTATCTTTAATTATAAATTTCATTTTTTTTATCTATGATTATATTAACTTTATCTTTCTATTTTGATATGCTTATATCTAAAGATTCGAATTCATTTTATAATTTTGTACTTATATATATTTATTACGTTATTGTTTCGTGTATATATACTAATATCGTATTCAAATATTATTAAATAACGTTAATATTAATCTATCATATCAAATATAATATTCATTCTAATTCCTAAGGATTTTATCGAATATCTATATCTTTGTATCTTCTATTTTTCATATTTCTACTACTTTATTTTATTATTTCCACCTTATTATTTAATTACATTTATACTAATTATTTTCATGTTTTTTACATCGTTAATAATAATTATATATTTATTATTATAATTAAAATATAAATCTTTATTCTATATTACTTAACCATATTTTAATCTCTTATTATTATATTGTCTTTTCTATTAATTATATTATTCTTATCTTTCTATATTAATTAAAGCGTACTATAATTAACTTAGCTTCTAAATTATACTATAATATCAAATATCACTTAAATCATCATTCATGTTTATTCTTTATTTCATGAATATTCTTATCTAATTTACTCCTGCATTATATATCTAAATAATATCTATAATAGTTCGTATTAGTCTACTCTTACAATTTCTTAAAATTAATCAAATATAATACATATTTTCATTTATATCATTGATCTTTTTTTATATCCATACTTTTTATTATTATATTCATAAAATAATGATTACTCTCAAGAAAATTCACTGTATAGTTCAATAATATATAAATTTTAAAAATTATTTTTTCTTCTATGTTATATTTATTTGTATCATATATCTCTATATTAACTATATCTTTTGTATATTTCTATCTATCTTGACTAAAACATACTAGTAATTTTAAATCTTATATAATTATATTGATACCTAGATGCTCTTTTATGCTATAATCTATTAATTTTATTGATCAACATTAATAATACAATATAACTTCTGAAAATATAGTAAAATCTTTAGTACTATTCAAAGTATCAAGTAATTATATCTATTTAATATTAATCATAATTTATTGCGATTTATTTTGATAATTTAAAAATCTTTATTTCTAACCATGTATACTGATCATACTTTAATATACTTGCTATTTAAATTCGTCTATTGATATTTATCATATAAATCATATTATAAAAATATATCTTATCCTAGTTATTGTTAATTAAGTAAAGTATAATTATCTTTTTAATCTAACTACTAAATGAATCAATATATCTTGTTTATCCTTAGTATTTCTATAATCATAATATTTTATTCTTTACATTTTGATATATCTTTATTTAAGTTATTAAATTTACAGTATTATTATATAAATTCATAAATCTATATGTCAATATTCTTTTTAATAGTACTTATTCTTATAGTAATTCATATATTTCTACCTAATTACATCTATATACTATAATAAAGAATTATTGATATTTTATAGAATTTCATACTCTTTATATTTTTTTATTCCACTATATGTAATTAACTAACAATAAACTATATATATATATATAAATTAACTAATAATTATTAAATTATTTTTAACTTATATTTAATATACGCCCTTTAGCATATGTATAATTTTCATGTCCTTTTTTACTATTTATTTCTCTTACACTAGTAAATGTTATATTATCTAATCGTCACTGTTATATATTTTTAAAATATTATTATAAAAGTATCACATTATAATTACAAAAATTTATTCAGTAAAATCAAATATAGGCAATTCTTTGTTTCAATTTTTACTTTGTTATCTGTGGATTGACTCTTATTTTATATAAAAATCATTATTATTTACTTTTAGATTTTCTCTAATATTTTAATTTCTATCACTTCTGTCTATTTATCTTATCTTTACAGTCGCGATATAACATTGTATATATTTGTCATTAATTTTTATTAATTGTAAAAACTAACCGCGAGTTTTCTAATAATTTCAATCAAGATTTCTCTTACTTACAATTCTTTTATTAAAATATATTAATATTTCTAATCTCCTTCTATCATTTCTTTAATTAATATTTTTAATATCTTAATTATTTATTCTTTTATATTTTTGTCATATTTCTTTCATCTGTTAACTATATTATTAAACATTATTCTCCAATTTCATCGATTTTTAAAATATATCATTATTTTTCATACTTATATTATAAATACATACTTTATATAATCTCATTATTTAAATTATATATATATATCTCTTTACTTACTATATTTCTGGATGTATTATCAATATCATTATCATTGATAATAAATATATATTATGTCAATACTTTTATTCATGTTTATATAATCTCTATTATTATTTTTAATTCAAATCTACTTATCTTAATGTATATTATCTTCTCTATATATTATCATATATAGTCACTCTTTTAATTTCTTATCCCTATACTTTATTAAAATTATCATGGTTTAAATATGTTTAACTTATATTTTATATTCTTATATATCTTATTATATTTCTTTTATTTCTATCCTTAATTATATTATGTTATAATCATGAGATAAATTATATATTCCTAAAGTTTTTATATTTGCTAAATTTTATGATTACTCATTCTGAAAATTCAAGCTTCAGTTCTTAATAAATTTTTTAAAATATATATATTATAAATAGTCATGTCCTTTTCTTTGTTACATGTTTGTCTGTTTACTTAAATTATTCAAATTCATTAATCATATCTCATAATTCAGTACTATATCTATATTATATTTATTAATTTTTTTATTTAGGATTCATAATATTTGTATCTATTACTAATGATAGTTTATATTCACTTAATTTACAAATATAATATTATTTTTATATAATATCCGATTAATATTACTAATATCTAATAATTTATTTATATTAACTTCTCATTCACTTGATTAATATAATCTTCTATAAAGTTTTTTTTCTAATCTATATCCAATAATTATCATTCTAATTCCATATATTATACCAAACTTATATTAAAGTATAACAAATAACTTTATATCTCATATAATTTGAGTAGTATATATATTGTCATAAATATATCTATAATTTATCTATATTATTTAAATTCTTCTAGATGCATATTTCATCATATAATTTATTAGAATAGTATCTCATAATCATCATTTCTTACTCCATTATTATCAACCTCTTATTATTTTATCAATACTATTTTCTTTATCTTTATCTTTATCTATATCAAGTTCTTTATCTATATTATGCTAAACTTCTTCCATTTACAGGTATCTGAATAATATGAGTTAATTTTCTATTATTATATTATACCAATATTTTTTTTTTTTTTTTTTTTTTTTTTATTATATCAATAAAATTTATAATTCATTTAATTCATATATTTATCTATTTTATTTGATATATCGTCAATATTTAATCTTGTATCTTATTATTCTAGACTATTTGTTATATGTAATCATATAATATCTTTTAAATTTATTCTTGTTATATATATTGTTTTTTTTTTTTTTTTTTTTTTTTTTAAATATATAATATAGATTGTAGCTTTATATCGTATATTTCTCTGGAACAAACTCTTGAATTATTGATATTATTCCGTATATATCTATTATGCAGATCTATAATATATAATTTATTTTTCTTTAGTTTTTATTATCTATTCAATTTTTGTATATTCTATACTAAATAATTTTTATATTTTTTATTAATCGATATTTATCCAATCCATTAATTATGATCCATCATTATATTATATTCCTTCTGATAATATTTTATATCTATAATTATAATAAGATATTGTCTGATTTCTTTAGTCATTATAATTTTAAGTATCTATCTTTCAAACTAATTTATCATATATTATGTCATATTTATCTATATTTAATATAATATTTGCCTTATATATTTTATCTATCATATATCTAGTCATTTCTACTTATAAATTAATCAACTAATATTTATTGTTATGTACTTGATTACTTCGGTATATCCTGTACATTCTAACTATATTTATATAACATATATATTTATTTTCTTTGTTTTAAAATTAATTACTATTCAATTAATTTAAATTTATATATATTTCCTATTATTTTATCATAAATTCTGTTTATTCTTATAAATAAATTATCTATGTCTTTATAAAGATCTACTTTTCATCATTAGATCTATATTATTCTTATATTATCTCAAGGATTTCAACTATATATATTCTTATGTTTTTAAATATAAATATCATAAATTATTAGTTTTTATATTTTTAAAAAATAATAGTTCATTTTCTTTTATATTTTAACATTTAATTATATTATTCCTTTAATTATTTTTTCAAAATTTATTCATAATATTATTATAAAAATCCATATTATACTATTTTTTCTTATATCTCTTTTAATTTACTTTTGATCACTATTATAAATAAATATTGTATTACACATCTATATTTGACTGGTATAATTCTACCATACATCATATTTTTTTATTGAATAATTAGGCTCAAATCAGTATTATAATAACATGGTCTATATCTATCCTTATAAATAGTATAAATTCTAAATCATACTGTGTTTTTTTTTTTTTTTTTTTTTCTTTTTTATAACTTTAAACTTTATCATAATATTTGTAATGTTATTAGTTTTTTCTATATTATGATCTTTAATAATTTAACTATAAAATCTATATTTTGATATTTTTTTTTTTAAACTTTTTTTTTTTTTTTTTTTGTTCTATTATTTACTAGTTATTCAATATATTAGAATTTTGTTTCTACAATATATTATAAATTTATATTTCTTTATTTTTCAGTATGTACAGTTATAGTTCATAATTTAATTCTATTTCTCTATTAATATATATGTAATATTCTTTTCTTAGCATGTTTGTCATTCAATTCAAGTATTATGATTTATTTATATTTATATATTATGTTATGCTACCTTGTAATAATTAGTCGTTTTCTATATTTTAATATATGTTCATTCATTCTCTAATTATTCAATCGTTATTGAATATTTTTTGATGTTTATTAAGAAAATACTATAAATTTTATATTGATTTTTTTCTTAATATGATATTATTATGAACACCTGTTTAATTCACTTCGTATGTAGTCCTATTACTTTATCACCTCAATGATATCAAATTTTTATATTAACCAATCTATTTATATGTGATCTAATATATAATATTTTTATATATAATAATTAAATTTTTCTTTATCTCTCTATTTCATCTAATTCTATAAAATCTATTCCTTTTTTATATTCGGTAAATATAATATATCTATATATTTGTTGTTACTTCTGATTTCTAACTTATCTTTATATAAGTATAAAATTATAATATCATTCTAATATTATCATACTATTAATCATATCATACCTAAATTTATATTAGAATTTATATTTATTATATATGTTATTTCTTACATCTTCTATTTAAGTCGGCCTCAAATTTTCAACTTATAATATTATGTAATTCTTCTTATAGCTGACAATTATATTTTTATATCTTTATATTTGCTCTTACTTGATTTCTATAATTCTCATAAAAAAACTAATATCTTTCATGTTATTTTAATTTCTTTTTGCATAATGATCTATTTTCTATTACTTATTATTCTATCTTATGTCATATGAAATATATTAAATTATAATAAATATATTTTCTAAAATATACATTCAAATCACTAATTTAAATTTAATTTTATTAGTTAATTATATTATAATCTTATTTAACTTATTATTTATTATTTTTCTCTCTAATGAATATTTACCTAATTATTTCATTTTTCTTTTATTACTATCATTTAAAATATACATTTTTTCTATATTAATTAGATATTCTTATAATCTTATCATTATAAAGAATATTTAGTTGTAAATAAAATTCATTGTTGCTATCATTATATAGGTTGTTATTCAAATACATTCATAATAATAATCATTCATTACAGTTATATCTTACTATATTACTTTTATTTATTACTTATTTCCTATAATATAATATTTTATCATATTGATATTAAATAATCATTTATATAAATTATAATTCAATTATCTTTAATTATATATATCTATATAAATTTATCAATATTTAAAAATCCGTTTTATAAACATCGTATATATTAATTAAATATCATATTTTATAATTTTGCTTTTATATATATATTTCTTTTATAAATCTTTATTTATTATAGTTGTACTTCTATGTTCATTTCTAATTAGAATATCTTTGGTTATCTATAATATTATATTTTTTATTTTTTTAATTCTACTACTTAATTAAAATTATTTTTACTATTCAATTGATTTCTTGTATTGTCTATGTTTGTATACTTTTTCTTATCTTTAATTATCTACTTTCATATATATAATATAATTCGTAATATAATATCAGCTTATACGTTTCATTAATATTTATTACATTTCTTCTCTATATAAATTTTAATTCAGTATGGAACTATGTTCTATTTTATATATTTAATTTTCCATATATTTAATGACTTTTTATTTATCTTCTATTATTTTTACTGATTCATCCATAATTTTATAGTAATAATCTATATTTATGTATTCTAGACTTTAAATTCATCTTTAGATTCTTTTTATTACATAATTTATTCTCCCTATATTATATAATCACTAATCCAAATCAATATATTTATTATATAATTTAATTTTAATCATTATTATATAATTTTAAATATTATTTTTTATTTAAATACATAAAATTAATATTTTTATTAATATTCCTGGTAATTCATAAATATCATGAGTCTATATTATTCTCATTTCTTGTTATTATTAATTTTTCTATATACTTACTTATTCCACCTAATTTAACATTCCTAATCCTATTCTACATCATTTACTTTCCTATAAAGTCATTTATCATTGATTACTAATCACTAATATTTTTGATATATCTTCCCATTCATCTACATTTCTTAGTATATAATAATTATCAGTATTTCTTCTAAATTCTAATGATATCTTCTTATTTTTTTTTTTTCATTAATTTACAATATTGCATTCACGAATATACTAACATTTTTTTTTCTTTATGATTTTTCATACTCCAATTACAATTTGACTCTCCTCTACTTTATCATCATCTTAAATTAGGTTCTATAAAATAACTATTTAATTAATGTAATTATTATTAGCATACTATCATAGTCTTATATCTGCTTATATCTCTATTATGCTCCCTATTATATATATAAATGATTTATAGTGTTTCATAAATCATCATGGATTATATATTGTTTCTTATTTTTTATTCTTAAAAGTTTCTATTTATTGTATTTTAATCTTTTTTAATTTTTTCATTTATTTTTTTATATGTTCGATTCTTAATCTATATTCCCTATCATGTTCATTTACATGATTTATTCTTAGATTAATTATCTTATCCATATGTTTTTATTATCATATATATATTGTTTATATCTTATAAGAATTTGCATATATAATCTTTTAATTCTTAATCCTATTAAATCTATCATATTATAAAATTTCTTTCTCATTAATCTGCATTCCTTTTACTTTCTATATGACGTCTAATATATTTTATTTAATATAAATATCTCAATTCATCAAATTAGTCTTGTAAACCTTTTTATTAATGTTAATTAAAATTATCCATAATATCTAATTCTCACATTTACTATAATAATGAATATTATATTTATATATCATGGATCAATAAAATATCCAATTCACATATCTGCTATATTAATATTTCCATTTGCTCTTCTATTCTTTATATTTACTTCTATTATTAATATACTCTTTAATCTATATTCTCATAAAATTTATAATATATTATTCTTAAATTATTTATATTGTATTTATTTCTCCTTATTTATATCTATATATTATAATAAAGTTATTATGTTATTATATTACTCTTAATTATTTTTTTATATATATTTATTTCAATTCTTTCATCTTATTTATTTTTTATACTGTTTTACTCTATATCTACTAATATCATACATATTCATCTTCATAAATAATATTTAGTCCTCCATATTATTAATATCTCTATCTTATATATTTTAATCAATAGATATAAATTCTTATCAATTTTATCGAATCATATAAATTATTGCATTTTCCTAGTTTTCTCTCATATTACAGACTCATTAATTATACTATTTTAACTAATCCTGTTTTGTACATAATAAAAATATCAATTATAATTAAATAAATTTTTCTATTTTCCATATATTCTCTCAATAAAAAATTTTCTATTGAAACTATCTTTATCTTATGATTATATATTTTTTCTATATAATTTACTCTTTTATTATTATATATTATTTTGGTTTTCATACTTAATCTATTAATATCTTTTATCCAAATTCAATCAATCTTATTCCATTTTAACTTCATTTTCTTGTATTCTAATTCCATATATTAATATATGTTAATATATGTCATCTATCTTCTCCTGTTTTCTATTGATTCAAATTAATTTTTGTTTTTTCTTTTAATTTATATCTTCTTTTCTCAAACTTAATCTAATTATTAATAATTTGTCAAGTATTACCATTCATTATTATGATCTAATCTATTTCACATTTTATTTATTTTATCTCTTACTTTTAATATCATCATTTATATATTTTATTATCCATACTTCCCAAATATCACATTAATGATATACCTTATAAATTTTTATTTTATCTTTACTCAATATATACAGTTCATACATCTATTGATATATTTAATTATGTCATCTACTACTGGTCTTTTATACATACTATATTATATTCTCACTTATTTGTCATATAATCTACTATTTTATTATTCTATCATAGTAGTAAACTTATAATAATATTAATATCACGTCACTATTATAATAATTCCTTAAATTAATATTCAAAAATTTTACCTAATATATCATAATAAAAATTCTATATTATATTATTACTTTCATTATGCTATATCTGTATTAATATAATTATATTTCAATTATTATGTACAATTAATCGTTATTCTTTTATCGTAAATCTATATAATCTATCTCAATATATTTATTAATATTAACATCTACTAATAATTATTTTTTCCTTGTCTCTTAACTCCTTGTATCTATATATTTCTATTTTTTCTATAATCTAATCCTAATTATACCATTATATATTCACTATTTATGATTTATTCTTTTCTGTTTTATTCTATAAATTATTCTATATATTATCGTCTATCAAATATTTAATAGATACTGACCTATTATGTATTATCATGTTCACATCCCTTTTAATAAACCAATATATTAATTTATGATTACTGAAATATTTCATATATAGATTAATGTTATTATGTATTACGTAACTGTAAATTATCATTTTATTATAAAAATAATATTTAATATGTCATCTATATAAGTTTATTCTAAATATATCTGACAAAATACTATATACTCATATCATATATATTATAACTTTTTTTTACAAGAATTATATAAATTCATTCTGATTTTGTCTTTTGTATTATCTCAATATTCATTATACAATTGGATTTAATATTAATATATAATTTAAATATTATTCCCAGTATCTTTTTTTCCTTTAATTGTTCGATTAATAAATTAACTATATATTTTTACGTTAATTCAATAGCTCAATATATTATTTAACTTTAATATTATTGTATTTACTAGGTCATAGAGAAATTTAATTATCTAATATATTATTTTTCCTCTTAAGAAAAATTATGTAATATATATTATTGTAATTATTTATTTATAAATCGATCCTTCTATGTTACTTATTTAGCCGTTCTCATTAATTATATTACTTTAATTTCTAATTCATATATATATACTCTTATTAAAACTTTTATATCATTTATAAACTATCTTAAAATATAATATCTTAATAAAATCATATTACTCTTCCTATAATCACATAGTTTATATTTATCTTTATATTTATTCATATCGTAATCTTAGTGAATTTTACGATATATTATAATAAATCATTCTTCTCTTAGTCTAGTATATTACTAATTCAATATTCAATTCTATTATTTTATATTAATATTTTAAAAATTTTCTTATTTCCATCTCAGCTCATGCCTATCTTTTTATTTTACTCTATTATTTATGGTATATCTTCTCTATATTTCAAAACTCTTATATGTTGTAGTGATTTAATATTCTATATATCCTTTATAAGGCAATTTTGATGCTCTCATCATAAATTATGTTATTAATAATAAATTTAGGTATATATAAATTAGATCTTATATCTTCTAAATTGATGCTATATCCATAAGTATTCATAATTTTTCATAACATTATTTTATTAATTCTCTACATTTTCCAATACAATTCATTTCTATTAATCATAATTTTTTTATCTATAATTTATAAATCTTTTTATTTCTATATATTTATTTATTATGATTTTCAAATATTGATGTCATCACATACTACTTATCCAATTTCCTAAATTTATTATTCTACTATTCATCATATTTAGATTATGTATAAAATAAAAGTTTACATCAATCATTATCCTATATCAGTCTATAATATCATTTAAATATTTACCCTAACATAATAATTCTTATTACTCTTTTTGTATAAATAATTTACGTGTCATCTCAATTATATAATTCTAATTTATGCTCTTATATATGGTAATTTTTACATTATTATAAATATATTCATTTAATAATATGAATTTGAATATTGTCTTTATTTTATATCAGTCAATTTTAATTTTTATAATTAATAGCTCATAATTTTTATCACTTCATAATTTCTTTTGAGAAATTATAATCTATACATATCATTTTATTAATATAATTAAATATATTAGATTATATATCACTATATCTCCTAGTTATTTATATATCTTTTTTTGTTCATAGTTTACATTATATAATTTTTAATAATAAATTATATTCATTTATTTCAATGTCTACTATTCTATGATTATTAAGCACCTATATAATATTTTTATATTATTTTATATGAAATTAAATTATTAATAATATATTATTTATACTAAATAATCCACTAATCATAATAAAATTTTTATATTATATATATCTTTTTTTTATTTTTTTTTTTTTTTTTTTTTGATCTTATTTATATGTTATCTTTTTAATATTACTATATTTTTGTGTTGCTCTATCTATTATCCATTCTTTTTTTTATGTTATTATCTAATTATTTATTCACTTTTAATAATATTTCATTTTATATATCTATCGTCATACTCATATATTTAATACTATATAATTCTTTATTAATCTTCAATTCAATTATAAATTTTTTGATTAAATAATCACTAAATTCTTATTTTCTATCCCATTCTATTAATATTATATATTCTTATATTATTTCTTAATATCCTATCATTAGTTGAAATTGATATACATTTAAATTAATATTATCTTAATATTTACTATAATACCTCCATTTTATATATATAGTTAAAGCTTCTGCATTATTATAAGTTTCTTGACATTAATAATATTATCTTAATTCTCTCTATTATATATTTCATATATTATCATATCTATATTATATTATTTTAATTATTTAATCTAATTTTTTATTATAAAAATGCTAATTTTCTCTTTTATTTACTTATGTTAAAAATGATAATATATACATTCTATTTAATATTATTTTATTTATCTATATTATGTATTCTTTTCTTAATATATACTACATACAATTATATATTGATATTTTATTAATCCTAACTAATACTCATCTATTTCATAACATTATTAATCCCGATTCAAATTTTGTATTATCATTATCATACATATCATATGTATCTTTTTCTCCTTAACTGTATAATCATAGAATCAACATAAATCATTTCTATTACAGAATTATTACTCACATCAAGTTCTCTTTAATTTATTTGTCTTTACTGATATATCTTTTTCTATATATCATATCAATAATTCTTTTTCTTATTTCTTTTCTATTTTATACTATTATATTTATATATTATCAATCTTCTTCCCTTCATTATTTTATCTACTTAGTTTAATATTTTATTATATTCTATATCTAAGATAACTTGTATATCATAATCGTATAATATTTATATCTTGTCTGTATTTGATGTAAGATTGTCTTCTCTTTCATAATTGTCATATTATATTCTTTTCTAATTTAATATATTCCATCTATTTCTTATTAATCAGTTTAATCATATTTAGTATTCCATTCTAATAATAATATATAATAATTCAGTTGTTTATTATCATATCGTAATCTTTTCATCGCTATATAAATCAGATCTTTCTAATATCATACAATTTATTTTAAATATTTTTTTTTCTACAATACTTTATTGATAACTAGTAATTAATTCTATTATTCTTTATATTTTAACTAAGTTATTATTGATAAATAATATCATATATATAATCTCATGATAGATTCCTATTTATTAGTCATTAAATTATTTTTATTTGTCTCATCATATCATCTTTTATTGTTATTCTTATCTGTTATACGCTACTAATTATCTTCTATTTAACATGTAAATAATTTTATTTATTTATTAATATTAATTATGCTATTTGTCTCTTATTAAGTAATAAATACAGTACTTTATAATGATATTCTATCTTATATTCATATTTTTATTATATAATTTAATATAAGAATAATTTATACAAATCTATATATATATAATATATTATTAACTAATTATTATATTTATCTTGATTCATTATATAACTTAAATTTTAATCTTATAAACTTAATTCGATTCAATTAATTTATATATCTATATTTTTATATAAATATCTCTATAAATTTTAGTTCTATAAAAATTTATAATAATATCATACTTATTTTTTTAATATCTTTATATTAATAAATAATTATTAAATCTATTCATAATCATAATCACTCTATATATCTTTTATGATTATTAATATTTCAATATTATAATAATTTTTATAAATAAATACATATTATTCATTATATCAATTAATTTACTTCTATAATATCTATATCAATCTATTAAACTTTTATTTGTATTACAATCTCATATTCAATAATTTCATTAATTTTCATCTTATTAAATATTATTTTATATCCATATCTGATAAAATCATTTTCTGTTAATATTCATAAATAATTTAAAATATATTTTATTTGGATTAAGTAGTATTTCTGTATTTATATATCTCTATATTTCCTTAAATTTCTCATCTTTATTTAGAATCATTTATTACTTAACTATTTTTCATCTTAAAATAATATGCTTCTTATCACTAATTTTTTAATATTAATATCATATATTACATTATATATAATATATATCTATATTATACCTTCTTTCGCAATTTTTGTCTATATATTTATCAGAACTTAAATAACTCAGACTTTGTAACTGTAATTTCATATCTATAAAATAATAGTATATTTATTACTTATAAAAATAATATAATACTATTTATCTCTTCATTACATAACAATTATATTCTACATTTCATAATTATTTTCTTAAATATCACAATACGAGGTAATGTCATTATATATTTATATAATTGTGAACTACTACTGTTTATACTCATTTTCATTAATTGCATATATTAATTAAATATCTGCTATATATATAAATATTATTATTTTTTTTTATTTCTTCATTAACTATCTTATATGATCTTTTATTTAATATCTACTCTTATCACTCATATAATATATATATCATTATACTTATATACTTATATAACACTACAGTTTTATCATTTTTCTCTATTTCATCAATAATTAAGAATTCAGATTTATTATCACTATTCTTTTGGTTCTACCATTGCAATAATATTAAGTATGTATCTGTTATATTACTTCTATTATGATAATTTATAGGTATGCAATCATTTTAATGTAATTCTTAGATATATACTATATTTTCTTTTTATTTATCTATCCATTTTACATTTATTATATTTTCTGCTTTCAAAATTATTATTTCTAATCCTTCATTATACTATATCAAATTATACTACAATAAATGTTTTTTATCTATACTGTTTATCTATCTCAAATAATATTATAGAATATATTTAACTTATATATATTTAATCAGTTATATATATATATCATATTATCAAATTATATAATATTATGACATTTTAACGTATATTTAATTTAATTATATCATCATTCAATATATAATTTGCTAAAGACTCTATTTTAATTTTTTGTATTCAATCAATTTACAACTATATCAGATAATTTTTATAATAATTATTTTTATATTTATTATAATAATTATATTTATGTATTTATAACTGATTCTTTTTATATCATGCTCAATTATCATCTCAATTTATCTATAGTGCTAATTCTAATTTTATAATTGTTTCTTCATCTATTTATATAATATCATCTGTCATTCTTACTGTTATCGTTTATTTATCTATAACATACCTTTCATTAAATTATCGTAGTTACTATCAAATTACTAATATTCTAATAATATATATCATCTATTCTATATAAGTCAAATATTTTATATAAAATAATATCATTATCATACATATTCTGTATATTGTAATTGTCCGCTATACATTCATTATTTGTTATTTATCTTACCTATATTCTCATAATATTATATTTATCATTAAATTAATATTATAAATTTATTTATATTATATACTGCCCATCTGATTAATTATGTATATAGCAAACCATTATTGTTATACACGTTATATATTGTTTATTACTTTCTATAATATTCACTTTTCGTAACTTTTAATTAAGTATTTAATTTATAAAATATTATGTGATTATTATAGTATTTTGATTTTCTACTCAAATATCTTGTCTATATTTAATATTGTTCATATCTCATATTTTAATTCATTTTCCTTCAATGCTATTTATTTGTATATATTATCTTTACTTTCATTATAATCATTTAAAATCTAATCTTTTTTTATAGATAAATAATCAAAAATTATTTACTAGTACTTATTTACTAATAATTGTTATTATCTATATTACATAATAAATTACTTACTATATATTTTATTCCTTGTTTTATTATTCAATTATCTCTCTTTAATTAATATTAAATTTTTCATCTAACTTATAGTAATTTATTTATAAATATATCTAAGGTATAAAATATTCTATATTTATCTCTAATTATTATTTTTAATATATATATATACATAAAAATCTATTTTTATCCTTATTCAGATTTATTTTATTTCATATTATATTTATATTATTAATATATATTATCTTTAATTTATTTTTTTATAGGCTCATCTAAGAATTTTTATATATCTCCAATTTAAAATCTATTTCTATAAATATGTCATATTTATTTTTATTTAAATAATGTTATAATTTTTAATTTCTATTTCATGTCTTTTTCGAATCTAATATTATTTTTATATATTCTGTCCGTTCCCATTATCTATTAATTAACTTATTTATAATATTTTTTAATCTAATTATTCTATCTAAATATCTTCTATTATACTTTTTTTTATTATTATATCTATATTATATAGTTTCTATTCGTTATATTATATTTTTTTATTTTATTTTAATTTCCTCTATATTATAATTAACTAAAATTATTTCTCCTCTACTACACTTGTTATAAATGTATATACATGTTATAGTTTATTTTGTTTCACTAATTTCTTTAATTTCTATATGTATTAATTATCAATTATCCCTATTCCTAAATTTTATACTATCCATAATTCTATTACTATTATATAATTGAATATTGTTATTGCATCATTGATGTATATATATCGTTATCATATAAACTATAAGTACTCTTTGTATATTTCATCTTATCATATTAAATTTATATATTCTATAAATTTCTATTAATTATAAATTTCATTTAATCCTATTTTATCAAACTCAGTATTTAATTCCTATAATTTTCTACATTTTCCATTAGTTTCTTTGTTATAAATGAAATTCGTATTTCTATTATATATATTATTCTATCATTACGAATATATATGTATCATTCTCCTTATTATTATTAAAACTAATATTCTCATTAAAAACTCATATTAATTTTGTTTTTTTTTTATCAATATCATAATAAAAATACCTTCTTATTGAATTATATAAAAGTACTACATATTATCTTAAATATAACTCATTCTTCAAAATTAATTTCTATATGATAATACTAGATAAATTATTATTATATTATATATCAATTTTCAATCTATTTATTTGTTATCACTATACCTACTCATTTCATTTATTTATCAATGTAGTTACTATATCCTTCTAAATATAATCAATACATTTAAAATGATCTAATATATTTACTAAATATTATACTACTATTATTTATTTATGATAATGTAAATGTTTACTAAATATTTTCAATAGTTTAAATTCTATATCGCTTCATTATTCCATACTATTATTTTATTTACTATTTTAATAAATAATATGATCTATCTACTCATACGTTATTACTATAATATTATCCTTTGATTCTTAAGTCATATACTTATTATCGTTATATGTAAGTATTTATTATCATTATCTTTTTTTCAATTTATTAAATTATTTTATTTCTTTACTCACCTGTCTTTATACTCTTTACTCAAATCTAATTGTTCCATTGTCATACTACTATTTCTTTTCCTATTCTCCGGTATATACTTAATTTTTTATATCGTATTTCATTATATGATCATTAATTATATCTTATTTTTATATCTACATTATTGATTGATCTATTTATTATATTTCTTCAAACATCTAATTAGACTATTATATACTATCCTTTATATTGTCCTATTTACTTCTATCATATTACTTAATTACAATTAAATATTGAACTTAAATAATAACTAATAATAAAATCAATCGTATCTTTTAATCATATTATTTAAGTTATATCATTTTTTTATTATATTTATATCTATTAATATTAATTTTTAAATAGTTTCTCTAAACCATCTATACTATTAAAATTATCTAGATCTAATCTATAACTATTTAATATTATCAATCTTATAATACTCAGTCTAATAATTTTATAATTTTACTTACAATTTATATTATATTTCAATACTCATATAATTTATATATATTCCTTAATATTTCTTATCATCAATAATTATTTAATACTAATTGTAATAATTATAATGTCTCAGATCGTATTATTGATATAAGTGAAAATTTATATATTTATATTTGTATATACATTCCTGTAATTTAATCCATATATATATATAAATTTTTATAAATTAATCATTTTGATTTATATATGCATTATATTCAATCTTGATATTTAGTTTGTTATCTCTCTATTATTATTATTTATTTATTTCTTACTATGTAAATTTATTTATATCTGATTTAGTTTTTTTATATATAATCTCTAAATTCTATATATTTATCAATTCAAATGTAAATATTACTATTCACTTCACATTTTATTTAATTTGAGTATAATCGTTATAATTTATTATATCATTAATATCCTTATTTATATTGTATCACTTCCTATATATATCTATATTATCAATATATTTTTATCTATATATCTTAATATAATCCCTTATTAATGCAATATATTTTATATCTGAATTAATCATTAATACTATTTTTATAAATTACTTAGTTGAATATATTTTATTCTTATAATTTTTGTCTCATTATTAATCTGTGTCTTTTCTTAAATATATCATATTTATTTTTAACTTTCCACATTATTATTAAAAAAAATAAATCTATTTTCTCATTATTATATTTATATTCTAACTTATATAATATCAAATTATATTCTATAATTTCTCATCATCTATATTTATTATATATATTAATCTTAAATATAATTTTAATTAATCATATCATAAATATTATTATTATAAGTGATAATAATTATTTACTTGTTTATATAAATTAATCGTTTACTAATTCTTATTATTATTCTGGCCTTTCTCATAGAAATCAGTTCACTATCATGTCAAAGATATTTAAAGATCCATTAAATTTAATATTCTAATTCTTCAATCTAAGTCTTCTAAATAATATATATTCTATATTTTAATATTGAATATTCTTATATATATATAGAAAATTATATTTCATTATGTGTAATGTAATGTTCATGTTTGTAGTACATTTTATAATCTATACTCTATATTAATTATTGTATATAATAATTATATGTAAATTAATTTTTTTTTTATTCTCACTCAATTACAGATTATATCATTATTTTCGTATTAATGTTTCACTAATATATTTTAATTTACTCATTCGGTTAACAATTAATTTTTTATTTATCTATTTTAATCACATCGCTAACAAATACTATATTTGTCCTTCTATTCTATTAATATATAAAGTATATATTAAATATAATCATCAAGTTTTTGTTATATATTTAATTAATTATTTTTTAACATCATCAAATAAATATATTAATATAGACTATTTTTTGTTCAATTATACTATTAATTCTCATTATTTTCAATGTCTTCTCTTTATATAAATGATTATATTTTTTCATTGTTCATTCTAAGTTATTATCTGTCAAAATATAATCATCTCATACCCGTAATATTATTAATTTAAATAATAATTCTTTCTTATCTTCTAAATCCTCATTAATAAATCTATATAAAAGTAATTTTAACGACATTGATTATTTAAGTATTCTTTTGTTAATTTTAGCTTTATATCGATATTACAATCTAATATCATATACTAATATTATACATGGCTCTTAGTTCTTATATTCTAATTTGTAAAACATTATATCATATATCATCATATTATTATATAAGATAATATCTGTGTTATTTTCTAAATTTTGATCTTATTATGTATATTGGTATATCCTACTTGTTAATTTTTTTATTTTATAAACTCTATACTATAAATTTTATTTTATCAAATTCTATAATATATTATCTAACTATATTATATATTTCTTTTATTTTTATATTAATTTGACTTATATATTTCATATACTTAATTTTATTTATTCATATTATATTAATACTTGTCTTGTTAAATTGGTAATTAAATTCTTCAATCATAGTATATTAGTCGTATAAATTAATATATATTTATAAATTCTAAAATTTTTCTGTCTTCATTTTACAGCGATATTTATATTATATTGATATATATATCATACTATAGTAATTCTTGTAATTATATTTATAAGTTATATTATACATGGTATATAATCTCTATTCCTCATTATTATTCTATTTATCATTGTTATTCATAAAGATATATAATTTTGTCCACAATTTGCGTAATTTTAATAATATTTTATTATACTTTGTCAAATATATTTCCAATAATCATAATCATGCTTCTAACATGCATATTTATACTTTAATCGAATCAACTTTTTGTAATCATATTTTAACTTTATATACTTAATAATATATAATCTTTAAATAATGCTTTATTTATATTCTTAAAATCCGAACAATTAAGATTATATCTAATGTAATTTATAACTCATAGTTTTTATTTCATAATTTCTTCTGTTATATTTTGTCATTCAAAATCAGTAATTATTAGTTAGATTCAGTATATTATTTAATTCCATCTCATATATTTTTGCACTTTATAATATCTTTTGATAATAATATTTAATTTACTCTTCATTTAATATTTCAATATTGTTCCTTTATTTACTTAAAATTAAATATTTCTCCTTATATTATCTAATATATGTGATCTGTATTATCATAATTTTATAATTACCTGTTTATCTATAAATCTCCTATTAATCATATTCTTCTAAAATCAATAATTCATATCTTAATATATATTAATACGAATATGATAAATCCGACGTTTACTAAATTTTTCTAAAAGATTCTCCATTATTATAACATGCCATATCCTCGTATAAGCTATAATTCATAATAAAATAAGTATTATTTTTTTATTAATAGAATTTTTCTTTTTTTTTTTATAATATAGTTTATATTCTCATCTAAACATACAGCTATTGTTGATATATGCATATTAAAACTATTAATCTTCTTATTTCGTATATTTAAAGTCTTAATTTATATCATTGAGAATGTAAATATATTTCATTCTATATTACCACTTTAGAGTCATTTTTATCATCAATTATTTAAAAATAAAATTTATGAATATTTTTTGTAATAGTCATTGGTCATTATCGTTAAGTCATATCAATCACTCAATAACTCTCATGTTACGTATTATATCTTGAATTCTACTAATTATTCCATATTAATTATTAGTTTGTATCATTATATTAATTTAAATAGTTATAATACTTTAATTTATAATATTATATAATTATTCATATTCATATAATTCCAGTTTTATTCTTATTATTTTATTTTTTTATTTTATTTTACTTCGTCTATTTACTGTAGTTTATTTATTATATATATATGTTTATATTATAATTTCATTACTCTCTTTATTGATTGTTTCTTACATTTTTTCTATGTGGCTTTATTATATATTTATTGTTTATAATTATTTTTTAGTTGTATAGTTTATTGATTTATTTTTTATTTAGTTTTAATATTACTTTTTATTTCTTTTTATATTAATATCTTAATTTTATTATTATATTATTTAATTTTTATTTATGTTTTTTTCTTCTCATTTACTTGTATTTATTTTCTTATATTTTTTTATAATAATTATTTCATAATTTATTATATTATTTGTTATCTTCTTCGTTTCTTTTTCTTTATTTATTTATTTTTTATTTTATTAAATATATTTATAATTTTATAGATTATTTATTCCTATAAATATATATTTTTATTAATTATTTATTATCATTAATTATTTTATTTCCTTTATTTTTACATATATCTATTTATTTATTTTTTTATTTTACTATTTATATCTTTTTTCGATTTATATTTTTATTTCTTTGTTATTTTATATTATTTATTTTTTTTATTGATACTATCTATTTAATTTTTTCTAGTTGATTAATATTCGTTTTTTTTATGTATTAATTGTTGTCATTATATTTTTTCTTATATATTTTGTATATAATTTTTATTATTTTATTATACTCTTTTCATTCGTATATTTTTTGTCATTGTTTATTCATATTTATTTTCAACCTTTTTCTTGTTCTATTTATTATTATTTTTCATTATTATTCTATTTTTTTACTTATGTCATTTTTTTTTTTATCATTTTATGGTTTTATTTTTTTCTTTTCTATATATTTTCGAATATAATTTTATCTTTTTTTATGTTATTTATTTAGTTAGTAATATTTTATGTATTACTTTAATTTATATATATATTAATTATTTTTACTTTATACATCTTTATTTTCTTTGGTGTTATTTACTATATAGTATATTTAATTTTGTATTTTTTTATTTCTTTATTTATTTTTATATTATTATTATTATTTCTATATTTTTTTATATTTTATGTAATTCTCATTACTATTATATATATTGTATATTTTTTTTCTTTTATTATTATTGTCTTATTATATATTATTTTAAATATATTTATTTATTTTTTTTTATAATTTATTTACTTATTATTTACTATTTATTTTCTTCATTTTATTTATTGTATTACTTTTTTTTTATTATTTTATTTATTATTATTTGATAATATTTTATTTTTAATTGATTTATTTTAATTTTTTGATTTTTTCTTTTATATTTTATATTTATTTCGTTTATTTGTGATTTATTATTTTTTTTTTTTTACTATGTATTTTATTTTTTATTTATCTTTTTTTTTTACATTTCATTTATTTTTAATTCTTTATTTTATTTGAATATTTTTTTTTCTTAGTTTTTTTATTTTATTTTCTTATTTATTTATTTATTATAAATTATGTATGTTTTATTTGTATTTGAATTATTGTTTGATATATAGTCTAATATTTTATTGTAAATTATATATATTACTTACTATATTTAATTTTATTTATATATTTATAATTTTTGATTTTTATTATAATTATATTTTATTTTTATTATTTATTACTTCTATTATTTTATTATAGTTATATTATTAATCTTTATTTTCGATTATATTCTTATGATTTTATTTATATTTATTTTTTTATTTGTATAATTTTTTATTTTATGTAGTATATTTATTTTATATATTATGATTATTTATTTATTTTATGTTATTTTGATATATATTATTTATTTAATATTTTATTATTTTTTTTATCTTTATTTTTACTATTATTGTTTTATTTATAATTATTTTTTTTTATTGTTTTATTATTATATTTATTTTTTATTATATTTTTTTATATTTTAATTACTTTTATTTATATATATGTTATTTTTTTATGATTTTATATTTTATCTTTTTAGTTATTATATTTTATTTTATATTCAGTTTTATTTAATTTTTATTTTATTTTCTATTGTATATTATTATTCTATTTTAGCTGATTTTAATTATTTATTTATGTATATAATATTATACTTTTTTTTATTATTATTCTATTATTATTATTTTTGATTTATTATCTTTTATAATATATTTTTGTTTTATATTTTTATCTAATTTTTATTTTATATTCAATTGGATTTATTTTTATATTTCGTTGTTTGTATCTATTCTGTTATTTTAGTTGATTTTATTTTATGATTTATATTCACTATTATTAATTATTTATTATCTTTATTTTTATTATATTTTATTTATTTTCTTATATTTAATTATTTTTTATTATATGTTATTCTATATATATTTTATTTTATTCTGATATATTTTTATATATAATTTTATGTTCATTTATTATTATTTATTATTATGTATTATTTTATATACTTATATTAATATTATTTAATTATGTTATTTTTTATATTATTTTTGTATAAATAATATTTTATTATATCATTTTTTTTTTATTTTATTAATTAGATATTTATCTTATATTTATAATTGTTATTAATTTATGATATATATCATATGTATTTTATTTTTTATATATTATCATTTCTATATTTATTTGTTAAATTATTTATATATATATTATATTCTTATTAATTTAAATTATTCATTTTTCTAATCTCTTCTAATTAATTTTCATTTTATATTATCTTTTATTTTTTTCATTTTATATTTTTTATTTTTATTTATTTAATATTTGTAATCATATTATTATTTACCTATTATATTTCTTTTTATTTTACTATGTATATTTATTTATTCTTTTTTAATTATTTATAATTTTATATATTTAATTATACTCTTTTTATATATTTTTTTTAAATATTATATTAATTATTATTATTTTTAATATTTATTCTATTATCTATTTATCTAATATTTATTTATTATTATATATAAATCTTTATATTTTTATTAATATATTAATCTCTATTTTTATTTATTTTCTATAATTCCAATTATTATTATATTATTTTTATTTATTTAAATTCTAATCTTTATTTTACATTTAATATGTTTTTACTTTATCGATATCATTTTTTTATGTTTTTTCTTTACATTTCTTTCTATCTCTAATGAATCTACATTTTCTTTTATATTTTTATTATATTTTATTTTTGTTTTATTCTTATATATAATATTTTTATATTGATTTTTATATATTTATTAATTATTTAATTATATTTGTATATATATAAATTAGTATTGTCTATTAATAATTAAATGTTTATCATTATCTTTTTTATATTTATTATTATTTATATATTATTATTCTTATTTTATCATTATTTGATTATATTAATTTCATCTTATTTGTCAATATTATATCTTCAAATAATATTTTCTTTTATATATTTATATTGAATTTCATTTTCTTTAAATATTTTTTATCTTTCATTTTAATACTTACTTCATTACTTTTAAATTCTATATTATATATATTCATTTTTTTAATTATATTTTATCTACTTATTAATTTATTTTTATATAATTATTCATTAATATATTTTTTATTTTTCTTTTTTATACTATTCATATGTTATGATATTATTTATTATATTTTCTATCTTCTTATTTATATTCTTTATATTATTTAATGTATTATTCTCTTACATAATTATTCACATATTATTTTTGTATTATTATATTTATATAATATTTTATAGTTATTCTTATTATTTTTGTTGTTACTTTATTTAATATATATTTTTTAATTGCCTTTTATTTTGAATTATCATATTACTATTTTATTTTTTTTTTTACTTTTTACAAGATTTTTTTTCCTTATTATGTATTTTTTATTCATATTTTTATATATTATATTTTTATAGAATATACTTTTTTTTTCTATCTTTATTGTTTTATATATTTTTCATAATATTTATATTTATTATCTTATTTTTATTTTATATATATTGTATTAATATTATATTTACTTATTTATCTGATATAATTTATTAGGTAAATTATTTTATATTTATTTCTTTTATATTTAATTTTTATTTATATTTATAATATTTTTTATTTATTATATATATAATTCATTATTTCTTTATTTTTATTATTCTTTTATTCAATAATCTTATTACTTCTAATTTTATATTTACTGATTAATATATTTTTCATTCTATTTCTTCATTTTATATATTCTATTTTATTATCTTATTATATTTTTTATTTATTTTTCTATTTTATATTTTTATTCATTATTATTATTTTATATAGAATCTTATTATTTTTTTTTTATATTATTATATTTATTTATTATTACTAATTTATATTTTAGATATCTAACACTTATTTTAATATATATTTTTATTGTATAATTCTCTCTTATATATAATTTTTTATCTTTATATTATTATATATTTTTTATTTTTTATTCATATCAAAATTTAATCTTAATTTATTCAATTTATTAATATATATTTTCTAAATTAATTATCTATTAATTATATATTTTATTATTTTATATTAGTATATTATTAATTTAGTTTTATTTACTAATTTTTTATGTATTATATTTATATATATATAATTATATATATTAATATTATTTTATATTATTATATATCTTTTTTATTTTTTTAATCATTTTTTTTATTTATTAATAATTTTATTTTTATATTTATTTTTTTATATTATTCTTAAATTTATTATATATTATATTTTTTATAATTATTTTATTTTATTTTATTTTTATAATCTATATTGATTATAATTTTTTAATTTTATTTTTTAAATATTTTTTATATCTATTATATATTTTATATCAGATTTTTGTTTTTTAATATTATATATTAATTTATAGTTTCTATATTATTTATTAAATATCTTATGTTTTAATTATTTTATTTATTAATATTTATTATTATAATATAATATTTTATATATTTATTTTATCTTCTAATAATTTTATTTTATTACATATTTTATAGTCTATTTATTTTCATTTTTATAAATTATTTATATCATTTTTATTTATTTTCTATACATTTTTATAAATTTATGTTATTTAGTTTATATTATTTCTATTTCTTTTTATATTTTTTATTTAATTATTTTATAAATATCTAAAAATTTAGTTTATTTTCTTTTCTATTTATTTTATTACTATTACTTTTTCTATGGATTCTTATAGCTACATTATTTTAAATTTATTTTTTTTTATATATACTTTTTTCTATTATATTTTTTTTATATTATTAAATTTATTAATTATCTTTTAAATTATTTTTATTTTATATTTTAATTAATGATTTCTATAATATACTTCTTCTATTTATTTAATTAATTATTATCTTATTTATTTTACTATTATTCATCAAAATAATAATATAATTATCTATTTTATGATATAATATTTTATTTAATATATATCATTTTTTTTTTCTATTTATTCATGTATTTATTTATCTTTTCTTGTTATCTTATTTATATATATTCATATTATTTTTAATTTATAGATGTATTAACTATTACATTCTTATATTTAATGGTTATTATCATAATATATTAATAATTATTATTTTAATAATTTCTTCATATTTTCTTCATTTTATATTTATTATTTTTTATTTTTTAGTTATATTAAATTAATTTAAATGTTTAATATTTTAAACTATTTTACTATTTTATTATATGATTATTGTTTATTTTTCACTTATATAATATTATTAATTATATTTACTTAATGTCACTTAATTTCTATTATATTTTATTTACTATATATATTAATTTATTTCATATATTTTATTCATTTTTTTTTTTATTTATTTTTTATTATTTTATATATATATTTATTTTATTTATTTATTATTTTTATTTATTATCATATATTTTATCTATATATTATATTTTTATTTATATATTTTATTATTTACTTTATTATTTTTAATCTATATAATTTTTTTATATTTTATTTCATATCATTTATTTAATTACTTAATTTTAATATTTGATTTATTTTATTTTAATATTTTTGTTATAATAATTATTTTATATTTTATTATTTAATTTATCGTTTTTATTTTTATATAATTTTCATTTATTTTTTATTATAATAATATTTTTATAATTAATATAATTTTTTTTTTTTTAATATTAATATATTTTATATTTTTAATATATTGTTTATATTATTATTTTTTTTTTTTATTTTATATTATTAATTAATATTTATGATTTTGATTTTGGTTATTTTATTATATTTATTATTTTATTTCATATATATTTTTATTTATTTTAAATTTT
>JACEFZ010027697.1:137500-255000 GCA_014155875.1 Cepaea nemoralis | reverse complement strand
TTGGTGTAGTGATTAACTCTTTCTGCACAGCTTGCCACAGTGTGTTCCTCACTACTTGTCATTTACACACTGTTCTACACTGTCAGTGTTGTTGCAGATCTTTTCTTCCTTGTATTGCATCATACTTTGAATGTTCTCCACCAGCTTAAATGAACTGCTGTGATATCACATCCTGGTGATTTCCCTTTTGTTGAGTTTCATTTATTGTCCAGTTGACTTGTTGGTTCTAGCTTTTTCTCTGTTGGTATTTAATTGCTTACATTTTTGTTTGTAGTATTCTTTCCATATAAGTTCCTTTATATTCTGATAGGGTTCTTCCACTCGTGTTCTTCATAATATGAGTCTTGGTTGTAAAATTTCTGATCATTACTTTTAGTGCTTTGACATTTTGTGATTTAACTCTGGTGTTCTTCCATCACTACACAATGTTATAACATTTTTAAACTTCTTCTCCTTTTGCCATGGTTGTTGGTGACGGTGTGTACACTTATAGTTAGCAACATGATATTCTTTGCTTCTGAGTTAAGCTTTATTATTAATGCTGATGATGTAACTAAGTTAAACATACTTTCATGGTTGAAGTTTCTGTTTTTCTTGTGCCGCTATCTATTATGTGTGTCTTGTTAATTTCTGTTCGTTATCCAAACAACTGAACTGACCACGTGACTCAGTCTGACTGACTCAATTGTTGGTGTCTATAGTTATATCAATGTGATATTGCTTGCTTTTGCTTTAAGTCTTAAACTGATGATTGTTGGTGTTATAACCAAGAAGAGAACATGATGTAAATTTACCCCTTAGGGAACTGCATCAACCTAGTGGCTAGGACGCTAGCCTCTCGGCCCATTGGTCATGTGTTCAGTCTCCTTTGAGGTGAATTGTATAAATTGACCTGGGCTCCTAGGTGGACCCAGTCTAAAATGGGCGCCAGAAATAAAAACAGCCGGCATGATATTGACTACATCACCCATCAAGTGCAGATTGATATAGATACAAATATGAGGCTAGCTCAGTGGTTCTCAGCCTTTTTTGGCACATGCCCCCCTTTACCATATGTTCAGAATGTCATTTCTCCCCTCTCCCCCCTTTTCGAATTTCCTCCTTATAAAAAAAAAAAAAAAACACACACACCAGACACACACGACAGCAACACACCACACACACAACCCCCCACCCCCCCCCCCCCCCGCACATAGTATACATAAAAATGGAAGCTAAATTTAATACCACATACTAGAACAGAATCTAGACATCTACATAAAATGTGATTTGTGGCTCTACTTTATAAAACAAATTTCATTAGGGCGAGATGTACAGAACCGTAAAATTTAGAGGGAAAAACAGTATCAAGTAACTTGTTCTTGTATTAATGCGATCTTGAAATAATCTTAATTCCCCTCTCCCCCGGAAACCCTAAAATTCCCCCTGTGGGGGGGGGGGGGAATTCCCCACCGGGTGTAGAACCACTGGGCTAGCTCATATACCAAATACGCTTCAGGTGTTACAAAAGGGTTAGTTGTAATACTGCTACACTATTTCTTCTATTTTCCTCCACCACAGTATATAAAACAGTCCTCTGTTTTGTATATTAAAATGACTGTCCACTTCATCTATGCATAGAGATTCCCAGTATGTCAGTTTTAAATGTTTCTACTTTGTTGATAATTATATGTTGTTTCTCTTCATTCATAGTTCTCACATTTCATGTTCCTTTTGTTTTATTTGAAGTCAGTCACAGGGTCCTTCCTGGCAAGACAGTCAGGAAGAATTATGCCATCATATTTGCTATTACCATTTTCCATGGCACACATATCCCCAGTGTGTGTGTATATAAGATCCTCTTGGTCTTGGGGGTCCCACCAGCACATCTGGTTCCACTGATGTGTTCTCCATAGTTTCTTTGACTGCTGTGTATTGTTTATATTGACCTGGGCTGCCAGGTCAGCCTAGCCTATAATTAATTAGTTAGTTAGTCTTTCCTCTTGAGCCTAAGGCGGCGCATAGGGCAGAAGTCCTGTCTCTCCATGCTTGGCGGTTCGCTGCTACCTGTTGTAGATCTTGGATATTTACTTGGCCATTGAATGAGCCTTCTCTAATGATGGTTCTACGCAGGGTCTCTCTTGGTCTTCCCCGTTTTCTTTTCCCTACCGGTGACCATATGAGGGCTTGGTAGGGGAGTCTTGTCTTGTCCATTCTGAGTACATGGCCGATGTAGTTCCAACGGCGTCTTCTTATGAAATTGGATACTGTATCTTGCTTAGTCTCTTGTCTTATTTGCGTATTGGTTCTGAAGTCTGTCCAGTGGATGTTTAGAAGTCTTCTAAGACATTTGTTCTCAAAATTATCTAATTTTTTATCTAAAGCTACCGTTGATTTCCAACTTTCACATCCATACGTTAACACTGGAATCACACAAGAGTTGAAGATTTTAAGTTTTGTGTGTTTGCTGAGTGTCTTTGACTTCCAGATGTTTGACAGTTTATTGAAGGCACCAGATGCCAGTGCGATTCTAGATGATATTTCTGGTGTTGAGTCCCCTGTAGATGTCATTTTGCTTCCTAAGTATGTGAAGCTGTTGACTTTTTCAAGAACGTAGCTGTTTCAATTTGGTGTCATCTGAACTGTTGGTAAGATCAATAGTCTTTGTTTTGTGGTGTTAATTTGGAGACCAATTTGCCCTGAAACATTTTGGAGGTGGTTTATTTTCTCTTGGGCATCTGGGTGTGTTGAACTCAAAAGCACTATGTCGTCGGCAAAGTCCAGGTCTTCTAGAATTTTGTCAACCCAATGGATACCCATATTTGTGTTGTTTGTGCATTTGCGCATGACCCAATCGATAGCTATTCCAAAGAGCATCGGTGATAAGACACAACCCTGTTTCACTCCTGTTTCCACTGAGAATCAGTCAGAGTTGCCTGCTTCTGTTCTTACGCAGCAACGTGTCTCTTTGTAGAAAGATTTTATGACGTTGGTATATTTGGTAGGAAACCATAGGTGTTAAGTAGATTCCAAAGTGAAGGACGGTGGATACTGTCGAAGGCTTTTTGAAAGTCGACAAAGTTGGTGATTAATTTCGACTGGAATTCTACGGAGTCTTCAATGATTATTCTGAGGGTGAAAATGTGGTCTATGCATGACCGTTTTGGTCTGAAGCCTGCTTGTTCTTCTCTGAGCCTTTCATCTATAGCCTTTTTCAATCTCTCAAGTAACATGCTACAAAAAAGTTTTCCTGGTACTGACAATAGAGTGATACCACGCCAATTATTGCAATCAGACATATCAGCCTTTTTAGGCAGTTTGAAAATTACACCATCTTTCCACTGTTGTGGTGGGGATTCGCTTTGCCAGATTTCATTGATCAGCTGTAACAAACGTTGTAAGGTGTTCTCATCTGCTGCTTTGAGCATTTCTCCTGAGATGTCATCTTCACCAACAGCTTTGTTGTTCTTCAATTTTTTGATGGCTGCTTTAATCTCTTCCATGGTGAATGACTCGCAGGAGGCATCTAGTGGGGGAATAGTAATTTCTCCATCCAGGTTCGGAACAGTGTCAGGCTGCGGTCTATTTAATATTTCTTTGAAATGTTCTGCCCCATCGTTGCTTTTGAAGGTCATCGGATAACAATTGATTGCCTTGTTTGTCTTTGATGGGTATATTTGGTGTAGGTGAGTGATTGCATAGTTGCTTCATGATATGGAATATGGCTCTGTTGTTTCCAGTTCTGGCAGCTGCTTCGATGTCGGAGGCCAGGCTGTGAATAAAGTTGTTTGTCTTTTGGGTTCCAAATGTTGCTGTATGTAGCCGAGGCGCAGGTGTTGGGAGTGAGCGCCCAACATTGCTTAAATACCTCAATGGCTCGTGAATACATAACCTATGCAGCAAAAGTCCAACTCCTGGCCTTCACGTGGCGGAACTGTTTAAACTAACAGGAGAAGGGGCGACGGCGAGTCTCTGGCGCCGGAAAAATAACCAGTATGCTCTAGATGTGTATGCACGTACATGCATGCGCAGACAGTGTGTGCGTGCCTACACACCTAAACTCGAGTAAGACCACAGTCTGCTCTAGCAAAGGAAAGGTGCTGAAGACGGAGGCAACCAGCCAGGAGGCGCACCACAGAAATCAGGATGCCACGCAATTACGCTTAATGAAATATGTCGACTACTGCTAAATGTTATGGTGCTCGCCCTGCTTTGGACCCCCAGGCAGGTGCAGTGCCGGGCCCTATGTCTCGAAAGGGTCCAACCACAACTACTGGAGGTCCTTCTCAGATGTCCTGTGGAGCCAGGGGACCTGAGAATAGAGCGTCTGGCCATACCAAACAAAGACTAAAAATAATGCACTGGAATGCGGAGGGAGTCAGCAACAAAAAAATAGAACTAGAAAACATCTTGGACCAAGAAAAAGTAAGCGTATGTTGCTTGCAAGAAACTCACCTCAACGAAAATATAGCCTTCAAAATCAGAGGCTACCAGTGTTACCGATCTGACCGAAAGGACAGGCGAAAGGGTGGGATACTGACCCTTGTAAAAAATAACATCACTGCTTCCCAAATTGAAGTTTACATGGAAGGGGCTGAGTATCAGACACTTAAACTTAAGACAGGCAATACAGACCTACATCTGATCAATTACTACTGTCCAAGTGACCGCCCACAGGCACTGGACACACTACCATTAAAAGAAAAAATGATTGTGTGTGGCGATTTCAACAGCCACTCGCAGAGCTGGGGCTATGATCACATGGACCAGAGAGGAGAGAGACTGGAAGACTGGCAGGATGAGAATAGATTCATCTTGATTAACAAGCCGTCCGACCCACATACTTTCTACTCGAGATCATGGCACACTACAACTACACCTGACCTGGCTTTTCATTCACCAGACCTGGAGTGGAACATTACACGAATTGTTGGGAAACAACTTGGTGGCAGTGACCATCGGCCAGTCTTTCTAACTGTAGAAAATGAGCTTGTAAGTGAAAGCAGCACCCTCTCGAGGTGGAACTACAAGAAAGCAGACTGGGCAATGTACAAGCATCGCACCAGCATACTGGTTAGAAACCTGAACACTGAGAAAGACATAAATAAAGTAGTTGAAGAGTTTGGGAAATGCATACTACAGGCAGCACGAGAAACAGTACCAAGAGGAGCCCGTAAACATTATAAACCCTACTGGAGTAGTGAACTGGAACAGTTGCATAATGATGTGGAAGTGTGTAGAAAGCAAGCAGAGGCCAAACCCAGCCAAGAGCACCACAATAAATACCAGCACGCAAAAGCCAAATTTCAAAGGGCCAAGCTGCAGGCTAGACGGAAAAGCTGGCAGGAGAAAACAGAGTCTCTGAACTTTGAAAGAGACACAAGGAAATTGTGGAAGCTAATAAAACAACTTAACGATGAGGGCACAGGGAGAAACTCAAAAATTGCACTACATAAAGACGGAAACATCTTAACAGGAAAGCAAGCAGCTGACCATTTTGCGGACTCATTCGCACAAGATAACAATATCGAAATTAGTCCAGAGAAACAACAAGAGATTCGAGAGAAATGGCAACATACAGGACAGAATGAAATAGTACATGAGGTTCTGGAGGCACCTATCACAATCAGCGAACTGGAGCTAGCCATATCAAAACTGAAAATGAGAAAGTCACCAGGAGCTGATGGTATCTCCAATGAAATGATCAGGAACCTAGGAACAGAGGCCAAAGCAAAGCTGTTGCAGATCTTCAATAACAGCTGGACCTTAGGCAGTGTTCCACAAGCCTGGAGAGAAGCAATCATGATACCCCTCCTAAAATCAGGGAAAGATAGTTCCATTGCCTCCAGCTACAGACCAATTAGCCTCACCAGCTGTCTCTGCAAAACAATGGAGCGCATCATCAATCACAGACTGCAGTGGTACATTGAAAGTGAAAACATCCTTGTGCCACAGCAGGCTGGCTTTAGGCAGTGCTACTCTACGGAAGATCAGACAACCTACCTCTCTCAAGAAATTGAGGATGCATTCCAAGAGAAGAAGCTGGTGCTTGCGGCATGGATAGATCTGAAGAAAGCCTTTGACAAAGTCTGGAAAGAAGGTCTGATGAAGAAACTGAGAAACTGTAAAGTCAATGGAAGAATGTACAAATGGGTGAAAGCATACTTGCACAACAGAAGAGCCCGAGTACAGATAGACGGACTCAAGAGCAAGAAAGTACTACTGCGTCACGGTGTTCCCCAGGGCGGAGTCTTGTCCCCCACACTTTTTCTAATCTTCATCAATGATCTTGTTGCTAATCTACCGCATGGAATTAAAGCGGCAATGTACGCTGATGACCTGGTTCTATGGAGCACAAATGAACATGCATCAGTGGCCACCAGATCGCTACAAAGAGCTGTAGATACATTTGTTGCATGGGCAAATAGATGGTGTGTCAGCATAAACACTGACAAGTGTATCACCACTCTATTTACCCTCTCTCCAAAACAAAAGACAGGGATCATCCAGATAAATGGAACACCCCTAGAGAAGATAAAGAACCAACATACCTTGGAGTAACATTTGATGGCAGGCTGACATGGAGAAAGCACATCAACAAAGCAGTAGCAAAAGCCAGAAGGAAAATAGCCATCCTGAGAAAGCTAAGTGGAACCACATGGGGAGCCAGTACGAAAATACTTAGCAAAGTTTATCAACAGAGCATACGACCACACCTGGAATACGGGTCAACTGCGTGGTGTTCAGCATCAAAAACCACACTACAAGAGCTGGACAAGGTGCAAAATCAAGCACTTAGAGTCACCACAGGAGGGATGAGATCAACCCCTATAGTGGAAATGGAGAAGATGGGGAGGACACAAGCACTGAGAGAGCGCAGAGATACGAAAACGCTAATACAAGCAGAAAAGTTCCTCAGCTTGCCAGGCCACCCTATGAAGAACAGATTTGAAAACTTAGCTATGGGGCGGTTGAAAAGAAGTAGTTTTATCCACCAGGCCAAACGACTCTGCAGAGAAACCACCGATCTGCCCACAGTTGGTATCCCCTGAAAACTATTCCAGAGCGAACTCCATGGAAAGATGAACATAGACTATCACTACAAATCCAGACAAAAGTGAGAGGAATATTTGACAAGGAAGAACAGAACAGTGTACAGCGCAGAACAGCCACTCTCAGCTTCCTTGATGAAGAATACCCACAGGACCTCTGGATCCGAGTCTACACAGATGGGTCAGCACAAAATGCTGTTCGAAATGGAGGAGCGGGAGTGTACATAGAATACCCAAATAATACTAGGGACACGGCCAGAGTACCAACAGGAAAGTACTGCCATAACTATGATGCTGAAATTGAGGCAATCAAGATAGCAACAGAGAAATTACTAAATACCAGCCATGGTACACAACCTGTGGTGCTATTGACAGATGCAAAATCAGTACTCGAGGCGCTCTTGACTGGGAAATTGCCAGTACTAAGGGCACTACTTTCTGAACTTAGGAGTCAGCATAAGGTCTTCATACAATGGATACCATCCCACTGTAAAGTACCCAGAAACGACAGAGCTGATCGATTGGCTAAGGAAGGAGCAAAGAAGAACAGCCTGATGTGCCCGTTACATACCACCAAAAGAAAAGAATGATCAAATCAGTCAGAAAGCCACCAAAACCTGCTCAAGATGACTACCACAGTTATGGACAGACCAGAACAAGTCATTATTCTGCGCCTCAGAACAGGACACAATAGATTACGCAACCACATGTATACAAAATTCAAGATTGGTGAATCAGCCATGTGCACATGTGGATTGGCGTCGCAGACAGCAGAGCACATACTCCAAGACTGCCCAAAATATAACATATCTAGGCAAACCTTCTGGCCTAGAGAGACGACAGTGGAAGATAAACTCTATGGACCGCTGAGTGAACTAAAAAAGACAGTTAAATTCATACAAGAGACAACATTGCAGTTATAGACATATTTCAAGCGAACGAAAGAAGAAGAAGAAGAAGTTTGTCTTTTTGTGCGCTTGATTTCACCTCTTTATCCAACATAGAGTATTTTTGCTTATGGGTTTCATATGTAGATGTGTCTTTTGCAGAAAGAAGTGTTAGTTTTGCTTGTTTTCTTTCTTGTATCTTCCTCCAGGTGTTATCGCTTAGCCACTTCTTCTGTCTTTGCACGTAGCCGACTGTGTTTGTTGCAGCATTTAGCAAGGTATTTTTTAGGAAATTCCAATTTTCTTCAATGTTGTTTTTAATATTCGCATTGCTCGATATACTTTCTTTGTTAGCATAGATGCTTTGTACCTCTGAATTGAATGCGAGTTGGTGTTCTTTAGTCAGTAGGGGACTGTGAGTTTATTTTCTTAATTCTGGGTGATCTGTGCAGAGTCTTGAGCTTTATTTTCAGTTTGGCAATGCAGAGATTGTGATCACTGCCAGCATCTGCACCTCTGTAGGCTCTGACGTCTTGTACTGATGAACGGAATTTGGCATTAATGCAAAAATGGTCTATCTGATTTTTTATTATGCTATCAGGCGAGTTCCACGTGACTTTGTGTATATCTTTTTGCGGAAATAAAGAGTTTGCTACTATCAGATTTGCTATTTCACAGAATTCTAGTAGTCTCTCTCCGTTTTGGTTCATATCCCCCTAGCCTTTAATGGCTACCAGGAAATGTCTTGGGAAGTAAAGATGGTTGGTGAAATATTGGCCACATCAACTGTTGAGTTTACACTGGTCTATACAAAAATGAGGCTAGCACCATGTGTCCAACATGTCTAAAGCGTGAAAAAGGGTCTTTTTTTTGGGCGCTTGCTTGCTTTGAACTCAAGCGTAGTCCATACACACTATTTATAGTAGTGATGGACTGAGTTTTGTGTGTGGATTAGCTTTTCCTATTAACAGTGTCCCTCGCCATCAGACGAACCCACTCCAACTTCAGAGGTATTTTCACAGGTCAACATTTTAATCCAGCTGTCTGGTGTAGGTGTTGAACCACTTACCTCGGCATCAGCACAATGGATGTTTAAGAACACGCGTTCTTACCCATTCAGCCATGTGGACCTTTTTTTCTTTTTTTTTTTTGGTGTGAACTTTCTTTCAGTTGTGTGATGTGTACTTCATGTTCAGATACATATTTGGTATCATCTGTTACTTGTGTGGTTGTTTGATTACCCTATGTCTTATTTCAGTGTCTATGTCAAGAATCTTCATGCCGTTTGTAGAATGATTCTCTGTGGGGTTCAGAATTTGGGTAATGCATATAAGAAGATAGTGAAAACTGATCAGGACTTTTGAAATTAAGAAACCAGCTAATTGTCTTATACATGTGAATTTACAATAAATATTCTTTGTGAGAAACCTATAAACCCTTATTTGAAACACATTTTCAGGTTAAAGTGTGTACATTGTCTGTCACCAATCTGCACCCCTGGGAAAATGGAGGAACTTGGTTGGTGCAGTCTGAATCTGATGCTGACCCATGCAGTCGTTTTCTCCCAAATGATACACCTAAACGGTCCATGCCTGTCTTGGGAGGTGAACAGAAGGTGGACACAAATGATGTCATGACTCAGCAGGCAGCACAGTGGGCAGTGGAACATATAAATAAGATGTCGAACTCTCTGTTTATGCAGAGTCTGAAGACAGTCGGTCATGCAACAAGACAGGTAAGGAAATAACAGTGAAATATATTCCATTAATGTTCTGACGTAGAAAAAAAACTAAACAAAATTCAAGAGCCAGCATAACTTTTTTTTTGCAAATACGGACTAAGAAAACAAATAAAAATTCAGGTGACTGCCAGGCACATGATTCTAATGTGGCAACTTCTGCAGCTTGTCTTGTTCCAGATGTATTGTTTTTACCTTTCCCCTGAAGTAAACTACGCAGGCTGAGAGAGGAATCATATTGCATCGGTAACATGGTCTCTATAATTCAGCCCAGGTTTTGTGCTATGGAGAGGTTATTATGTCTTTTTTTAAAGGACCATACCTAACATCTGCAAACATGGCAGGGTGCCTGTATGATGAGAATGTCATTGTGTAATGGACATTTTATTATAAAGTGATAAAGTGCATGGAAGAGTATGGAAAATGGAAAATTTGTTTTCAGGGCACAAACTGGATTTTAATCTGTACCCCATGTAGGGGTCGTGAGGATCAAGCAGTTTGCGCAGTAGCGATTATAAAATGGCTGCCCCTCTATCAACTAGAACTGTGGAATAAGAATGAGGCATTATTTGTGTTTTGTGATCAGAGGGTGTGAAACCTTGTGAAGAAGAATGATTGTTTCAATATGGAGACAGTTTAAACATCATGAACTAGAGAGTAAGAGGCATTTGGTGCAGTGGAATTAGCCATTGCCTCCTGGTAAGAAAACATTAAAGACGAAGGAAGGAAGCCTCAATTTATCCCCCCCCCCCCCCCCACCACCACCACCACTACTTTGACAGCAATTTTGAACCAGTAACATTCAAAGATTAATTTTTATATAAATGTATCCATCATGTGCCATGCCGATAAGCATGGGCGGTCATGTTTTGCCATCTCACTCAGTCACCAGAGTCGTGGATCAGCTCTGTCTTGACTATGCCACATGGCCAAGCCATCCAGGTATTTACTTCTGTCTTCCCCTTGATATCTTACCTTTGATCTTGCCAGTTGTCCCCAAGTTCTCCATTTCATTTCTTCTCAAAACATGGCCCAAAAAATGTTGACTGTCTACGACTAATGTTTCTAATCAGTTTACGATCTTCATTTGTTTCTTGAAGGACTTGTTCATTGGTTTTTCTAAATGTATATTATTTCATTATCTCTCAGATGTATGGTTCAGATTTTAACTTTACCATTAGTCTAAGAGCTGCATAGTCTTTCATGGACCATAACAATTGAGGGCCATATTTGGTATCTCAAATGTATATACATGAGTAAAATATTTTTTATCGATATACTTGACGGTCATTTCAGACTGAAGATATTTGCACAGTAAAGTAGTCCACTTCAGAATGTGTAAAATGGCTCATAAGTCTACATTGACTCATTCTATCGGAATATTATTACTTATTTATGTCTAAGTATTGCCACCTGTCATCTGTAATGAATTTGGAATGTTCTATGTTAGATTTTTCACTTTAAAATGTTTTGTTGTTATTTCAGATGACAAATAATTCATGTGTATGTGTGTGTATGTCTACATACAGATGCATAATGAACATACTCTTATCTATTTGTGTCTAGGTTGTCAATGGCTTGCGGTATCATTTCTTTCTGACTACTGTATTTACATCCTGTCGCAATGTAGCAGCGAATCACCACAAAACATTGGTAGAGTGTCCGGCTACTGAGAATCCAAAGGTAGGAAGAATTCACTTATGAATTACTAGAAGACTTGAGTTTTAACTCTCAAGCCTGATGTATTGGAATTAGGTTGTCTGTGCCGTGAGGTGAAAAGAGGTTGAATCTATCAGAGTAAGGTTGGTGTAGAGACTTTCCCTCCAGACCCTGATACCAAAGTACCATATCTGCAGAGTTTGTGATGCAGAGCTCTCCTTCCCTTTTCAAAGCTCAGAAGCCAGCAGAGTATGCTCAACAGGTACTGGAACTTCACATGTGCCGTGAGGCATATTAGAATGTAACCAGGTCATGATTGAACACAGCACATATGGGTTGGCTGGGATTAGGCCTAGGCTAGTAGTGTTTCCACCACAGGTTTTGGTATTTCATGGCCAACAGACTGTAACCTAATGTTCAATGAGAGGATTTCAGTTCTTATATTAAAATGATGATATATGTACAGTGTGTACAATGAACATCCCTTCTTTCTCTGCACCTTCAATTTTCCTCTCTAGTGCTTGTTCATGAATATAGTTCTCACATTCAGCTAATCGGAGGTCAGCATGACCGAATGGATAAGAACATGGTTTCTTAAACATCCTGTGTGCTGATGCCGAGGTAAGGGTTTCAACCCCTACACTGGACAGTTGGACTAAAATGTTGACCTCTCATCCTTGACTTGGGGAGGCAAATTACAAGTACCTCTGAAGTCAGTCAAGATTTGCCTGATGGCAAGGGACACTGTTAATAGGGAAAACTAATCCACCTGCATAATTCAGTCCAGCACTACTAGAAGTGGTGTGGATGGACTACGCTTGAGTTCAAAGTAAGCGAGCGAAAAAAAAAAATTTCAACAAATCAGTGTATCTTTTATCACCCTCTGTCCAGACTGTTGAGCAGCAAAGAAAAAAAGAATTTTGTTTTCATGACCACTTTCCATAATGGGAATATTTTTGACTGACTAGATAGCTCTCGATGGCTGATGTGGTTAGTCTCACACCAATTACCTGACCTCCCAGAACATGTTCAGTAATCTATTTTATAATGTTTGGTGGCACTAGAGAGAGCCATTTGGTCCCAAAAAACCCCACCTCCTTGAAGATTGAACTCAGGGCCACCACATCAGCAGGTCAGTGCATTAATCACTGTTCTACTGCAGCTCAGATTGTTGACCAGTTAAATTTAGCCACTTTAGTAACATTTTCTAAATTGCTTTTTAATTAAATAACTGCATAGTTGGATACCTCTTGAAAAAACAAATCCAACGGTAACTTATTCAAGTCTGTAGGTCAATTTTAAGCCGAGATATTAATGTTTGTGTGTCAGTTTATCATTTAATATAGACATAGGAAAAAAACGATTTTGACCTTTTCACTTTTTGTGACCCTATCTACACACTCACACAACTGTTGGTTACACTCATGCCAAGGGAGATTAACACAGCCGCCCTTCTAACTCAAGAACAAATAACTACTGCCATTTTATATATATAGACACGCACACAGATATATACATCTCCACGTCTTGCTGTAATGACGTCAGAACGTGTGCACTGCTGCATGCACAGTTTTCTCAACGCGAGGCCGCCAGCTTAGATACATTTTGACAAAAGATGTTCCGTTGGAAAGATGAAAAATGATCAATGATCCCGACCGAGTAGATTGATGAAAAATTTACACATAAATACTAGAATGGGTGTTGAGTGCAAACATGCATTTATTATCATTGCCAGTCGCTCTGAATAGTCCATAAGAATATTAAATGATCATCGATATATTATGACATTGGAAAACTGCTATTTCCCGCCATTGAAATATCCCATTACAGCATCATAGCATGCAATCTTCATCATTTCAGTTTGGGATGTTACCTACGACCTAAATAGTCGAAAATTACACAATACGCGTACAAATGGATGCTCAATTTAATTATTCACACTAGATCAATGCCCAAAGTCTATATAAAACGGAATTTACGAGTCTACTTATGTCTTAAAAAGACATATCTCCGTAAGAAGAAAAATTTGAGAAGCCAAGATGTATAGATTCGTAGACAATGGAGGGAACTACAATACTCGTAATCGGTTTCTGTTTTAATGCAATCTTAAAATAATTCGGGGAATTTAACATAACGAGTACGCTTACTGTCCCCATATCAGAGACACAAAAACAAATAACCGACGGTAAACGCAAAAAAAAATTCCTGGTAAAATTCGGCGAAGTGAAATGTAGTGGCTAGTTAAATTCATCATTGAAAAGTCTCAGATGCATGACAAAAACCAACTGAAAAGTATATCCATACAGTTTGCACATATACCTGAAGAAATAGATCATTTATACAAATTAAATCAGAAATGCTGCAGTGAATTGCTGTGATTCTCTTGAAGTCTTGTAGATGTTAGTGCACTGTATTTAAATACCTCGATGGTGTAGACGTTCCTGAGCACACTACTTTTCTTATGCGGTTACTGTTTCTAACGCAAATACAGAATTATAGATGACATGATCAATCAGTCATGAAAATGTGTGTGTACTTTTCTTAATCCATTGAAAACTTCTAGCATGCACCTATACCACCAAGTTTTGCCATGATAGTTTGTGTTGTTATACATGTTTTCAGTCATCAAATTCAAGTTATAAAATATGTTGCTTGCAAGGTGAAGAAAACTAGTTTGAGAAAAAATAACAACACATATACAGTGTTGTGGCATTTAATACACTGTTCTTTTTATATGTTGTCTGGGTTTTTATGTGAAATGTTGTGGATTAATGATAATGATAATGATTTACCAAAGACAATTGTTATCTTCATTAGGCACAAGACTGTGATGTGTCTGTCATCTACTCCCAGGGAGAGTACACCATGGAGAACTTCAAGTGCAAACCTGTAAGGAAAATGTGGTGCACAGATGAGTGTATGGTTTAAGTGAGGATGCGCTTGAGTGCATATGAATATGTGTCGTCACACATGTTTGTATGTGTGAATATGTATATGTTTGTTTGTGCATTCATGCAAATATCTATGTCTGTGGGAGTTAACATTATCTCTGGGGAGCCCTTGGTGGGTCCAAACAAAGCTTCTATAATATCTGTAAAGAAGCTATTGTGGTTCACTCTCGCTCTTCATCTTTGCATCCACCTTACAGAATTGTAAAGTAAAAAATTAAGTCATACCATAAGGTGTAATGGGTGTATGGTGCTAGCCTCATATTTTTAGACCTGTTTAGCTCTCTAAATATGCCAGAGCTACAGCGAAGTCCAGTATATCAGTGGTCATAGCGAACCTTGAAAATGGGAAAAACCAGGTAACAGCAGTGTAAGAGTTTCAAGGTTGGGAAAAAACTGTAAGGGAGGGAGGGAGGAATATCCTGGAATGTGTGCATTGTAACTGGAGAATCCAAAGTGAAATGAGAGTGAATATTTCCTGAGAATTTGGTTTGTCTAGAAGAAAATCTTTCTTGGCTTATTTTCAACTAGCCCCAGGCTTCACGATAATCTGCTCTAGACAGACTTTTCTACTGTTTCATGAAAGCAACAACAAATTTCAATTGAAGCAGATGGATTTCCTTGTCCAGTTTTATTAGACTAGTTAAAACTCATAACTTGACTTCAAAGTTTTTTTGGCCATGCCACAGCTGTTGATATGCAGTCTGCATTTTAAGATGCATCAGCAGCATTATATTTGGGGTTCAGTAGATGGGCCAAATGTAAATTTGGCATTTAATGAGAAAGTAAATAAGCTTCTGTATAAAACTACGAGACTGAGCTTCTGAATGTTGGTAGCTGTTAATACTTTTTATTTCCTTTACTAAATAACTTCAGCCTTTCCTTCAGCAAAAGAACCAATGCTTCCTGTCTTGTTTATGAACCTGTATAATCTTACTTTTGCTATTTAAGTTGGTGCATAAAGAAAGAAATGACAGTTGTGCCAGCGTTAGTGAACTCTGCTGGTAATGTCATGATCATGGACGCAGGTTCTAAACCTGGACTGTTTGTCACAGTGGGGCAAAGACTGGCCACCTCTTCCGTCTGGCTCTAGGCCTATAAACTGTCATGGCACTGCCATATCACAGACACATAGCAGGAAACCGCTTGGGGACAATTGTTTTCCTTTTTAATAAAGAAAGAAAACATAAGCAATCCTTCAAGCACCATTTACATTTTGGAATTAATTGTGAATTCAACAGAAATGTCACTATTCCTGAAACTAGGTTTTGTGGCAGAATCTTATCTTTACACAGGTCAAATTGTAATCCCCAGCTGAGATGGCACATTTCTTCTGACTGGCTCTAAGTTCAAGTTTTTTTCCTCTGCATATCCTTTACAGGACATTGCAGTAAACACCAGCATTTTTCAGCAGCTGTTGATGTCTTGGCAAGTTTTACGTTCAGTTGTTTGCCAGTGCGTCACGATCCACTTCCGAATCTCGCACAGCTGTGTTTCGTACGAGAGTATACAGGATTATAAACAATGTTCTTAACTCCTTTGCCAGAGAGACCGGCAAGTTCAGGTTAACCTCTTATAATTGGTACATTTCTATAGTTTGGAGATGTGTTAAGGAAAGGAAGTGGTTTCTTTCCCTTATGATAATGTGACTTAGCATTTGAGCTGTCATGTACCTTATATTCCTGCTACATTGATTACTTTTGCATGGAGTAGACTAGCTTAGTGTCAATTTTATTAAAGTCAGATTTATTATTTTATTAGAGAATTTATGCCTTTCTGACAGCTAGAAATTATCATCCCAATCCATGGACAAAAATATAAAAATTATCTAATGGTTTATTAACTATTTAATAATTTATGTATTTTTATCCATTTATGTTATGATCTCTTTATGTTGTTTTCTGAAAGAGATTATGTTGGTGAAATGATACTTTTTGACTTAAGGGAGAAGTTAGTTTCTTTTATCTTACACATTTTATTGTTACAGTTCTTGAATTAAATGTGACCTAATTGAAACAGTTAACCTTGGACATTGTGGGGTGTTATAATTAAAATGTGAATGTTATGCTGCTGTGATTTTCTGTGAGGCCTTGACTATACAAGTATTTGTGTATGTTTGTGTGATTGTAAATATAAGGTGCCATTTACTATTTTAGCACAAGGAAGCTGTTGACAACAATATCCAAAAGAGATCTGTAGTATCAACTATGGAGATTTTAGGAGGTGATACTCATGATTACCTTCCACATGGAGATAAGTGTGCTGAACATGTGCCTGCATTCAAAGAATTCAAAGTCAAGTATGATCGTCTGTATGGATCACCTAATGGTCAGAAGGATTTTTATTTGACTTACTTTATCCTCAGTTTTCCTATTTCATATGAGTTTCTTGCTTAAAAAAATATTCAGCAGAGAATGTGACATTGTCATCTTAAATTATAGTGAAACTGGCCTTCTCCAATAACTGCTTCTCTCTCTCTCTCTCTCTCTCTCTCTCTCTCTCTCTCTCTCTCTCTCTCTCTCTCTCTCTCTCTCTCTCTCTCTCTCTCTCTCTCTCTCTCTCTCTCTCTCCCTCCTCTCTCTCTCTCTCTCTCTCTCCCTCTCTCTCTCTCTCCCTCTATCTCCCCCCCCTCTCTCTCTCTCTTCTCTCTCTCTCTTCTGTCTGTGTCACACTCACACACAGACAGACACATACACACACACAGAAAAAAAAAAAAATACAGCAGAGAATGTGACATTGTCATCTTAAATTCTTGTGAAACCTGACTTCTACCATAACCCCCCCCCCCCCCCCCCCCCCCCTCTCTCTCTCCTCTCTCTCTCTCTCTCTCTCTCTCACACGCACAGAGAGAGAGAGATATATATATATCCATCCATCCATCCATCATGTGCCATGCCGATAAGCTTGGGCGGTCATGTTCTGTCATCTCACTTGATCACCAGATTCGTGGATCAGCTCTTTGTTTCTGTCTCGACCATGCCACATGGCCAAGCCATCCAGGTATTTACTTCTCTGTCTTCCCCTTGGTCTCTCCCCTTCGATCTTGCCAGTTGTCACCAAGTTCTCCAATTCATTTCCTCTCATAACATGCCCGAAAAAATTTTGACTGTCTACGTCTAATGTCTCTAATCAGTTTATGATCTTCATTTGTTTCTTGAAGGACTTGTTCATTGGTTTTTCTGTCTGCCCATGGTATTCTTTGCATTTTCCTCAGAAACCAGATTTCCACAGCCATTTTTATCTATATATTGTCATCTGAAATTCCATTGATACCTGCCTTCTCCTATAACCCAGAAGACTACTGGCAACCCCTATGACATCACATTCTGTAATACTTGTTTCTACATTTATCTTACTTACAGAGTTTCCAGTTTCTCTGCTAGTGTTTTTCCTGTTCATTTCTGAATATTATCTCTCAAATGCATTAAAAACATTTTGCTCTTTTTAATTTTCCAGTGTTTGTATCAATAAATATGGTATAGAACACTGTGTGAGATCTTGGCTTGTTATTTGTGTGTTTTTACAGTTGTAAAGTGGTCATTGGATGACCCCACACATTTCCTGATGATATTCTCCACATTAAGATTTGAAACATGATCTTTTGTGATTTTACTGTCAATAAATTACTATATCAGTATGGCCGAAAGCATTAAGAGCATTCGCTCTTAAACTTCTTCTGCGATGATGGTGGGGTAGAAGGGTTAATTCCCTACACCTGTCATTTGGACTTAAATGTCGACTTTTTATTCAGAAAGCAATGGCAAACTACTGAATGTAAAATTTCCTGGATAATCAACCTGGGGTTGATTTCAACATCCTGCAAAGGACCCACATCATTTTATATTCCCTCTTAAGTTGTGTAGTTGTGAGAAAAAGGTCTACCAGCATTACAGTTGTGACTGAGTTTACATTTTACAATCACTTTAATTTCAGCATTATTATAATGTGTGCCCTGGGCCAAACACATGTACACTAACATCTAAAATGTATATACTAGTATTACTAGCACAGCTCAGGTGGACAATTAGTTACTAGGAAGACTAATAATAGCATCAGTACTGAGATTTATTAACAGAGAGATGATGTGTGAACAATGTAACTGAATTATATAATATTGAAAGGAAGGTTTTTCAGCTCATAAGTAAAGAGATGATATGTAGTATTCCAGGAATAGAATTAAAAGCTGATAAGTAAAAGACCGTGTAAAAGAATTCTATAATAGTCCAGTAAGGTAATAGAATTGTATTTTTTTTTTGGGGCTTGCTCGCTTTGAACTCAAGCGTAGCCCATACCCATAACTTCTAGTTGTGCTGGACTGAATTTTGACGTGTGGATTAGCTTTCCCTATTAACAGTGTCCCTCGCCATCAGGCAAACCATTATAACTTCAGAGGTAATAGAATTGTATAATATTCCAGGAGAACTTTCAAGCTGAGATGTGGAGTAAACTTGGGCATTTGAAGGCCCTCAACACATGTTCCTTATGACATGTAGTCCAGACCAACAACACAAGGTTGCATCTGTTGATCAGTGTCTTATTAATTGTACTGAAACCTACTTGGCACTATTTACATGCTTCTTCAGACTTCTGCATCATTTCTGTCGTATGCTTAGTGTTTGTACACCTAATAACTGTATATAACCATACATTAATTGAAAACAGTCATAAAGTCAGCAAAATTGTTTAATTAAAATGTTTCACTATCATCATCAGATTGGAATGGTTATTGGAAATAGTTTCTCTTGGTGGTGTGCTCAGAACTGGAGCATCAAATCGTATGAAATGAGTATTTGTCTGGCATAAAAATGCTCCATTACTGACACTTAATGCCAAGATTAGGTCCCATTTTATCCTGTTAAATGTGTGTGTGATCTGTGGATGAAGACTGGAGAACATACTGAGATATCTGTGTGCAATGAAAGTGATCTTTTATAAACTAACCTATGATTTTAATCTGTATCTTTTCAGAGGAAGCCCAGAGGTTCAAAATCTTCTGTGACAACATGGAGAAGGTGAAGATTATCCAGGCAGTTGAGCAAGGATCAGCTCAGTATGGTGCTACCAAATTTGCAGATCTTAGTGGTAAGTGTTATTGTTTTATTTCCCTTTTAGGCAGTGTTTTTTTTTTTTTTTTTTTTTTTTTTTTTTTTTTTTTTTTTTTTTCCCCCGCGTTTCCATCCTGTTCAGGATATTGCGGTCAACACCAGCATCTTTCAGCTGTATGTTGATTCCTAGGCTAGATTACGCTCATCAGCACGCCACGACTTTCTGAGCGAACCGGCTCCATACTCTCATAAGTCACTTTTGCGATTCGAACCACTGCTAATTCTCGTCGCGTCACGTGACGAGAGTATTCGGGGTTAGCGGAGAAAGCTGCTAACCCCTCGGCCATGGAGCCGGCTAGGCAGTGCTTACATCAATAAATATTTGCCCTGTGTGCGCACGTGAATCTTGCTGTCTGTTTGTTTGTCAATGGGTACCTGAGATTTCTTGAGGAAAGGAACTGTGACCCCACATCTTTATGCTATAATCAGTCTTAAACGAGTGAGTCTCTTCTCATCCTTGCAGCACTATATGCCATAGGATTACTTTACCATTCCTGTCAGAATTGAACCTCATTCCTGTCCCAAGAACATGATAAATAGACATTTTCACCTGAATAAAGAATTGAGAAAAATAGTAGTCTCCTTAGCAGTGACACATCGAGAAATGTATGGATTAGTGCATCAGATTCATAGAGACATGAAAGCAATGCAAATTGGTTTGACATTATTGTAAGCTACTACTTATAGTGCACGGACTGATTTTTGCATGTGGATTAGCTTTCCCTGTTACCAGTGCCCCTCGCCATCAGGTGAACCCACTCTGACTTCTGAGGTATTTCTAATTTATTTCCCTAAGCCAAGGATGAGAAGTCAAACATTTTAGTCTAACTGACCGGTGGTAGCAGTATTTGACTTGAGCTGGCTCTAGTCAGTTTTAGTGCTTTCTGTAGAGAAATGAGCTAGGAACAGATAATATACAAACTGACATTGAAAAGACCTGGAAAATATTGTAAAGAAGCACTTAATCTGAATGGGTTGTGTGGCTGTGCTTCATGGGAAGTTAAATGACAGCAGAAAACAAGGGGCAGAAGATAGTGTAAATATTTTAAAACCTACAATTTGACTTATATTGAAATAATTAATATTCTACACCCTAGATGCATATAAGGAAGTAAATTCCTTTTACACCTGGAGATATATTTAGTATATGGTGCTAGCGAAATATTTGTATAGACCAACTGGAACTCAATGGGTGATGTGGTCAGTATCCAGCCAGCTATTTCTACTTCCCAGGACATTTTAGGCTGGCTCCATGTGGGAGCCTAGGCCAGTGAACAAAAATTCCTTTGGGGAGATTCGAACACATGATCACTTGCCTACAGGCAAGCATGCTAGCAACTGCCTACCGGCTCCTTAAATGTATTTTATTGGAAATAAATTACTCCCTTCATGTTTATGGTTGTTTGCTGACTGTCTATTCTGCCTGTCTGTGAATAAACTAATTCTCTTGAACAATTCTAGAGGAAGAATTCAAGAAGAAGCATCTAGGTTTTAAACCACCAGTTTCTCTCAAACGTCAGTGGCCCCAGGCTAAAATCCCAGAAGGTCCCATTCCTGAAAGCTGGGACTGGAGAGATCACAATGCAGTTTCACCAGTGAAAAATCAGGTACAGATCATAGTTATCATTTAAATGGCTATTTGTTTATAATATTACATTTGCAGATGCTATATAATTTATTGCTGACAGACAAGTAAAAATGAAGTGAAAATCAATTACATTAGATGAACATTCATTATCATCCTTCTCCTCTAGTGGGTTGTCTCCCATATAACTTTTTCCAGATTCTGTTATATGCCAGATGTCTTGTCTGTTTCTGTCATGTGTAATTTATATACCAGATTTTGAATCTCTCTTCATTGTAGTCTCCACCTTCTATGCTTCCTCAGGGCATTGATGTTAGGTAGGGTTAGTGTAACACAAATGAGCAGATAATGTATAATAAGAGGAAGTCATGTTTTCATTTTTTTTCTTTTCTGGAATATCATAATTGTAAATCACAAGTTATATTAAAATGAATTGGACATATGAAGAATATTAATTTTTAACAGCTTGGCAAATTGCCCAGCAAGTCCAAACCATTGAGAACTGAATTTAATATTCTGTTCCTAGCAGAGAACACACACACACAATTTCGTTTTCATTGGTGGCTTTGTAAGTGATCATGGTGCTTCATAACTTTTACTTTCTATAGCCTTCATTTCCAGTGCTGTTTGATTTTGTTTTGATTCATTCCTTCCGCTATTGAGTAATGATTATGTTACAGCTAAAAACAGTTTTTTTCTGTTTTATCTCCTACTGCTGTATTCTGATACATGTAATAATTAATTTGTCTTTGTTTATTGGCCTCTTTTAGAACTAAGTATTTTCTGTGGCAAGAAAGGGGATAGTAATCTCACTTCATTATGCCATGACTTAGAATATGTGAAAACCTTACACTTCAGGCCAGCTCTGTGGCAAAGGGGTTATGGACGCAATTTGTAATCCCGCATACTGCGTTGGAAACGCAGCTGCAGGCGATTTGGCAGCAGGCCACCTTACGTTGGTTTTTATACAATGGTATGAGTGCCGGTCGTTCAGAAAGCAATGGCAAACTACTGAACGTAAATTTGCCAAGAAATCACAGACAACAAATCCTGAAGTTGACTGTGACGTCCTGTAAAGTATATGCAACTAACCTTTTAACTTACACTTCACACTCTTACGACAATATCTGTTATGGGACTACCTTTATCTTAGAACTTGTTCATTTACTGGGATTGATTGTGGTCTTTGCCTGATACTTGTTCACCTAGAACTTGTTCATTTACTGGGATTGATTGTGGTCTTTGCCTGATACTTCACCCTAGAACTTGTTCATTTACTGGGATTGTTTGTAGTCTTTGCCTGATACTTTAGAACATGTTTATTTTGTTCATGATCTTCACCTGCTACTTTACATTAGAACATGTTTATTTATGTTCATGATCTTCACCTGCTACTTTACATTAGAACATGTTCATTTACTTGGACAGTTCTAGTGCACTGGATTGATTTTTGCATGTGGAGTAGCTTTATTTATTACTCGTGTCCCTCACCATTAGGTTAACCCACTCTGACTTCTGAGGCACTTGTAATTTTCCCAAGTTAAAGAACGAGAAGTCAGTATTTTAGTACAGCTGACCAGTGTAGGGGTTTGAATCTGCTACTTCAGCATCAGCACACAGAAAGTTTAAGAATGAGCTCTCTTATCTATTTGTCGATGCTGACCTCCTGTCCGGATGTAATATTCTAGATTAATGAAATAACATTTGAGCGGATCATTTGGCTTCAAACGTAGCTGTGGTTGAATTTTGGCTTCAAATGTAGCTGTAGTTTAATTTTGGCTTCAAACGTAGCTGTGGTTGAATCACTCACGGTAAACAACAAAGATATTCTGAAGACTGTATGAACAACTGCTAGTAGAAGATTCAGTAACAAAAGAAACAACATATTTAAGGATGCTGGAGATTATTTTTAAGTGTCATGCCAGCAAGGATTGATATGTGAAGTGACAGATCCAATATGTTAACAACTAGTGTATCTGGAATGATCAATATCTTCACCTGATATTTTCTGAGGGAGGTGTACTATAATGTTGATTCTTAAAAACTAAGAAAACAAGTGGCAGATGACAAATGGTATTGTGAAGATTGCATAAACAGTCAGAGCTTTCTGCACTGTTTTCAGATGCAGGTTGCGGAGGTAGTTGGATACACATACAGAATGTAGGTTCTAATCCTTAGTAACGCAAGGGATTTGTGTACACAGAATGTTGACATGTTGGTCTTAACCACTCAATCTCCCACTCTTACTTACAGATTAATGACCCTTTGTCCCATTACGGAATGTCATCTTCCATTAACCTTGACTGAACTTTCAGTCCTTTTGATTTGGCTACAAGTTTGCTAAAGAATATTGCACCATTAATACTATCCACGAAAATACTAATGGACATGTGGCTATCTGTGTGTGTGATCAAGGAATAGATTTGTATAATCGTGTGTATTATATTTCAAGACAACATTTTATGTCCATCCCTCTAGGGCTGGTGTGGGTCCTGCTGGGCTTTCTCAACCACTGGGAACATTGAGGGTCAGTGGGCCATTAATTCACCATCACATCAACTTCTCTCTCTCTCTGAGCAAGGTGAGTATCTTTTAGTTTTTTTGTTTTTAACTGACACATTTCTGACATAGCCATAGTGACATAGTGTTTATTGCACTTGCTTGCCAAGACAGTGGTGTAGGTTCAATCCGCAGCCTAGGCAGGTTTCTTTTTTTTCCCACCAGTACAGCTCTGTGGTTGACTCAGCCTCAAAATATGTACAGGATAATTTTCTGGAAAGAAAAGGAGGCACGGTATGGAATTGGTATCCCTCCCTATTCATAATACACACCTAGAATATGTGATGGTCTAACACTTCACATACTAATAGTAGTATCTGCCATGGGACTTCCTGTTCTATTTTTAAGACTGTGAAGGAAAGAAGTGGCTTAGAGATACAGTGTCTGCCTCCAACTCTAGCATACCTGGTGCCAATCTGGACTCGAATAGAAATAAAAAATATAACAAAAAAGCTTGACAAATGAAAAAATGCACACAAATATAGGCAAACATTTCAGTCGGAATTGTTGTCATGGAATATTTTTAAAAATATGAATACTTATTTGGATATTCCAGGATTAATATGATAAACTAAACTGTCAATGAAATGAGAGATTTGAAATGGAAAAGAGGTGCAGGAATTGGAAAGGAAAAGAAAGCAAAACAAATCTTTCTGTGGCCATTCACATTTTTGATGCTACATTTATTTTTATAATCAAGGCAAAAAAGAGTAAACATATATATATATACCCCTAATCCTGGGGGAATGGATAGGTCATTAAGTCTTTTAAGATAATAGTGAAAACCTAGGGGGATCTGTGCGAGTATTAAACATCTCTTGGCAATTGAAAATTAACAGGCAAAATTTCAGATTTGGAAAACCAGCCGTGAAAAGAATATTTATAGTATATTTGAATCTAGCATGCTCACATTTTGCCTACTTGCTGGTGCAACGAAGTGCTTGCACTGTGGTGAGATTCTATTTTTTTGTTAATCTATTAGAGAAGGCTGAAACACTTATTGAGGATACTATGTACAATCAAAGTAATCCTTTACGAATCAAACACAGTGATGATGTGCACTAGAGTAGTGGCGACAGTTTCCTCTACACTGACCTTTTGATATCTAAAACATTTACTGCTTAGTCCTTCATCTTCAGAGAAACATTTCTAGGCACTTGAACCTTGAGCCCACTTGAAATTATATGTTGATCTCGTGTATGTTTAATGCTAATATTCATGGTTTTTGTCTTTGATGCGCTCAACCTTCACAAGAAGTTTTCAGTGCTTTTCCGTGTTGATGCATTCACATGAATGTAGACCATTTACAATGTTGATTTGTGTTGGTGACATTTTTGTTTGCACATACAATATTTATACATGTATAGCTAACCTGCTCGCAGCAAGGACAGACAGTCAGAATTCACAGCCTTTGACTTTTGATGGGAGAGACTGAGCACTTGTGGCCATGTTCTGAGTACACTGACACCTATTTTTTAATTCATCATCATCATGTGCCCTGCTTATTGGCATAGGCATTCATGCAAATCCACAGATCTTGTCTTTGGTGTTCTGGATCAATTCTGTTGATTATATTCCTGCATGCCATCATCTCGGTCCAGTCAGCATCGTTTCACTTGGTCTGCCTCTTATAATTTTAAGCGTCTTTTTTTTTTGTCAATCATTTAGTTTTCCAACACCTTTCTTTTCATTATACTGTCAGAGAACATTGTTTGTCTCTTATTTTTGTATTGAATTTTCGACTTTCTTTAGCTTCTTCCAGGCAATTGTTGTTAGCTATTCTGGCAGTCTAAGGCATCTCATCTCATCTCATCATGTTCCTCTTGTACCTTGCGGTGTCAAGGTGAAGTATAAACTTTGTGAGAGTGCCCGAGTATGGGCTTCATATATCAATGTTCCCTTGGACTCTATTCCCTCCATCCAACGTTTACGTGGTCGGCCTCTTCCTCTGTTTCCATCTGGTCTGTACATCATTGCTTGTTGTGGTATGCTGTTGACTGGTAACCTACTTGCATGGCCAAACCATTTGACTTGCTTCTTTCTAATAAAATCTAGTGCTGCTTTAACCCCCACTTTAGTCCTGATTTCTTCATTTCTGATCTTATCTCTTCTTGATACGTTGAGTATCCTTCTCAGGAACCTCATTTCTGTTGTTGTGATTTTTCTTTTCTATTTTTCTGTCATTGTCCAGGTTTGGCTCTGGAAGCATGGAGTTGGTAGGAAGATTGTGTTGTAAAGTGCTTTCTTAGTAGTTATTGATACATGTTTGTTCTTTAGTATTGGTGCCATTTGTCTAATGACTTGATTTGCCTTATTGCACCTATTTTCGATCTCATCTTCTGATCTGCCATTTGATGATATTATACTTCCTAAGGCATCCTTCATCATAAATCACAAATTAAATCATAAATCATTTAGTTTATATATTTTACCTTCTGTTATCTGTTTATGTATCTATCTGTCTCTTGGTGTCTACTAGTAGACACATGGTGCACTTGATCACTCGATATCTTCCTGTTACTAGACATCGAGAGAGGTCTGTTCTGTAAAGACTAAATGTGTAGATTTGTGAGAACACATCTGTTGATAGTTTATTCTGTGATGGTAATCTCTGCCTAACTCGGTCGTTTAACTATAGAACTGGTTTTAATCCCAGCAACATTTATGCTTTATTACCAGTACAGGTTTGATCACCAACCTTCAATAGCAGGCTGCCATTAAATTGTCATAAAAAGATGTAATGATGGAAGATACAATATTACATTATGCAGATTTTGACTTTCACTGACATTTAAAAATAGTATGGTTTAATAATGATACGAAACAAATTAATGTTGTGTTATCCTATACAGAGAAGTGAATAATATGTGAGAATATTGATAATGAATTGTTGTATTATTTACCATGACTGTTATTTATGCACTTTATTTATTTGCTACATTCAATCAGTTTTAACATACATTAGCGAATCTTGGACAATTAATAAACAAGTGAAAGCTTTGGAGTTGTGGTTTTATGGAAGAATGCTGAAAACTCATTGGACAGCCCAAAAAAGGTAATATGAACATCTTTAAGGAGGCTAAGTAGCAAAGACAACTGATCACAAACATCAGAAAGAGGCAGTCATCATTTTGCGGTCACATGAGAAGACAAAAACTGAAAAGTGACAACCAGAAACATTTGTGGAAAAAGAGATAGAGGAAGACAGCTAGAGAAAATTCCAGGCAGTCTTGTATCATGGCATGTGTTTTGACACAGATGTTGTGCTTGATAGTAGCAGCAAGGTAAAAGACAGATATTGTTTTATTTAGAGCTGTAACTTGTAGGTTGTTTTCTTCACAGAACTTGTGGATTGTGACAAGATTGACCAGGGCTGCAATGGAGGCTTTATGTATGATGCATATGAAGCCATTAAGGAATTAGGTCAGTTGTGGTTATAAACATTACTTTGTTACACTCTGTCCCACTTTCCAATCACACATAATCTCTCTTTCTCTGTGTGTTTGTGCGCGCGCGTGCGTGCACTCTCTCTTCATTTCTGTTTTGTTGCATGTGTGTGCATGATTATTGAGGGTTTAATGTGTGTATAAAGAATGGTCGTTCTCTACCCTCTCTCTCTCTCTCTCTCTCTCTCTCTCTCTCTCTCTCTCTCTCTCTCTCTCTCTCTCTCTCTCTCTCTCTTCTCTCTCTCTCTCTCTCTCTCTCTCTCTCTCTCTCTCTCTCTCTCTCTCTCTCTCTCTCTCTCTCTCTCTCTCTCTCTCTCTCTCTCGCACATCTACAGAGAGAAAGAGAGTAAGGAATAACATGTCACTCCATAATAAATCATGTTTTGTCTTTGCTCATAAACATATTCACTTGTGGTTCCACATGTTAGTATGTATTATTTAAGATGTTATGGTGTGCCGTTCTAAGGCATAGTATGGGCGTACATGGTTAAGCTTTTTGCCTTTTGCTCAAATGGGCATAGATTGTTTTCCGACTCCACATTGGGAAGTGCAAGTTTTTGGGAGACCCTATCAGAGTCAGCCGGTCTCCCTGGCCAAGGGTTTAACAACATTGTTCGTAATCCTGTATATCCACGTGGGGAAAACAGCAGCTGCGAGAATAAATGACTCCACATTGGGAAGTGCAAGTTTTTGGGAGACCCTATCAGAGTCAGCCGGTCTCCCTGGCCAAGGGTTTAACAACATTGTTCGTAATCCTGTATATCCACGTGGGGAAAACAGCAGCTGCGAGAATAAATGACTCCACATTGGGAAGTGCAAGTTTTTGGGAGACCCTATCAGAGTCAGCCGGTCTCCCTGGCCAAGGGTTTAACAACATTGTTCGTAATCCTGTATATCCAGTGGGGAAAACAGCAGCTGCGAGAATCGGCAGCGGTTCGCGCCGCTGCTGGTAACTTACGGGGGTATGTGAGCCGGTCGTTCAGAAAGCAATGGCAAACTACTGAACGTAAAACTTGCCTAGTACATCAACATAAACAGCAGCTGAAAAATGCTGGTGTTGACTGCAACGTCCTGTAAGGATATGCAACATTAAAAAAAAAAACCCAGTCATCACTGGAACTACAGAGTTCATGATCTGTAGAACACTTGGCAGACGAATGGCTGCTCTATGGAGCGACTGAATTATATGAGATAAAACCTTGTGCCTTGAAGTCAGCCCTCTTGCCTTTTAAGCTTTTTAAAGGTGTAGTAGTGAACAACTGAGATGTATTTTGGCTGACTGGAGCAGTTCCCTTTAGGTCAGGGGTGGCCAGTACGAGGCCTGCGGGCCGCATGCAGCCTGCCGTGAGTTATGTTGCGGTGAGTGGGAAGCGACGATGTGGTCGAAGTTGTAGCTCGCTTGCTTGTTTACTTTAATTAACCCCAAAAAAAAAAATTTGGTGCATGGCCCGGCAGGAAATATTATTTATGAAATTTAGCCTGCCTGCTGAAAAGGTTGGCCACCCCTGCTTAAGGTATTACTTTGAACTATTTTGTGAGCCCGTCCTGTATTAATAGTTTTGTGAGTACATACCCAGTGGCGTACCCAGTACTACCATTTAAAAAAAGAAAACATGCAGCTGAAATATGTCTCTGCCGTTATGTCTCTCAGGCATACATATATACACGTATGTGGTCTGGGGGAGTCCATGCACAGGTGTGCATCTGTGGTAAAATTGTGTTCGTAGACATGAAATGCCATTGATATTTTCACTGACAGTCTAATTGTAACTTGCAGGCGGCATTGAAACAGAGTCAGACTACAAGTACACAGGGGAGGATCAGAAATGTCTGTTCAACAAGTCTGAAGTTGTTGTCAAGGTGACAGGAGCTGTCAACATCAGCAAGGATGAAGGAGGTAGGCAGGTTACATTATTATCATGGGGTGGAGTGGCTTAAGGATTATGATGTCCGCCTTTGGCTCATGCAGACCTGGTCAATTTTTTATCTGGTCTGGATATTTTTAAAAATAACAAAATTATGGCATACTTGCTCCTGATGCTGGGGTAATAGGATCGAACATCTAGACTTCTTGGATAAGGGCAAAAAATGTGGAGGAATCGTGCACATTGCACATGTTAAAAAGAAAATCTATCAGCAGCAGTTGGAAATTTTAAAAAAGAGGTCAGAATAGGCGACTGCCAAGCCAGATTTTGGAATTAGAAAATCTACCTACAGCAATATTTATGGCATGTGTGATTCTACTTAACACACATTTGGATCTTCGCTGGTGCTGTGGAGTTTATGTACAATGCTGAGATTCTCTTTGTGTGATCTGGTGGGAGAATAAAGCGCTTAAGATGGTATCTGTGTGCAGTGATCATTTATGAAAACCAAACATTATATTTAATGATATTATAGTTTTCATAATTTGATATCATTATATTTTTATTTCTCAGTTAGTCGATAATTAACAACAGTATCTATATTGATCTCACAAACTTGATTGACAGACAAAGTAGCTCTATAGATAGTCCACATTAATTTATTTGTGTATTGTTCATTTTGAAAATCTGATTACTTCTTGTGCTAGTTTTTTGACAATTCTTTTTCTAATAGGAGTGTTCATCTTTCTTGAAACCTCCAACTCGGAGGAGAGATTCTTCTCCTGGTGCTAACGCCCAAGCTTTTGATTCTCCCTACATAACTCACATAACAATCTATCTATTTGATCCGTGGTTATGGTTGTATATATGATGGGAGTACCAGTCCACATGTTTGTTCTGGGAATTTGTGAAAAGTTGCTGTATTGACACCTGTGCAAATGTTTGCTCAAATATTAAATCATAGCAAGAGAAATGAGTCGCATCTGCTTGCTGGTTATGTAACATATTTGAATCTTTGTTATGTATCTCCAGAAATGGCAGCATGGCTGTTCAAGAATGGACCTATTGCTATTGGTATCAACTCATTTCCCATGCAGGTTAGTGCATTGCTTTCTACATTGACCTGTAATATTTGATAACTTGATGTCAAACTTTGTGAAAGTGAATGAATCACCAAATAACGAGAAGTAGATGGTAAGCTTTACTAGAACATGATCACAAGTAACAACATGGACATTGCAGCCAAAGCCGTTGTCAATACATGAGCAACAAAATATGATACACCCACATGTCAGTCAGTTAGTCGACAGATCATTCTCATTGCACATCGAACCATTCAGTCCATAAGGGCTCCGATCCTCTCCTCATTAAATCCCGCAGCGTGTAGTGGCTATCGACAGTTTTGTTTTGGTTTATTAATCTTCTTTGGCTTCCTGCATAGTGTTCTTTTTTGGTCACCCCTCTTTTAACTTGTTGTTCTCTCAGTCTGACCATGGTTGTAGATTCAGTCATCACTTGGTTCTTGCAAATAACTTACTTCTCATAGAGCATTCAGTATGTCAGCCAGGTCCATTGCTCGTCCGCCCTCCACAGTAGCCTTGCCTGCAAGCCTGTCAGCCTGCTAATTTCCTTGGACACCAACATGCCCTGGCATAAAAATGAAACTAATCTTTGCCAGCCTTGACTGCTCCAGAGACAACAACCACTGTCTTCGGGCCCACCCCATCTCTATCTTCCTGAGCATACTCATTGAGTCACTAAGGAAACAAGCCCGAGTGAAGGTCTGTGTCTCAAGCCATGTTATTACTATACTTACTGCCATGACTTCCATAATCAGGCTACTTTTGATCAAAGCAGAAGCACCAGAATTTTCCTTCACAATGCTCCCTCCAGCCTTTGCCGTAAAGGCCCATGAACTTCTCACGCGTCGAACGATCGACCGACCCATCTGTGTAAATGAAACATCACCCTTTAAAGAATTCTCGAAGATCAAAACCTGCGCTTCCGCCTCCACAGCAGCCAGATTTTCTTTTCTGCATTTTCTGTCTGTTAAGTTGCAAACTGAAAAGGATGTGCCGTCTCTGTTGGCACTTGTACCAACTCCTCGCCATGTTCTAAGTCCTCAAGTGAACACACCTGCTGAAGAATGTCTTCGGCTTGACCCATCCATGACTTTCCTCTTTTTAACCTGCTGCCCTTTACTTTCTTGATTTCAAATATTGAGCACAACCCACTACTGGAAACGCTGATCGTATTTTGGCACGAACCTAAGGCCTATCCACGTCAATATGGAAGCACTATACTCGAGTTTTGCTCTCGTTTGAGCTCGTCAGTAGTGCATATCCCTGACCGGATCCGGAAACAAGCCCCGGATCACTGGCGTGTGAAGCGGGTGTGTAACCACGCGGCACACGCTGGACACGCCAAATTATCATAACAGAATATTACAACGTCACCCATCGTAGGTTATGCTCAAGATTGCCCAATCGCCGAGACTGACGTCCGTCAATCGATGTGGACCCGAACGATCAGGACTTCTCACTGGCAAGGAACACCAGGCCTCCTAAATCCAGTGAGCAATAATCAAATTGATTATTTGGTTGTTTCGGGATTTGAAATTTAAATATTGAGCACAACCCACTACTGACAACGCTGATCGTATTCTGGTATGAACCTAAGGCCTATCCACGTCAATATGGAAGCACTATACTCGAGTTTCGCTCTCGTTTGAGCTCGTCAGTAGTGCATATCCCTGACCGGATCCGGAAACAAGCCCGGATCACTGGCGTGTGAAGCGGGTGTGTAACCACGCGGCACACGCTGGACACGCCAAATTATCATAACAGAATATTACAACGTCACCCATCGTAGGCTATGCTCAAGATTGCCCAATCGCCGCGACTGACGTCCGTCAATCGATGTGGACCCGAACGATCAGGACTTCTCACTGGCAAGGAACACCAGGCCTCCTAAAATCCAGTGAGCAATAATCAAATTGATTATTTGGTTGTTTCGGGATTTGAAATTTAAATATTGAGCACAACCCACTACTGGCAACGCTGATCGTATTCCGGTATGAACCGAAGGCCTATCCACGTCAATATGGAAGCACTATACTCGAGTTTCGCTCTCGTTTGAGCTCGTCAGTAGTGCATATCCTTGACCGGATCCGGAAACAAGCCCCGGATCACTGGCGTGTGAAGCGGGTGTGTAACCACGCGGCACACGCTGGACACGCCAAATTATCATAACAGAATATTACAATGTTACCCATCGTAGGCTATGCTCAAGATTGCCCAATCGCCGCGACTGACGTCCGTCAATTGATGTGGACCCGAACGATCAGGACTTCTCACTGGCAAGGAACACCTGGCCTCTTAAAATCCAGTGAGCAATAATCGAATTGAATTATTTGGTTGTTTCGGGATTTGAAATTTAAATATTATACACGCTATTATATATATAATATATTTATATATTACACACGCTAGTGATCCGGGGTTTGTTCCCGGATCCGGTCAGGGATATACACTACTGACGAGCTCAAACGAGAGCAAAACTCGAGTATAGTGCTTCCATATTGACGTGGATAGGCCTTAGGTTCATGCCAGAATACGATCAGCGTTGCCAGTAGTGGGTTGTGCTCAATATTTAAATTTCAAATCCCGAAACAACCAAATAAATCAATTTCTTAATTTCACCAAGCAGTGGATGTTGTGTGTTTGCGTTGACTCTCTGGTAGGCATTTGCTCGGAAAATGTGTATTCTGTCCCCCATAGTTGGAAAATCAAGAAGGTAGGGCATCACCCTGCATGCTGTATCTCTTGTACATTCAAGTATAATGCACATGGCTTTGTTCTGTATCCTTTCCATCTGCTTATGGCTGAGAGTCTAGATCGCCATCGCATACTCAAAAACCTAAAGCACCAGACCTTTGTATAGATGGCGCTGCTCAGTTTGCCTCCGCCATCACCCCCATTGCAGCCAAACCCTGCTTGGCCTTTGTTATCACCTGGTCTATGTGCTTAGTATAAACAAGGCTTCGATCAAATTATATCCCCAGGTATTTCATTGCCTGCATATTTTCCACAGTCTCTGAGCACAGATTTACAGTTGGTGTTGGAGTGTTGATAATATGGTTATTCAAAGAGAACCATGTCACTTATGCTTTCTAGTGTTTTTCACCTTATAAAAAACCATGAGCTAGCATTGGTGGTATCCTTAGTAGGTCACATCGCTACAGGAGTCTTTGCTTTGTTGCTACCAGTATGATATTGACCTGGCTTTGTTGTTGTACCAGCTCCATCGTTTGAGTTGTGATTAAGATAGGACATGAAGAATGTTGTAGTGTTGATGAGTTTGTTTCTGGTTAGGCAAGCACCCATTTCATGTGCGCTAGGTCTCCAAGTGTGAGTGCTCCAATCGGGAGTGCAAGGCTGAATGTCTCCTAGTATCGTGGAGATTTGGTGTGACTCTTTCAGTCTCGAAGCATGCTAGGTGTTTGGCCTTCGACAGACTTATCACAATGAAGGCTGTGAACTTCAGATGGTCTGGAGAACACAATTTGTTCTTTTGTAGGACTATTTAAACACACAGCACTACTACCTTTCATTAGCTGGGAAAGCCCATTTTAGGGAAATATCACATGAAGCCTATCAAGACACTGCACTGGCCAAATTTCTTTACGTACCTCTTATGCTTGGTAGGCTATACTGTGTTACTATTCTTTTATTTCCTTGTAGGCATCAGTAACATGCAGACATATCTGGCTTCATTAAAAGGATATTAGGTAGTTTTCAGTTTCCTATTACGGAAAAGTGGTGAAGAAAGAACTGGTCAACCTATTTTATCATGCTGTGACTTAGTATATGTGAAGGTAAAATTATCATCATCTGAGATGGATCTCAGCACTGCTTTGCCCTCATTGTAACATGTTTCTGTGTCCAGATCAGTTTAAACATCCAACTCTGAACCCACTCTAATAGATGATATATGGCAATATGGTCGTGTGTTACAGTTAAAAAGTTAGTTGCATCTCCTTTACAGGACATAACAGTCAACCCCAGCATTGTTTTGGCTTCTTTTTATCTCTTGGCAAGTTTACGTTCACTAGTTTGCCGCTGCTTTCTGAATGACCAGCACCCATACCATAAAAAAAATCCCAACAGAAGGCTGTCTGCTGCCAAATCGCCTGCAGCTGTGTTTCGAACGTGGTATGCGAGATTACGAACTGCGTCTGTAACTTCTTTGCCACGGAGCCAGCATGTGTTACAGTGGACAAGCAATGATATATGGCAAAGTCAAACGTACATCTGATGAATTGCTTGTCAAGCAATTAAATAACAGTGGTACTTGTTTTTTTTATTCACATCTGAGAACTTCATGTCAACAATACATGCATTTTAAATTTCCTAATTTTTAAAACAATAATGGAGGGGTATATGCCTGAGGAAGAGGAAGCCAAAGAGAAGATGGGTGCAGGATATGGCAAATGATCTCCAGATGGGTGTATCGGATGTGGGACATCTAGCTTATTATCAAGAGGTTTTCCGGAAGGTAAAATGGCGGCAAGATGAAGCGTCACTTTTCGGAGGGACGCTATTTTGTGTTTTTTCATTGGATTTCGTGTGATTTCCTTTGGATTCCCCATGAATAGTGTTTCCTTTGGATTATGTGATGTTATATTGTGTTCCTTTTATTGGAAGTTTTCAAAAGAAGCCACGGAAGGCAGGTGGTGGATGTAATTTTGAGGGCAGCCGACAGATATTGTGGGTCATGGTCTCGAATTATACGACGGCAGGCAGAAGAGCTCTACTTGAGCCAATGGCTGCGGTCACCGATCAGTAAGATCACTGCCATAGAGGAAAGCAACGGCAAACTACCTCTTTAAAAGTGCCTAGTATATCATGATTCGCTTATGGCGAGTCATGACCGCCCACGCTTTCCGGCATGGCACATGATTGATTGATTGATTTCCGGAAGGTTGTTATGAGGGAGAGGTTCTGCAAAGGACATGCTACTGAATGAATGAATGAATTTTTAAAAGATAACACAGCGTCACTAAATTACTATTTTTCCTTTCCAGTTTTACATGTGGGGCATTGCTCATCCTTGGAAGTTCTTCTGTGACCCAAATGCCCTTGATCATGGCGTTCTGATTGTTGGATATGGAAGTAAGAACACTTTGCATTCTAACCTATTATTATTATTTCTTAATATGTGACTCCTGTCCAATGTAGCCACCACTAGTAGAGTTTTGTGTCACTTTGTCTAAAAGCTATGGGAATGTTATACATATCAGATAAATCTGAGGGTAGAGCCTAGACAGAGGCATAAACTGACTGTCTTGCAAACTGGAGACGGTCAACAGCTAGAGAACAATGACAGAACACACAGAAGAGAACACACTGGACTCCAGGCTTCAGAAACAGTGATTCAGAATTAACTTCGTGATTTCATGTATTTGCACGATTAATGTACCTACACCCATAATTAGGACCTGCAAGAGCATTGTGGTTAGGGCACTTGCTCACAAAGACAGTGGTCCAGGTTTAATCTGCAGTGGCAGGGTCAGTTTTTCTCACCAGTATGACTAGGGGATCCACCCAGCCTAAATTAAAAGTGGTACCGGATAAGTTTTATAACTTTCTGGGAATTGTCCAGGAAAGATAGGAAGTGAGGAAATGAAACTTGCCATCTCATCTCATCATTATATTTTAGCCTAGAATATGTGGTAAGCCTGATACTTCACAACCCAATTGCAGTTTCAACCTTTAATTGAAGTGTGGGATTATAATCTTTGATTAGATTGAAGGGATGCACAGTTAGGCTAAAGTGTAGTTACATGATCTTTGGTTAAAGTGTGGGGGAATTATCTTTGATTAAAGTGTAAGACTATGATATGTGACTGAAGTATAAGTATGCAGTTTCTGGCTAAAGTGTGGGGCTAACTTACAAGAATGTGAACTGTGACGATAGGGACACCATTTTTGACAAAAATGGTGAAACATTGTTTTTGACTAAAATGTAAAAATATGAACTGTGACTTAACAAATATAGTGACCAGCAGAATATTGTGTTTGTAGATTAGGAAAAGGCTTTCGATAGAGTAGATAAATACAAATTATAGGCCATCCTTGAAGATTGCGGGATACAAGGATAATTGCTAGAAAACATACTCTCTCCTCTGCTTTTTAATATCTATATGGACAGAATATCCAAAGCCTTGACAGAACAGATTCAGAAATTTTAGAACACTTTACTCTAGATGAAACAACTGATCCACAGAGAATAAATGAACTTCTATTTGCAGATGATCAGTGCCTATTTTATAGCGATGAGGGCAGACTGAAAAATCATAATAATGCACCACTTCATTTTTCTCAGCAAATAATGAAGATAGAAGCATGAAAATGTGCATACTTCACATATGGCATGTGCCAATTGTGTGCACCAAATGCAACCCAACCGGCCAAATAATATGGTTGCCCTAAACCATTGAAATGGAGCTTGTTAGCAACTTGCGTTATAAGCAGCGAATTGTGATATAATTTTTTGTTTCAGAGAAGGAAACTGTTGTGAACATTCAGAAGCATCTATGTGATGTGTATGGATGTTTTGAAGTCGACAGGAGTACAGTCAGTTGCTGGGTTCAGAGAATCAAAGAATCAGGAAGCGGAGATATGAAGCTGCTTGATCGGCTGTACAAAAAACTTCTGAATACATGAAACAATGCTCGTTTCAGGCCATACAGAGGAAAATGTCTATTTCCCTTGCACCTTGTACATTTAATATCCTATCTTTTTACGTTCTCTATTGCTGTATCTGCATAGGATTGTCTTTACATTGGCATTTTAGTCGTAATGAATATTGGAGAGTTTTGGTGGCATAGTTGTTAGTGTGCTTGCCTCTCAAGACAATCCAGGTTCAGTCCCCTGCAGTGGCAGGATAATTTTTTCTGACCATTTCTGGGGTCCACCCAGCCTCATGAAAATTGGTACGAGAAAATTTTCTTAATTGTCTAGGAAGGAAAGGAGACAAGGAAGGGCCACCCCATATATATTATGGCCTAGAATATATGAAGGCATAACACCAATGGTAGCATTTGCTATGGGGCTACCTTTACCTTTAATGGGTATTAACATTTTAATTGTGCTAATGGGTAATATTAGTTGCCAAATTCCAACCAGTCATGAAAAAATCTAAATATAAAGATAGACGAATAACTAGGCCAACCAAGATGGAAGGGATACTTCTAGAAGGAGTATAATACAGTATGGACAAAGACACATGGGGTCTTGATGGCTGACTTTCCTTCTTTCACTTAAGAAAATCTCCAGAATTGGCACCATAAATGTAAAAACAATGAATGAATTGGAAAAGAGCACAAGTGGTAGGAGAAATGAAATATGATAAGATTAGCATGTTGGGATTATTTGAAACAAGTTCGAACGCAGCAGACAAAAAGCTTCTAAACACGTAAAACAATGCTCTTTTCAGGCCATACAGAGGAAAATTCCCCTTTCCATTACAATGTAAAAGTGGCCTTTATAACAGCAACATTTAGAGCCAAAAAAGAGAACATGAGTGTGATCCAGTGTTATACACCAACAAATGATGAGGATGAATCAGTTAATGAAGAATTTTATATAAAATCTTCAACATACTATAGCTAACCAAAGACATTGCAATATCAGGAGATTATGGGGAAACACAGACTTGGGGTAATGAACAAAAATGGAGAACTATCTACCGATATTTGTGCAGTGAACTAATATGTCATAAGTGGAAGTATGTTTTCCATAAAAGAATACATAAAGCAATATAGGCATCATCAAACCACAATATAGAAATTCACAATGATCATATTTGTATTACCCTTTACCGGGCAGACGTTTGTTTTGTAGCCCTGAATGGACAAGAATTTTGAGGTTCGGTAAAATTTTGGGTAACGTTAGTAAAAATATCACACATAAGTTGTTAGTCAACAGATTTTAGTCAAATAAACTGTAAAGGAAGTATAATATCATCAAATGGCAGATCATTAGACGAGATCGAAAATATGTGCAATAAGGCAAATCAACTCATTGGACAAATGGCACCAATACTAAAGAACAAACATGTATCAATAACTACTAAGAAAGCACTTTACAACACAATCTTCCTGCCAACTCAGTGCTACCAATGCCAAACCTGGACAATGACAGAAAAAGAGAAAAGAAAAATCACATCATCAGAAATGAGGTTCCTGAGAAGAATACTCAACGTATCAAGAAGAGATAAGATCAGAAATGAAGAATTCAGGACTAAAGTGGGGGTTAAAGCAGCACTAGATTTTATCAGAAAACAGCAAGTCAAATGGTTTGGCCATGCAAGTAGGTTACCAGTCAACAGCATACCACAACAAGCAATGATGTACAGACCAGATGGAATCAGAGGAAGAGGCCGACCACGTAAACGTTGGACGGAGGGAATAGCAGAGTCCATGGGAATATCGATATATGAAGCCCATACTCGGGCACTCTCACAAAGTTTATACTTCACCTCGACACCGCAAGGTACAAGAGGAACATGATGAGATGAGATGAGAAACTGCAAAATGAAGGGAAAAGCATGCGGAACATTTTACTCACATGAATGATGCCGCTATTCCTCACATGAGCACAAATATTTACAAAATACAACATATTGTTTGTGATTGTCAGTCATCTATACGGCAATTTACAAACACATTTTCCGAATCATAATCACTTTCTTAAGTCCGACTACAGACTGCTAATGCAAAGTAACAGCTGATCACTGATATCTAGCTCCGATTAATAGTCAACTTCGTGCCCTTCAATGTCACTTAAATTGAACCCAGCAAAATCCCCACTACCACTTGAAGAATCGTCAAAATCCATTTTGAAATACAAAGCGTACAACCCCCCAAAACTATTTTTTAAAATCCGTTCAAATTCAAAGTACACGCTTGCGGAATGGTGGCCACGTTGTCTAGCTATTCGGCAAAACTGACAGTAGACAATCGGAAGCCTCGGAAAGCCGCGAGATCATGTTTTTACAATGCATAATAGTTATGGACGGTTTGGAACGCTTTGCCCGTTCGGGGGTAGAAACGTTCCGGGACGCTTTGCCCACTAAAGGGTTAACAAGAATTTCAACCATCTCTTCATGGCATAAGGTGTTTAGAGATGCAGATGTAGATTTGGATCATCAAGTACTAAGTAAAATTCAAATATAACTCAACAAATACACAATGTCTTATCAACATCTAATCAACATGAAAATCAATTTAATGTAGGCTATATCAGAACAACTAGCATTAGAATTAAATTGTAAGAAGACAGATTGTGGTTGTCTCTAAGAAGAAAGAAATACCGCAATGTAATATACAAGTAAATGGGAATAATCTTAAACAAGTGAATCGGTACAGTTATCTCAGAACAGAAATAACATCTTATTGTAGATGCCTTGAAGAGATTAGAACAAGAATCGCTATGACAAAGGTAGCTTTTTGCAAGATGAAAAACATACTGATCAATAAAAAGGCATAAATTGAAACGAAAAAAAGAGTTGAAGTGCTACACAGAACCTGTACTTTTGTATGGATGTGAGACATGGACAATGAGCAGACAAGCTAAAAAACATCTATGGCAGTGGAAATGTGGTTTCTGAGGAAAATGCAAAGAATACCATGGACAGACAGAAAAACCTACAAGAGCAAATCCTAAAAGAAGCAAATAAAATCTTAAACTGGTTAGAGAAATTAGACATAGACAGTCAACAATTTATGGGCACGTTATGAGAAAAAAAATAAGCTAGAGAACTTGAGACAACTGGCAAGATTGAGGGGAAAAGAACAAGGGGAAGGCAGAAAAGTAAATATCTGGATGGCTTGGCTACATGACATGGTCGAGACAGGAACACAGAGCTGATCCAGAACCCTGGTGTTTGTGAGAGATGGCAAAACTGACCGCCCACACTTATCGGCGTCATGAAATCAGAAATCAAGCAACTAAAGAACAATTTATAGTCATTCTCTGTTAAGTGCCAGGTCCTGCAAAGGTTAGTAGATTAGGTGAGAACAGGAGACTAATTGCAGGTAGGTAAAAGATTTAAAAAACCAACTGTATATATAGAAATCCTCAGAAAAAGGGAATGAATATATAAATATGGATAACTCCCAGAAAACTCAAAGGATACACAGATGCCATATTTGCTCTTAGACAACTTGTAGAAAAATCAATTGAATTTAAACACTCTACTTAGCCTTTGTCGACCAAGAAAAGGCATTTGATAGAGTAGATAGAAACAAGCTATGGGAAATCCTTAAATGATATGGAGTGAGTACACATCTAAAAAACTTATGTAGAAGCTTATACAACAACAGTGAATGCATAGTGAGAACAAATGGGAGACACTCAGAACCCATCACCATAAGATCCGGAGTATGATAAGCTTGCCCCCTCTCCTGTTCATAACCTATATAGACAGCACATGTAAAGAAACCAGCCAAATAGATACCGCAAGAACACCACATGACGAACAGAACACAGAAGAAGAACCATCAGCAAATAACACCATTAAAGAACTGTTTGCGGACGACCAAACACTAACAGCAAAATAGGAAGATCAATTACAAGACCACATGAATAGTCTAAATGAAGTGTGTAGGGAACATAACATGAAAATTAGCACAAGCAAAACAGAGGTAGTGACTATAACCAAAGAAGAAAAACAATTCACCAATAAGAACACCCCCTGAAACAAGTAGCTTCAAGTACCTTTTTTTTTTTTTTTAGCATATCCTTTACAGGACTTAGCTGTCAACACCAGCATCTTTCAGCTGTATGTTGATCTCTTGGCAAGATTACGCTCAGTAGTTTGCCATTGCTTTCTGAGCGGCCGGCTCAGTATCCCGCAAGTCACGAGCGGGGGTCGAACCACCTCAGCTCTCGCTCCGCTACGAGACTGCGTGATAAACGGGATTACAGAGAGAAAGTGTTGTAACCCCACAGCCAGAGAGACCGGCTTCAAGTACCTAGGAAGTATAAAATCATCAAATGGCAAATCAGAAGAGGAGATTGAAAATAGATGCAGTAAGGAAAACCAACTCATTGGACAAATGGCACTAATACTAAAGAACAAACATGTATCAGTAGTTACTAAGAAAGCACACTACAAGCACTCTTCCTACCAACTCTGTGCTACCAGTGCCACCTGGACAGTGACAGAAAAAGAGAAAAGAAAAATCACAACAGAAATGAGATTCCTGAGAAGAATACTCAGTGTATCAAGAAGAGATAAGATCAGAAATGAAGAAATCAGGACTAAAGTGGGGGTTATAGCAGCGCTAGATTTTATTAGAAGGCAACAGGTCAAATGGTTTGGCCATGTAACTAGGTTACCAACTAACAGCATACCACAACAAGCAATGATGTACAGTTCAGATGGAAGCAGTGGAAGAGGCTGAACACGTAAACAATGGACAGAGGGAATAACAGTCCAAGGAAACCTTGATACACAAAGCCCATAAGTGGGCACTCTCCCACTGTTTATACTTTACATTGACAGCAAGGTACAAGAGGGATGAGATGAGATGAGAGGATAACTCCCAAAGCCCTTAAAATATAATAAAGGAAAAACCAAAAAGCCAATTTAAACAATAACAGAAACAAAGTTACTAAAGTCAAAGCCAATGAAAAATGCACAGAAGCTAATAAAAATGTTAGAAAGTGGATAAGGGCAGATAAAAAGACAATAGTTAGATGGTCTAGTAAGAGAGGGAGAAGCAGCTGCAGTGAAAGGAAACCTGAGATTTTTACAGCACTTCAAAGAAAATAGCTGGAAAATATAATCAACCATGCAGACTGATCAAACATAATAATGGGAAAGTTTTTAATTAACAGTAAAGATCAAATTAATCCATGTTCTGAATAATTTGAGGAACATCTGGATAGACCAATCCCTAAAGCACCCCCAGAAGTAGTGCTGGATATTGATTGTGAGAAGCCATCTACACAAGAAAAGAAAAACTATCAAACTTCTGAAGAATGGGGAAGCTGATGAACCAGGTAGTATCCCAGTAGAAGCTACTATAGTCAGTGTATACAGCACAACTGAGTTACCGCACAAATTAGAAGAGTTTGGAAAATATGAAATTATAGTGGACTGGAAAGGATATCTGATTAAGGTGCCAATGAAAGGGGATCTGACAGTGTGAAAACCATAGAGAAGTAATGTTATTGTCAGTTCTGAAAAAAAATATTAAGCAGGATCATTCTGGAGAGATTAAAAGATACCATTGAGAAACAACTAAGGGAAGAACAGGCAAGCATCCAACCAAACAGATAGACACATAATGCCTAATAGAGCAAAGCATTGCACTGAACTTGCCACTTTATATTGGAGTTGTGGATTATGAAAATGCCTTTGACAGCATTAATAAGAAATGTCTTTGGAAATTGAGGCAGTATGGGATCCCACAAAAATGAACTAACTTTTCATACACACAACAGCTAGTTGCATATCCTTTACAGGATGTCACAGTCAACCCAAGCATTTTGGGGCTATGTTTGATGTTTTGGCAAGTTTACATTCAGTAGATTGCTATTGTTTTCTGAAAGACTGGCACTCATATCTTTGTATGAAAATTAGTGCAAGGCGGTGTGCTTCCATATCACCTGTAGCTCTGTTTCGGTTTGTATCCCTTTGCCACTGCGACTTTTCAAACCAAAATATAAAGACGTGAGATGGAGAGTTGGTTATGGGGAAAAACTAATAGATTTTTAAATAAGAACAGTGGAGTGCTAGGAATGCCTTTTGTCACCTTTATTATTCTTGGGTGGAACATGAAGGGAGTGCAGGAGATAGCAGAAGATAGGATGACATGGTGTGAGGTTTCTTCAAGTTAGTGTTCCACTGTCTCTCTCTCTAAAACAAAACAACATATGTTTAGAGACAAATACACACTCTCTTGTCTCTCTACAGACTAATACAGCATTTTAATTGTGAAAATATGTGCTTGTTTGTGTGAATAAACATTTGTCTAATGTAAGCTGAAGTATAGTTAGCTTGATCGTGTGCATATGTTATCACATTGATAATTTACTTCTGCTATCTCTTTACAGAGAAGGGCAGTGAACCATACTGGATCATCAAAAATAGCTGGGGTGCTAACTGGGGAAGAGATGTGAGTTTTCCTTTTTTTTATATACGAAGAGTATATTTTAGTTCACTGCAGTTAATATGACACTATACATAGATAAGTATAAGCAGACTTGAAAGATAAACTATTAAACTGGGTGGTTATAGGTTATGTCATCTTTGATTATGATGGAGTGTTAAGTGAACTATCTCCCAGTTTTATATCTGCTTAGAACAGGATAATTGAATGGTCTCATGGCTTTCCAAACATGAATCATGATCTGTACATGTTAAGTCTGTGCACAGGTAGAAGACCATTGTAAGACGTTATCTGTGTGCAAGATATGAACTTTGCATAGTGTAACCTGACTGATATCTCGACATTGAGCAATACTGTAAGCTTGATTTCTACTTTGCATTAGAACAGCTACCCACAATAACAAATGTGTAACATGTAAATCTCTTATATAGGTGTGATAGATAAGAGGAAACCACCACATTGATTTCTCAAGAATGAACAAATAGGCAGTCAACAATACTTAGTTTATGCAAGTGATATGTTCAAAAACTTAAAACCATTCTTCAACTCTTCATACCGGTTAACTTGATATGATATTGTTGTTTACAATGGTCTCATATTTTTTATTAGCCCACAGAAGTGACTTTCTATGTTTGGTCCAAAGTGCATGACAACTAAAGATTCTTGTGATATACTAATGGTTCAGAAAGAACATAAGAGTGTTTAAACAAGGATCCATAAATAGTTGATTGCACATTGTGTTGCCTGCAGCTTGTCAGGTGCACACTGCAGCATTAAAATTCATATGAAGTGAATGTATGAACCCCTTTTCAGGCTGAAATAATACACAGCACTGAAATACATACCATAGTCACTGATACAGTTAAAATATGGAATATTTGTTATCCCCATAGTAATCGCAGATTCACTACTGTGTCTTTCTGCCTCCACAACACTGTTTTAAACAACTAATGGTGGAAGCTTAAAGGAATTTTAATGTTTATTTATTTTCAGTCAAATACAATACGCAAAACATCTTTTCTCTGTTGACCACATGGCTATAATTAAACAGATTTTGGGTGACTGACGAAGCTGAGTTTATGGCCCATCAATTGCACTGGGTTTTCAGAAAATTGCTTCATTCCCCCCGTCCCCACCTCTATGGGTTTGATGGTGAACTAAGACAGAACAAAACCCACAGTTTGGTAACAGTAACTGGGCAGGAATATCATGAATGCTTAGAAATATCAGGTTTAAATACTGGCTTTTCATTATTTAAGAGTTTTAAAAAGTCCTTAGATGCATCATCATGTGACATGATGATAAATGTGGATGGTCATGGTTTGCCACCTCACACAATTACAAGAGTCGTGGATCAAGTTTATGTTCTTGTCCTTATTATGCCATATGTAGCCAAGTCATCCAGGTGTAAACTCTTGGCAATCCCTTAGCTCTTTTCTCACCAGTATTGCCAGCTTTCACATAGTTTTCAATTTCATTTCTCCTCACGTCCAAAAAATCTTGACCATCTCTGTCTAATTTCTTTAATCATTGTATGGTTTTCATTTGTTTCTTGTAGGATTTTCTCATTTATTTTTCTGTCCGTCTATGTATTCTTTGCATCCTTCTCAGAAACCGCATTTCCAGTGCCATTAGGTTTTTCTCAGCTTGTCTGCTTACTGTCCATGCTTCACATGCATACAGTAGTATAGTTTCTAGACACTATAAATATTTAACAATTAACTCATACACTGATACATAGGAAGGAAACCTGCAGGGATTAAATATAATACACAGCATTTGTAGATGTCACACATTCTTTCTGCCAGGCGCATCATATCAAATATTTTTAGTTCAAGTTAAAAGAAAAGTATTCTGCCTCAGATTGAGACATAGGAAAAATAACTTCAAAAGTTCTCATTGCTATGTTTAGGCAGGAGGGAGAGCAATTAAGAGGAGAGAGAAAAGCAAGTCTTATCATCATCATGTTGCAGTCGTTTGCAGAACATTACTCTCATCATGGCCCACCAGAAAAGATCTTCATTTCCTTCCCAGTTCTCTCATCAAGGCCCACCAAAAAGATCTTAATTTCCTTCCCAGTTCTCCTGTCTCAGACATGTTCATCACTTGACTGTAGGTGCTAGTAAATGCTGCAGTGTTGTGTGTCCATCTTCATGCTTGTCGACACCTTCCTTTTCTTCCAGGAACCATGCCTCCATCACTGTTCTTTGCCAATCCACAGTGAAAAGCAAGTTACTGTGAAGGATTTACTGAAAGATGCTAATTCAAACAATTATATACAAGTCATATTTGTTTCTTTCTGGTTATATCAGACAAAGATTCCATTAACCGATTCAGTGTCAAAGGATAATATATTGCCAAATGTGACTTCCCATTGGAACAGAAGGATACTAGGGCATCGTTTTATTTGTTTTGTTTCATGGTATCCTCCACAATTTCAGTGTTCAGTGAACAGAGATTGACATTATAATATTTGTTCATTTGATTGTTCACCATGTTTGGTCCAAACTTAATTTTTGTTTGACACTGAATCAGTTAAAGGACCATCTTCATTGCCTATTAAACTATCTATTAGTGCTCTCTTCTTCTTCAGAGAAGTACAGCTCACTGGTGAGAATTCGAATGTACATGTACTAGAATTCATACACAATATAAGTATTCTCTTTTAGTCGTTATTGTAATTTTGCCATGATGGCAACCATAAGGCCTACTCTTTGCGATTTCCAGCTGCAAAGTTATTTTTATTGTATGACATGCTCACATGACATTCTCTGGCTTTGTCCTCGTCCAAGATTCCTGCTGTGTGTGCTGTACTACATTTGCTAATGAAGAAAATTCATTAGGACCCTTTCCATCCTTCAAGTGTATTGGGTATATATGGTGCTAGCTGCTTATTTGTATAGACCAATCAGCACTCAGTGTGTTGTGATTTGCTAATTAAGCCTCATTCACTGTTTGTGAATAAAAAGTCAGCTATTTTACATTTATTATCTTTTATATGTGGGTATTTCCATCTAATGAGGTAAGCAGTGTTTTATATATGAGTATTTCCATGTAAAATAATAAGCTGTAATTCAGATTCACCTTTTGCCAGATGGTCAAGTATTTACATACAAAATAGTTCACATACTGTTGGTGTTATTTAACCGAGATCAGTCTATAAATCAAGGCCATTAAAATTTCCAGACATTGTAAGCATTTTCTGATAATATTAAATGACACTGAGATAAAACTAACATGCAGTCAGGAACTAATCCTGTGTGGAAAAATCCAGGTAGACCACGACTGTGGAATTATCAGTTCAGATTTGTGTCACTAAGATAGTGTAAAAACAAAACTACTAAAAAATGTGGCCGAAAAGAGTGCTAAAGTTTGTGAAAGAGACGGTTCTAAAGATTGTGACCAAGACAGTGCTAAAGATTGTGGCCAGACAGTGCTGAAGTTTGTGGCAGAGGCAGTACTAAAGATTGTGACTAAGACTGTACTAAAGATTGTGGCCAGACAGTGCTAAAGATTGTGGCCAGACAGTGCTAAAGTTTGTGGCAGAGGCAGTACTAAAGATTGTGACTAAGACTGTACTAAAGATTGTGGCCAGACAGTGCTGAAGATTGTGGCCAAGACAGTGCTAAAGTTTGTGAAAGAGACGGTTCTAAAGATTGTGACCAAGACAGTGCTAAAGATTGTGGCCAGACAGTGCTGAAGATTGTGGCCAGACAGTGCTGAAGATTGTGGCCAAGACAGTGCTAAAGATTGTGGCAGAGGCAGTACTAAAGATTGTGGCAAGGCAGTGCATAAAATGGTGGACAAGACAGTGTTAAAGTGTGGCATAAACAGTGCTAAAGATTGTGACTAAGACTGTTCTAAAGATTGCGACTAAGACTGTACATAAGATTGCAACCAAGACAGTGCTGATGTAGCTTAGACTGTGCTAAAGATTGTGACCAAGAGAGTGCTAATGTGGACAAGACAGTGCTAAAGATTGTGAACAAGACAGTGCTAAAGATGGTGACCAAAGCAGTGCTAAAGATTGTGGCCAAGACAGTGTTAGTGTCAAAGATTATGGCAAGACAGTGCTAAAAATTGTGGCCAAGACAGTGCTAATGATTGTGGCCCAGACAGTGCTGATTTGGCCCAGACAGTGCTGATTTGGCCCAGACAGTGCTACAGTGGCCATGACAGGTCTAAAGATTATGATCAAGACAGTGCTAAAAATTGTGGCCAAGACAGTACTAAAGAGAATGTAATATTATGAAAGGAGTCCAAGACAGTGCTAAAGAATTTGAGGCTAGAAAATTTAGACAAGACAGTGCTGAAGAATGTTATGCTACGAAATCTGGACACAGTGGTGCTAAAGAACCGGATTCTACAATATGTGGACATGACAATGCTAGGTGCTACAATATGTGGACATGACAATGCTAGGTGCTACAATATGTGGACATGACAATGCTAGGTGCTACAATATGTGGACATGACAATGCTAGGTGCTACAATATGTGGACATGACAATGCTAGGTGCTACAATATGTGGACATGACAATGCTAGGTGCTACAATATGTGGACATGACAATGCTAGGTGCTACAATATGTGAACAAGACAGTGCTAAAGAATATGACCAGATTTTTCAATCAAAATGACTGAACACGTGTTTCATAATTTAGCCTGAATCAGAGAGGACATATGTTCTATAATTTAACCAGACATCTACACAAGTCAAAGCACCTCCAGACATCTTGTGTTTACTCTGCAGGGATACTACTATATCTACAGAGGGGATGGCAGCTGTGGTCTGAACACCATGTGCTCATCAGCCACTGTTGTCTAGAGGTGGTCAACCAAAGAGAAGGCTGGGGTGGAAGCTGTGATCTTAACATGATGGGCTCCTCAGCCACTGTTGATTACAAGTGGTCAAACAAGCAGAAGGCGGGGGGTGGTATTGTTGCAATTGTAGCAGTGCTGCCCACTTAAGATGTGCTGATTATTACATATTTCTTTGAATTATATGTTTTGTTTTAAAATTATTCTGATCTGCCTAGTGAGACATCATTTGAATTTGACAACACCGACAGTATCACACAGAGTAGTTGTTTGTGTGATGGACATAAAAAGAGGAATTAAATAATTTCTTTTTATGTTTCACTTCTTGTTCCTCCCGACCATATCAGTAACTGTAGTGCAGTACTCTAAATTTCGACTCAGATTTTCATTTTCACCTATTAAAAATGTCTCAGTTCTAAATTGGTTTATTTTTAATTTATGTTTATTAGAGTTGGTCACAGGTGAAACTTATTTTTTAAGCAGGGTTAATACAGGAAGTTTTTATTTTTAAAACATTAATTGTGTGCTTAGAATTGTAACCACACAATGAATATTGCTAAAATTGAAACATGCCTCTCTTTCACCAATGGAACATAATGAGAAGTAATATTCTCAGTTCTTCTTGGAAATGACTTTATTAACATCCTAGATAAGCGTCAAAATATAAATAAAATAGCATACATTTCATAACACAGACACAAACTGTCTGGCATACTAGTTTATAAATGTGTCTCAAACCCTTTAAAGGCCCAATAGTTATGGCAAACACACAACCCTAGTTTGAATTAATTCTAACATTTTAATTATTTACTTCAGATGATTGTAAGACTCGGTGTATTAGCAGCAAAAATAAAATGGAGGAGGGTATGAATAATAATTATCCAGGTCAAGATATGATCAATGAGCTTTTTCTGAAGCTCATGTTAATGATGAATATGAAAAACAATGATATTTTGTTTCAATTTATTTTATTTTGCTTACTAACCAATAATCTTGTAATCAGATATTTTAGCCGTACAAGTTTATTTGCTTTTATTTGTATGTTTTTCTCTTATAACTTTTTTTTTTTATTACATGAACTATTATCTCTGTACTTACACCAAATATTAGTGCAATTATTCAGAAGAACCAATGTCCTTACTAACAAATTTGAAATGTTTTTGAATAACATTTGAAAAGACTTTTTTAAAGATCTGTTTCTCATGCAGTTTTTACAAATAGTTTTCCTTTTCACTTCAGCCCCTTGGTTTATATTTGCCCTCTAAATGTAAAAGAAAATCTCAAATTTGATTTGATTTCTGTTGATGAAATTGTCAATATTCATAAACTGTTGTATGACTACATGGAGCCTTCCTCTGAAAGCTGGCTGCATGGAAGTATTTCTGTATGCATCGATTAGTTAAAGGGGTTTAAGGACGAGAGGATTGGCTTCATTGCACCAGGTTCTATCATATGGCAAGATCCTCTTTCCGCACTTCACAGAGCTTGAACTGCAGGTCCAGCGATGAACCTCAGGGTCACAGACAAAATTGCACTCATGAGCTGAATGACATCTGAAATGGAACCCATGATCATCATAGTGCGAGGCAGTTGACCCCCCCCCCCCCCCCCCCCCCCATAGATTAGTGAAAGGCACCAGGATTCATTCCTAAAGATAGATTTATATTGTGCAGTTTTAGATGTACATCTTAGTATTTTCAGTTGTCACATGTATCACTTAGTTCACATATGGTTTATCAGCTTAACTGAAACCGCAACCATCTTTCGCACTTGTGACTGAAGTCATTTCTGGGGCACTGTATCAGCATAAGTGACGAATCACTTCTATTCTCTTGTCTTTATATTTCTACTTTCTAGATGTTTAGAATGCTTCATGTGCACTGTTTTATTTTAGTGGTGGTGGATGTTTTATTCACTTGTATTCATTTATTTAAAATTTAGAAAGATTTATTGATACAGCTCTGTTAAAGATGGTTTAATCTCTTGTTAAAAAAACATTACCTGTGAAAAAAATGGTATAATGTCTTTCATTTGTAAATATATGTATGTATTATATAGCATAGCTCATGGTTTATCACCCTTAAAATCAGGCTCAGTGTAAATCTTAGAGTTTGAGCAAATACTCAGCAGATAACGTTCTTGGGTTGCATTTGCCCATTAGCAGAAGTGTGAATTTACATGTTGTACTCTTTTTGGTTTGCATAATCTGACACACAAAAAAAAAGAAATAAGACTTCAAGAAACCAGGGAACATGTAAATTGATTAGAGAAATTAGATGTAGACGGTCAACATGTTTTTGGTAGCATTAAGAGGAGAAGTAAACTTTAAAAATTAGTGACAAGTGGTAACATTGATGGGGAAAGAGCAAGGGGAGGAAAAGTGATCAATAACTAGATGACTTGGCCACATGGCATAACCTGGACAAGAACACAGATCTGATCCAAGGCGGCTGAGATTGTGAGATGGCCAACAAGAACACAGATCCAAGGCTGATGAGCGTGTGAGATGGCCAACAAGAACACAGATCTGATCCAAGGTTGATGAGCATGTGAGATGGCCAACAAGAACACAGATCCAAGGCTGATGAGCATGTGAGGTGGCCAACAAGAACACAGATCCAAGGCTGATGAGCGTGTGAGATGGCCAACAAGAACACAGGTCTGATCCAAGGTTGATGAGATTGTGAGATGGCCAACAAGAACACAGATCCAAGGCTGATGAGCGTGTGAGATGGCCAACAAGAACACAGATCCAAGGCTGATGAGCGTGTGAGATGGCCAACAAGAACACAGATCTGATCCAAGGCTGATGAACGTGTGAGATGGCCAACCGTGACTGTCCATGCTTATCGACATGGCACATGATGATAATTACAGCAGTGCTACTTTCTGTTTTGTTGCTTTGTTGAGCCTGTGTGTAATATTCTCACTGCTGGTTACTATAGCAGCCCCTTCAGGCTTAGATTTGTTTTGTAACCCCATCTTCATAGCTATTGGCATGTATTTTACTTAACAAAGTGGTATGTTTATTTTAAAGTACGTGAATGGCTACATATGAAATTTAAGAATGTTCTTATATAATATACACACTTTATAATTTACTAATATTTTATTTACAACAACCTTGAAAAAGGATTTTCAAATACTGACATAGAAGGTGTGAAAACATAATTGAATGTGCTTAATGTTGGACAGTGTGTTAATTGGAACAACCAGAGGCTGACAGTTATTCTCACTTTTTCTATCCCATAACCTCATTTGTGGGCTGTAGAAATGTCATGACAGATGCATTTGCAATCAAGGTCCAGGGTTTCTCTCCTCAGTTGCTGACCTTTAACTTTTCGCTGGGGAATAATTTTTGGCAAGGAGTTCTGGCCAAACTTTGCAAGATGTTCACATTTCACTGCTGGCAAAAGGGCGATTCTAGGTAACCTGTATATACATTTATTCATTCCCTATAACAAACATTTGTTTTATGTAACACTGTGAAGGATTTCTCCAATGTAATTCGGAAGCCTTCACATTTTGCTCTGTATCTGCTATAAGTGTCTGGCTGTCATGTTCATACATAAGAATAGACCGCAGTTGGAGGGTTTTTGTTTTGTTTTGAGATGACATTGTCTTATCATGATCAACTGTCATCAATATATATATATATATATATATATATATATATATATATATATATATATATATATATATATATATATATATATAAATAAAAGCATCTACGAGATTGAGCAGACTTGTTGATTGAAAACCATCAGATGAAAGACTCTAAGGAAAGACTCTACTTATAAGTTTCATAAATGTTGCCTTTGATACTGAATGTTATGTAAAATTGACTTTCAAGGCTACGTAAGGGCTGAAACAATTTACTCCACAAGACATTTTTCTGGCTTTGAAATTTCAGCGAACATAAAATGCTATACATATTTTTTTACACAAGATCTGCAGTTTAAACAGTATTTTCAGGTCGCTTTGATTTAGCTCTGCTGGGTTGCTTGAAATTCACAGCAATTAGAGAATGTACAGTGCACACTTTCAAATATAAATAAAAGTTCAAATGATTGTGTCTGTAGTATTTAATGTTTGATGTACGCAGCTAATGTTTGGCTTACAACTGTTGTGTACATAATATAGTTGAGTGAATGAGCCATCACAAGTATTTGTAGAGTGCTGTATTGCTGGTGTCTCGCAAGTAGATGAGTGTCTCACAACAAGATGGTGGTTCAATGGTATGTGGTGAAGGACAATAGAATTACTAGCTACGAAATACAAAAGTATTGATTGGCACTGATATAAGGCATAGGAAAGCTGTAGGAATAATAGGAAACACTAAGCAACAGAACAATTTAAAGCTGTGGACGCACCAGGATCTGAATCTACACATAACAGCAGTGTGTCGCTGTCAGAATAAATTTGCTTTGTGCCACCAAAAGATGTAGTATGCTTCAACATATGATATTCTAGACACCCTGAAAGGTGTCATCACTAACCAAGACCGCCTCCACGTAAAACTACAACAATGGAATATGGACGGGGTTATAACATACCATCTGGACCTGGACCACTTCCTACCATAACAGAAGTTTAGTGTGCTATAAATGAACTTGCATCTGGCAAGGCTGCAGGTAAGGATGGGATTCCAATAGAGGTTATCAGGGGTGGGCAAGACACACTCATTTTACAGATACACCAGCTAATAGAGCTATGCTGGCGAGAAGGACAAGTCCCACAGGATTTCAAAGATTCAAGCATCATAACACTGTACAAGAACAAGGGCTATCGAAATGACTGTAACAACTATAGGGGTATTTCACTTTTGTGTACTGTTTGGAAAGTATTTGCCTGAATTGTTCTGCGCAGACTTAAAGTCCTTTGAGATCAAGTCTACCCCGAATCACTGTGGCTTTTGATGGAACCGGTCTGCCATTGATATGATATTCTCATTGCAACAAATGCAAAAATATGCCATGCACAGAATCAACCACTGTTTATTGCCTTCATCAACCTCACAAAGGCATTTGATTTGATTTGATTTGAAAGAAGATTGGCCCCCCACCAACTCTTGACTATAGTGGAATTGTTCCACACAGGCATGAAGGGTATAATCAAGTTTGATGGTGCAACTTCAGACAAGTTTGAAATCAAGAGTGGAGTTAAGCAAGGTTGTGTACTAGCTCCCACCCTCTTTGGAATATGCTTTTCATTTCTACTGAAATATGCCTTTTGTGATCAGGATGGCGGCCTCTACGATGCTCAGAGATTGAATGCCAAGACTAAAATTAGGAGGGTAATGATCAGAGAGTTGCGGTTTGCAGATGATCCTGCTATTATGACCCACGCTGTGGAGGAATTACATCTACTATATGCATTCTCCAATATACATACAGACCTACAAGCACTTTGAATCAGCGACTGGCAAGAGAAGGTCAACCAGAGAGACGAATGGAGACGGATTGTATCTGCAGCAAAGAACCTCAATGGCTCGGAATGCTGAAGAAGAAGAGATATGCATTCTCAATTGCTTGTTCTGAATTTGGTTTAACAATTAGCAAGAAGGAGACAGATTATATCGCAAGGTGCACATGAGGTACCATAATCTTTATTGACGACACCGAACTGGAGATAGTAGACCATTTTACATATTTAAGGATCAGAGGTAAATAGCAAATTATCCCTAGATCAGGAAATCAACATCAGGATTGGTAAGGCAGCAACAACAATGAACAGGTTAATAAAAAGAGTCTAGGAGAACAGGAAGCTTACTGCCAAAACAAAAGTCCTTGTCTATCAAGCCTGTGTCCTTAGTACTCTTCTTTATGGCAGTGAAGCCTGGTCAACTTACTCACACCAAGAGAAACGTTTAAACAGCTTTCATATGCGGTGTCTGCGAAGAATACTTGGTATTAAGTGGCAAGACAAAATCACAAATACTGAAGTATTGGAAAGATCAGGTTGTGTGACGAGTTTGTTCCATGCTCAGTCTTCGTAGACTTAGATGGATAGGACACGTTAGGAGGATGGATGATGGTAGAATACCAATAGGACATCTTTTTTGGTGAATTACAGATGGGTAAGAGATCTTAGGGTTGGCCTCTACTACGATACAAAGATGTGTGTAAGCGGGACATGATTGATACAGGCATTGATAATGCATGCACATTGGGAGCAAGTCGCCGCCAAATGTGTTGTATGGAGGGCAGATATCAGAAATGAAATAAAGACAGGAGAAAATGATTGCAGATGATAGGTCACACGCTGAGCTCGAGACATAAGATTGTAAATGATAGTGAAAATGACCATGTGTTCACATGCATCCATTGTGGACGAACATTTACAGCACAAATTGGTCTGATCAGTCACATTGGCTACCGCCATGGGTTGTAGTTATTATACCTTTTTGAAGCACAATGTTAACAAATAATTGTCTGTCAAGACGGCAAGGTGCCAGTGCAAAATATAAAATACAGCGTATTTCTCTGTCTAGAATTCATAGGTTTCTTCTTCGTGTGCCTGGTCTGGAACGGTTATTGGCGACCATGACTCTTCAGTCCTCTCTGTCATCAGATATGTTGATATAGTTTGTGTTGCTTATTATTTGTCGCCAGCTGTTTAAGCTTTCACATACATTTTGCTTATGCTTTCTCTACCTTTATTGCCTAGTATTTCCCCACAAAAGGCTCATTTCTCTATTCCACCCTTCTGTTGATATACTCCATACATTTCATGTCTTTTCCTTTCGGTTTTGATGAATAATCTTATACCTGTAGATCCCAAAACCTCAGCGTTCTTATTCTCTGTCCATAATACATCAGCGTTTCTTTTTATCTCTGTCCATGCGTGATATGTTCAACATTCTTCTACACAATTACAGCTCCACGGCCTCCAATTTCTTCATCACTCATAGGTATAGTATTTGGGGTATACTGTAACGTTATCTGTGTTGGCAGCAATCATGTCTTTCACTTGACTGAAGCAAAGAACTAAAGCTAACCGCAATCTATAATACTTCTCTTATCTGGTCTCAAGTGTATTAAACAATAGTACAGCAGTTCGTATCTTGGTGTGCATTGTATGCTGTTATCGTTTCAGTTCGTGCTGTTGACCTTGTTATGTTGGAGATATAATGCGATGGAAAAACCACTTTTGATTAAGACTATCAGTTTTTTTTTTTAAATTGTAAATTTGCCTTTTTGTAAATTCAGCCCTTGAAGGAAAGGGTCACAGTATGGATGTGCTACAGAAAACAAACGTGAGATATTGAAATGCTGTCATTCGGAAATGGAAAACGTTTGCAGTACAAACGATCTGTGCTCTCATTGTCTGATGTTGAGTTAGACAAATGTAATCTGTGTTAGCCTGGTTCCAGGGGTCTCCAAACGTTGGTGGACAAAGGTCATGTTAGCCTGGTTCCAGGGGTCTCCAAACGTTGGTGGACAAGGGTCATGTTAGCCTGGTTCCAGGGGTCTCCAAACGTTGGTGGACAAAGGTCATGACATGGGAGTACTTTAGATTGAAGGCTGGAGGACATTTAGTTTGTGCGCTCACATTAGCATCACGGCACTATCGTGTGAGTGCCATCTCATTTTGTAGGCCTGAGAACAAGGAGGGAGTTGAGTTGAGCTAAGAACCGACATCACCTCATTCAGGACATTCCCATACACGCCCGTTCCCTCGTTCAACAGCCAGCGAAAAGTCATACTACTAATCGTTCCCCACCACTATCTGATTGAAAGTTCTCCTGGGCTTCCCTCTTAGTTTTGAGACCCCTGGCGATCCCCCGCAATATTTTTCTTTCCACATTCGGTTTCTCCACCTGGTCTCACAGGCGCACGACCACCTCTCCCTTGTCCATAAGTAATCTACCACCAAGAGGTGCATTCCCTGCCAGCCTATCAGCCTGTTTACCCCCCCCCCCCCCCTCCCGCATGGATAGGGCAAATAATCCATACAATTCTCACAGTCTGTGACCTATGAAGAGTGGACAGCCATTCCGCAGGAAACATTTCTTTCTCCACCTTACTAAGCAGACTCCTTGAGTCCGCAATGAATACAATGTGTGTTGCAACGGTAACCTTCAACCTTCGGAAGGCCGCTGTTACTGCTTCCACCCCTGTTCTCATGCTGCAGATCGCAGTCTCACATATCAGACTCTCCTGTTCCAAGAACGGTTCGTTAGCCTTCACACTGAAACCCCAACCACTACGTCTGTTTCTCACCACTGACCCATCGGTGTAGATCACTATGTCACCTCGATCGATGTGTGTTACTCTGGATCAGTTGCTGCTCCTCACTCTGTGCGGCCCACCGTTCATTCTCATGCACTCACTGTTACTGTTATTATTACATTGTGCTTGTCCACAATGTCTTCCTGTACTTTAAGGGATAGGGAGACAATCTGAACCTCATTTTGTATGTTGTCTAGTGCGTCATCTAGTCTCTTACTTCCTTCTTCTCCTTCTGTGAGCGCCAAACAATACTATGTGTGTTTATTTATGTAACCATCTCAGGAACAACTCTTAACCTATTATATATTTGTAAAAAAATGTTTGCGTAAGTTATTCTGATGCCAATATGTGCATGTTTGCCTAGCAGTGTGCAGTCGCGCGACATGAAGCTGAATGTCCGTTACAAATCCGTTGCCTTGATGAGCAAGTCAGGCAGAATTTTCATGGAAATAATCGTCGGCGGATTTCAATACATGCAGATCGACGAGAGCATAAAACACGGTACAGGTTTGCTTTGGGCCATGCGGGGATCACGTGACTACATATTTATCATGGTGGAGATTGTAGACAGAGTGTGGTTGGGATTTTCTTGCGTGTGTGTGTGGGGGGGGGGGGGGGGGGGGGGGGGGGGGGGTTATTTGAATGTGGAAACATGATAAATTGGGGAGGGTGATAAAGCAATGCGCTCCTTATTGCACTTAATGATAAGGGTCGTTCATTTGAAACCCGTTCCAATGGCTTTATTACAAAAGCATGAAAGAAACATTAACAGTGTGGTAGAATTAAACAAAGCATTCATTTTGAATGAATTATGCACCATGGGTTGGTCAGAAGAAGTCGCCGTAGGCATTCAGGCAAGCATCCCATTGCTTAGGTAGGCGGAGAAGGCGTTCCGCAAACAAGGATTGTGGTTGCTCACTGAACCAAGTGTTTACCGCGTTTATTACGTCTGCATCTGTGTGAAATCGTTGCCCCTTGAGAGCTTTTTTTAGAGGTCCGAACAAATGAAAATCACATGGTGACAAATCAGGACTATAGGCTGGATGTTGCAGAATTTCCCACTTCTTCCTAGCTAATGCTTCCTGCACAATCTTTGCAACATGCGGACGAGCATTATCGTGCAACAAAATCACACCGCGAGAAAGCATGCCGGGTCGTTTATTCTTGATGACTGTTTGCAGCTTGTCTAGTGTTTGCAAGTAGTGGGTAGAGTTGATGATGACACCAGGTTCTTTAAAGTCGGCCAACAATAGCCCTTCATGGTCAAAAAATGCGCTCAGCATAACCTTACCAGCGGAAACCTGTAACTTGAATTTTTTGGCTTTTGGTGATCCAGCATGCTTCCATTGCATGCTCTCTCTTTTGCTGCTCGGCTCAAAGTGGTGACACCATGATTCATCGCCTGCCACTATGCGGAAGAGAAATGCATCACCCTCCACTCTGTAACGCAGCATGTGGTTCATACACCATCCCATGCGTTCCTCTTTTTGGTGGTCGGTCAACATCCGTGGTACCCACTGTGAACACACCTTCTGATATTGCAGTTTCTTACGAACGACCTTTTGAATTGTCCCAATTGACACATCAAATTCTTTCGCTAGCGAACGTATGCTTCAACAACGGTTCATCTGTACTGCTGCATCAATTTTGGTAAATGTTTTTTTTTTCTTTTTTTTTTCTGTTGCAACAATATGCGCTTGATCTGTCGTGAACTGAGTCCCTTCCGAAACATTCGTGCCCAGTCTGTCACTGTTGTCTTCGACACACATTTGTTACCGTTCGCTGTCCGCATTCTTCGATGAATGTCCACTGGTCCACACCCTTCAAATGAAAGAATCTGAATTACTGCTCTTTGAGCTTCTTTGGACGGATTTTGGATCAAGCCGGCCATTTTCTCAACGGTCAGAAACAGAACCTATGCATCATGGGACGATAAGCACGCGCTCATTTATTCATTGGTCAGTACTTACCATATGACTATGACATGATCATGTTCAACGTTCGCAATTACTCGCGATGCGGCACGAATGGATTTCAAATGAACGCTCCTAAAATATTATGATGGCACTCTGCGATGGCATGGAGCGGCCACGGGCGTGTGTGATGGTGTGGCGGGAAGTCAGACAGGGTTAAATTTATTGTTCAGCCTGCCTTGTGTAAAGGCTTTAGAGAGAACATTGACCAGAAATGGTGTGTTCGGAGAAGTGGAGACAAACTATGGCTTAATTGCGCTGACGACACAGTATTGCTGTTGGTGGCTTAGATGAGAGTTAGAAACTCGGGGCAGGAGCAAGGTGAAAAACGTGGTTCATTTCGGTGCAGCGGCGAAGTCAAACTTAGTGACAAGCGATGGGACTATTTTAGGAGATGTATACTGTTAAAAAAAAAAAAAAAAAAAGAAACACAACATTTCTGGTGTTACTTTTATAAAAGATATTCGCTGATTGGACATCAGTCAACTTATCGCCTATGTCCATCTGGTCATTAACTTCTCGTAGTTACCTGAATTGTACTCACCTAATGTTTCGTGAGGTCAATGTCAAAACAACATTTTTTTATAATAACTCATGACAGGTTCATTATAATCTCGTGAAACTTACTGAACACAAATCTCTCTGACCATATTATTGAATGCCTATAAAAGATTGACGCTCCTTGAATAAATTCAGTTAAAAATTCAATGCACAAGTATGGCTCATCTCACTACAGAACAACAACTCATCTTCATTGGACAGGTTGGACAGTCACAAAGTGTAGTAGCCAGAGAATTTAATGTGGTTAGAAGCACCATTAGTTGCCTTTGGAGGCGATTTCAAGAAACTGGCTTAGTGGCAAACCTGCCGCGCAATGGAAGACCCATAATCACAACTGCTGCAGAAGAACACTTTATACGGCTGTGCCACCTTAGGAATAGATATGCATCTGCGTCCTCGTCCAGTCAATGCCAGGAGCTCGTCGAATTTAAGATCAAACGGCCAGGAACCGGCTGCACGATGCTGGTCTTTGGGCTAGAAGACTCTACAGAGGTCTTGTTTTTACGGACCGGCATAGCCAGAAAAGACTCCAGTGGGCGAATCAGCATCGTCAATGGACCTTTGGTACAAGTTTGCAATTGAAACTGCAATAATGTTACGTTTCTTTTTTTGAACAGTATATTTATAAATGGAGAGATTGCGGGGAGAGTGGTTGTAAATTTCTGGGTCGCTGCTGGCGGGCGATTGAAATGTGATGGCGGAAATTAGACGAAGAGCAACCGTTACTCTTCAGGGATTTGGACAAGTGGAGCTTTTGTGGATTGAGCTAGGGCCCGTGTGCTAGTTGCATTGTTTCCTGTGACATTCTAGTGGAAAACATGGATATTTGACGGATGTCTCCAACGAGAACCCACTGTTGACGAGGATTGGCATTTGGGACGACTGCAGCTGAGTAAGGTGGTATAGTATTTATAGGGTTGGTGAAGAGTAGTTTCTAGGGAGAACAATAGAGGAGGGAAAAGTGCCGAAGGGGGAGGACCGCGGTTTGTATGGATTCGAAAAGTGATAGATGGTTTGTACATGTCAGCAGCGTAGGCGAGGCACCAAGCTTGTGATAGGGAAACATCTAGAAAGACTTATGGCGGTGGGTATGGGGAGCAGTGGCTGAGAGGTTACGGCGTCCGCCTCGGGCTCAGAAGGTACCGGGTTCGACCTTCGACCTCAGGTACATACTGACATCACATGACCTGCCGATCTCTGGCCAGTGAAATCGGATACTTAGTCTTTTCGGATAAGGACGAAAACCTGGAGGTCCTGTGTGCAAGATATAATTGTTTAAAAACTCACGGTAGTTGGACATCGCAAAGAGTAGGCCCTTGAAAATTGTGAGGAAAAGAAACCTGCCCTCTGTTAGACAGAGTCCGTGACCTTGGATGGGATCTGTCTACAGGAAGCAATCATTGCAAAAATCCACGCTGAAGTCGGATACGCTGACCTTTTAGGCGCATAACTTGGAGTAACGCATTCCCCTCTATAGGGGAACGAAGAAGATGAATATATGTTATATGTTGACTGTTTCTGCTTATTTCAGTTGTCTTCATGTCCTCTCTGCGTGCACCGTTCACTCCTATACGTGTGGTTTGTAAAACTATCGCTTTCCTTCGACCTCTCTCAAGAGATAATCCTTTTGGAGGTTGATGCAATAGAACTGGATCCCCCCTGTGCCGTGTGTCCATCTTGTCGAGGTAGAGGGGCTTGTGTGTTCCAATTACCCCAAGAGCTATTATAACAGAGTGTCTTAGCACAGGGGAGATTTAACGTGGTGTGCAATGGGAAGATTATTATGGGCACGGTTGGGCACATCACTAAGAGGTAGCTAGGGCTTGTCATCCTATGACGAGCATCTTGGGAACAAAGTCAGTTGTGACCATTCTAACATCCAAGAAGGTCGCACGATTCATTGTGGGCACCATCTGGAGGGAAATATGATCTGAATGTAACAATATATCTGGTTTGTACTTCAACATTTTTGAAACGAGAAACGATGTAACTTCCAATAAACTGTAAACTAAACAACGGACAGAGTTGGAGTGACTTCTGTTAGTGTCGTTCGTCCGAACTACATCGCCTCCTCTTACCACTGCTATAGGAGACGAAATGGTGCCCACGATTCAGGATTCCTAGCTGGTTGTCGCGGAATCTCAAAACGCTGTCTACTGTGTTACACATCGGAATAGCTCCAAATTGATGAAGATCTCTGTTCTGCTCGTATCGAATACCTGGAGCAGCATCCACTGACGCACGGTTGCGAACTTTTGATGAATAGACGGCCGAAATTATGGAGTCTACAGCGATCGTAAGAACTGCGACATAATCGGTTGTCGAAAAGACATTGTATACGATCATACGTTTTCTCAGTTGCCCAGCCAAGGGTGAAGCCACTGCACAGACGATACGTTTTCTCAGTTGCCCAGCCAAGGGTGAAGCCACTGCACAGACGATACGTTTTCTCAGTTGCCCAGCCAAGGGTGAAGCCACTGCACAGACGATACGTTTTCTCAGTTGCCCAGCCAAGGGTGAAGCCACTGCACAGACGATACGTTTTCTCAGTTGCCCAGCCAAGGGTGAAGCCACTGCACAGACGATACGTTTTCTCAGTTGCCCAGCCAAGGGTGAAGCCACTGCACAGACGATACGTTTTCTCAGTTGCCCAGCCAAGGGTGAAGCCACTGCACAGACGATACGTTGTCTCAGTTGCCCAGCCAAGGGTGAAGCCACTACACAGACGATACGTTTTCTCAGTTGCCCAGTCAGGGGTGAAGCGACGGATGTTCCTACTGTTGGCTGATGTCTTTGTTGAAATGTGCGCTTGGATGGACTGATCTGTCGCATTTAACGGGACTTTACTAGCTTTCCCCTCACGGTATTGTAATCATTATTATTAATTAGAAATTGAATAAGTTATAATTTATAAATATTGTAGCATGGCACAGGATGAGGCTTCCTTGACGCAAGTCCTGGGTGGAGTAGGGAGAGCCATATACAGGTTAGATACAGCGTTAAAACAACAAGGTGTAGGCACTGACATAGAGAAGTTCAATGGGCAGGCAAAACATTTCAAGAAGTTGATGGGAATTGAAAAAAATGCTTTTTTAGTGGGAGCTACAGATGAAGAGAAGAAGAAGATAGCATATCAAGCTAGTTTGACACCGGTATCTGATCATATCAGACGTAAGTTAGAAGCAGGAGTGGATGAAACTTGGGAACAGTTTAAAGACGATCTGGCCCATAAATATGCAGAGATCACAGATCCCCAACACGCATTCACTGTATTGAGACAGTCTAAACAAGACAATGGAGAGAGCGTACAATTGTATAGCGATAGATTGATAAATCTGGCAGAAGAGGCATTTTTAGGACAAAATGTGCAGGGTGAAGAAGTAGAAAGAATGCTGGTGGGAATATTTGTGGATGGATTACGCTCAGATGGACTAAAATTTAAGTTGATGAGAGAAAATCCAGCAAGACTGTCGCAAGCAGTAGATATAGCCATACAAGAGGAAAGTTTAAGGAGAAGATTTAGATTACGAGTAGGGAGAGAAATAGGAAGTAATATCGAACAAAGAATAGAAGAACCTATGGAAGTAGGGCAGACAAGGTATGGATGGAGAAGATATGGAGTTAACCAGACCAGGGCTGAAATACAGACACTGGTAGGAAATAATGAAGGTGCTCAAGGTAGAGGAAGACATATGAGAAATTATACAAGAGAGACAGTAGGTAACACAGGTATGGTCTGTTGGAATTGTGGACAGAATGGACACAGTTATAGGTGTTGTGGCAACAGACGCGCTCAGTAAACACACGGAATCCTCCTGTTAATGGGAGGCCAAATAGAAATTTTGGAGAAATGCAAGGAATTTTGGAAGGCCAGGAAACCAGGGAAACTGGCGTCCCACTTACTGAACAGGACCCGCGGTAGGGGGGGGGGAAATAAAAAGGTCCCTAGATTTAATAGAAATGTAAAGTACCCAGCTATAAAGACCACGAGCAGCAGAGAATATAGAGAATGGCCTCAAGTTGGAGAGATAAAACAGACTTCGTGAATATAACTGATCCGAGTTCATGTATAATAGAAGTAGGAAAATATAGAGTTAGAACACTGATTGATTCGGGAGCCCAAGTCAGCGTAATCAAAGAAAATGTTTTGTATCGCATTATGAAGAACGTCAGGATATTCAAGAATCAAGACACCCTTCACTCTGTTACCGGAGAAACTTTAAAGGTAGTCGGTCAAACAATAATAAACTTCAGTTTGGGAGGAATAAATGTAAGGCATCTTTTTCATGTGGCCAGAGATTTAAACAGGAACATGATTTTAGGTAGAGATGTTTTAGTGAAGAATGGTATAAGAGTTTATTTCGATTTGCGTAAGCTGAGGTTTCAAAATGTTTATGTTAATTTAGAAGAAGATATGCATGTATCGGCCCTAATCAGAGTAAAAACGTCAATGACGTTAAAACCACAAACTGTTAATTTGATACAGGCAAAAATGAAAAATAGTCCTTATTTTTCGATGGGACAGACAGTTAGGATAACAGAATTAGAAAGAGAAGTAATAGATTAACCTGGTCTAGAGGTCCCTGACGGAATAATGACATTAGACAAACACCTTAGCTTCCCAGTCATGGTTATAAACAATACAGGAAAGGAAATTAAATTGTATAGGGGATGTGTAATTGCCAGAATTGCAAATGATCCTAATGTCATACTACCACCAGGAAGAGAAGAAACGTCAAGAGTGCCGTATGTAGAACGAAACGATACTAGAAATAGACGTAAGAAAAGTGGACAATACAGAATGATGATTTACCCCGTGCATTGAGAGAACACCCAACTCAAATACATTCAGTAGATAAAGCAACGCCGTTCTTAAAGAGGGAACAAGAATTATTATCACAGTTGAAAGCTCCACAAGAATATAAAAATATATTGGAAGAATTAGTGAAGGAAAACCAAGATGTTTTTGCAATTAATGACTTAGAACTTGGTAAGACCAAAACAGTTACAATGGAAATAGACACTGGAAATCATCCGCCAATCAGTTTGAAAACCTTATAGAACTCCTTTACGAAATAGAGAAATAGTGGAGAAAGTATAACAGTACAGCGAGGTAATGAAGTCGATGGCATCAGAGACAACACAACTCCAGCAGTCTCCCGATGTATAGCATTTATTGGAGTAACTTCAATATTACAGGCTCGTGATAACAATCCACTTTGAATATATTGTAGATAAACAACAGAGGTCCAGCCAATTCAACATACCAGATGACGACTTTTATACGACCTCTCCCTAAGACTGCTGGCTAGTAACTAATATGTTCGCTACCCCTACGTCAGCGCGTGAGCGTCCCTAGTTACATTTACATCTCAGCGGGGTGCTCACGCGTGCATTGAAGGCTAGACCCTTTTTCCCTTGCACGCCCATCTAGATCCCCTTAACAGAGACAGACACTCTGTTATATTCCTCTCTACCCTCAACGAGACTTTTCCCCGAAAAGTCTTAACCCAAAACTTACCTACCTTAATCTACAACCCTTCGAGATATTCTTTATAAAAACTTCGAGATAGCTATCCGCTATTTCTATATCACTAACTCCCTTACCCCAAATAATCGTAATATTTATAGCCAACCGCTATTCTCCTAACTAAATTTTACAAATTCCCCTCTTCGTGCACCCTATTACTTCTTCTTCGTTACTTTATAAAAAGTTCACCAGTTTCACTATAATCATTTAGATGTACCTCGTACAACTTTAAGTTACACTCACTCTTCTGGTCATTGGTCATTACCACACTTCACCTAACATGTGGTCATTTATTATACTTTTTATTCACTTCTGTAAGACCACATCAATCCGCTTACATACTTCATTGTTAAAATAAAGTGGTATGTCCATCCAAATATAAACAAAAATGGAAGATTATCATGCGTTATGAAATACAACATATCATACTCTCCCGTAAATCAACTGAACAACACAGGATAGACAGAAAAATGGTGCGCACCTGTCATCGTCTTGCTCATGTCTAGGTATCTGAGCTCGGGTTCACACAGGCAACAATAACTCCGTTAAATATAATATCTAACATTTATTGTAGTTCACTATACAGTGCGTTGGCGCAGTGGGTTAACAATCCCGAGCTGAGTTGCATATCACAGAGATTTAACATCATCACACATAGTTATCACAAACATCCTAGCAAACTATCTAGCATATGTCTATGAACCCCAAATACACATGGGTTTAATCTATTAATCTATTGAGTCCCTCTAAGGCAGGCCCTGTTGCCTCTCTGATGGTCCGTCTGTCCTCTGACGGTCCACACGTGTCCCCATCCGACACGGGTGGTAACTCTGTCCGAGTTCCTCGTGGACCCCGCAATAAGCGGGCCACACCAGTGTCCACGGGACAGTGGACTCAATGACCAGTCCTTCGAGAAGGCTCTAGATTACTCTGGCCTTCGAGTGACTGACTTCTTTCCCTTGGGCGGGAGTTGTAGCCCTTTGACTCATGTCTATAACTGTGAGTCTGTGACAGCACCAAGAAAAGATAGCAGGAAGTAGTCACATTTATCCTCCCTTGCACTCACAAAACTTTATGAAATAAAGTTTTCAAAAAAACAAACAAAAAAAAACAACAACACCTATACAAATTATATAATGTATGAAAATGATATGTTTATCTTCAGTTTGTTTATATTAAATAATCTTGTTATCCATGATCTCAACACCTTCGTGTAAACCTACATTATTCAAAGTAGTTCATCTAACCTTTGACCTGTATTAACTGTGCTGTTAACCACAGCCAGTAAAATATGACTTTATGTCTGTGCCTTCCCCCTGTCTATACTATATCAGTATCTTCTACTTATTACGCACCTTTCCAAACCTCCATGGCTTTCAATCCATGTTCGATCATGGTTATGCCGTAGCCACATCATCTAAAAAATAATATTGACAATGTTCATTTATTATGAACATACTTACTTCCCCTTACGTTTAATCCCCCAACTACTGTACTGATATCCACAGTCCCGTCTATGATTACTCCCAGACTAAAACAACCCCTCACATGCCAAACATGGCACTCAGTCCATGTGTGTTCCTATTATCGCTTCTCTCTTAAACATCCCTGGCATTCATCGTTCATTTATTATGAACGTATCTAATTTAATCCCTGACCATTATATGTGCTGTTATCTACAGCCCCATCTCTGGCCATCCTCAAGTTAAACTAACTCTTCACATTCCAAACATGGCACTCAGTCCATGTGTTTTCCTATTAGCGCTGCCTAACACTGTCTTCTTAATTTATAAGCATTTCTCACGCCTACTTTTCTTAAAAAATGTAAATTCATTGTTGTCAACCACAACAATCTATTATCCACCCCAGACCACTATAAAAATGACTCATCAATTTCTACACGTCTAAGATCATGGCACTCACTCCATGTTTATTCCAGGTTTAGTAAACCCAGTCTAAGGCAATTATGTCTCTCTTTATAGTCCAAAGTCGTTTGCTTATTGTTATCTGAACGAAGGATCCTATTACTTATTCAATAAGGCCTAGTCTTATTGATCTAAACCAACTCTTTATTCAGAGCAAAATAATAACAGTTTTTTAAACAAGTCTTAACAGTCATCAACTTAATATACTGATTTCAAACAAGGCAAAATAACTGAAACCACAAATTATGAGTCATAAAAACCCAAGCGTAATTCAAAACAGAACGCTTTCCCCCCTAATTATTCAATCATCATTTATCCCCAACATTTTCAAAATAATTTACATAATGAATCATGTTCAAGCAAAACCAAATAACTTATTATAATTAAACATTAAGACATAGGGTGGCCTGGCAAGCTGAGGAACTTTTCTGCTTGTATTAGTGTTTTCGTATCTCTGCGCTCACTCAGTGCTTGTGTCCTCCCCATCTTCTCCATTTCCACTATAGGGGTTGATCTCATCCCTCCTGTGGTGACTATAAGTGCTTGATTTTGCACTTTGTCCAGCTCTTGTAGTGTGGTTTTTGATGCCGAACACCACGCAGTTGACCCGTATTCCAGGTGTGGTCGTATGCTCTGTTGATAAACTTTGCTAAGTATTTACCCACTGGCTCCCCATGTGGTTCCACTTAGCTTTCTCAGGATGGCTATTTTCCTTCTGGCTTTTGCTACTGCTTTGTTGATGTGCTTTCTCCATGTCAGCCTGCCATCAAATGTTACTCCAAGGTATGTTGGTTCTTTATCTTCTCTTAGGGGTGTTCCATTTATCTGGATGATCCCTGCCTTTTGTTTTGGAGAGAGGGTAAATAGGGTGCTGCAGCACTTGTCAGTGTTTATGCTGACACACCATCTATTTGCCCATGCAACAAATGTATCTACAGCTCTTTGTAGCAATCTGGTGGCCACTGATGCATGTTCATTTGTGCTCCATAGAACCAGGTCATCGGCGTACATTGCCGCTTTAATTCCATGCGGTAGATTAGCAACGAGATCATTGATGAAGATTAGAAAAAGTGTGGGGGACAAGACTCCGCCCTGGGGAACACCGTGACGCAGTAGTACTTTCTTGCTCTTGAGTCCGTCTATCTGTACTCGGGCTCTTCTGTTGTGCAAGTATGCTTTCACCCATTTGTACATTCTTCCATTGACTTTGCAGTTTCTCAGTTTCTTCATCAGACCTTCTTTCCAGACTTTGTCAAAGGCTTTCTTCAGATCTATCCATGCCGCAAGCACCAGCTTCTTCTCTTGGAATGCATCCTCAATTTCTTGAGAGAGGTAGGTTGTCTGATCTTCCGTAGAGTAGCACTGCCTAAAGCCAGCCTGCTGTGGCACAAGGATGTTTTTACTTTCAATGTACCACTGCAGTCTGTGATTGATGATGCGCTCCAGTGTTTTGCAGAGACAGCTGGTGAGGCTAATTGGTCTGTAGCTAGAGGCAATGGAACTATCTTTCCCTGATTTTAGGAGGGGTATCATGATTGCTTCTCTCCAGGCTTGTGGAACACTGCCTAAGGTCCAACTGTTATTGAAGATCTGCAACAGCTTTGCTTTGGCCTCTGTTCCTAGGTTCCTGATCATTTCATTGGAGATACCATCAGCTCCTGGTGACTTTCTCATTTTCAGTTTTGATATGGCTAGCTCCAGTTCGCTGATTGTGATGGGTGCCTCCAGAACCTCATGTACTATTTCCTTCTGTCCTGTATGTTGCCGTTTCTCTCGAATCTCTTGTTGTTTCTCTGGACTAATTTTGATATTGTTATCTTGTGCGAATGAGTCCGCAAAATGGTCAGCTGCTTGCTTTCTTGTTAAGATGTTTCCATCTTTATGTAGTGCAATTTTTGAGTTTCTCCCTGTGCCCTCATCGTTAAGTTGTTTTATTAGCTTCCACAATTTCCTTGTGTCTCTTTCAAAGTTCAGAGACTCTGTTTTCTCCTGCCAGCTTTTCCGTCTAGCCTGCAGCTTGGCCCTTTGAAATTTGGCTTTTGCGTGCTGGAATTTATTGTGGTGCTCTTGGCTGGGTGTGGCCTCTGCTTGCTTTCTACACACTTCCACATCATTATGCAACTGTTCCAGTTCACTACTCCAGTAGGGTTTATATTGTTTACGGGCTCCTCTTGGTACTGTTTCTCGCGCTGCCTGTAGTATGCATTTCCCAAACTCTTCAACTACTTTATTTATGTCTTTCTCAGTGTTCAGGTTTCTAACCAGTATGCTGGTGCGATTCTTGTACATTGCCCAGTCTGCTTTCTTGTAGTTCCACCTCGAGAGGGTGCTGCTTTCACTTACAAGCTCATTTTCTACAGTTAGAAAGACTGGCCGATGGTCACTGCCACCAAGTTGTTTCCCAACAATTCGTGTAATGTTCCACTCCAGGTCTGGTGAATGAAAAGCCAGGTCAGGTGTAGTTGTAGTGTGCCATGATCTCGAGTAGAAAGTATGTGGGTCGGACGGCTTGTTAACCAAGATGAATCTATTCTCATCCTGCCAGTCTTCCAGTCTCTCTCCTCTCTGGTCCATGTGATCATAGCCCCAAGCTCTGCGAGTGGCTGTTGAAATCGCCACACACAATCATTTTTTCTGTTAATGGTAGTGTGTCCAGTGCCTGTGGGCGGTCACTTGGACAGTAGTAATTGATCAGATGTAGGTCTGTATAGCCTGTCTTAAGTTTAAGTGTCTGATACTCAGCCCCTTCCATGTAGACTTCGATTTGGGAAGCAGTGATGTTATTTTTTACAAGGGTAAGTATCCCACCTTTTCGCCTGTCCTTTCGGTCAGATCGGTAACACTGGTAGCCTCTGATTTTGAAGGCTATATTTTCGTTGAGGTGAGTTTCTTGCAAGCAACATATGCTTACTTTTTCTTGGTCCAGGATGTTTTCTAATTCTATTTTTTTTGTTGCTGACTCCCTCCGCATTCCAGTGCATTATTTTAAGTCTTTGTTTAGTATGGCCAGCCGTTCTATTCTCATGTCCCCTGGCTCCACAGGACATCTGAGAAGGACCTCCAGTAGTTGGGGTTGGACCCTTTCGAGACATAGGGCCCGGCACTGCACCTGCCTGGGGGTCCAAAGCAGGGCGAGCACCATAACATTTAGCAGTAGTCGACATATTCCATTTTGCGTAATTGCGTGGCATCCTGATTTCTGTGGTGCGCCTCCTGGCTGGTTGCCTCCGTCTTTAGCACATTTCCTTTGCTAGAGCAGACTGTGGTCTCACTCGAGTTTAGATGTGTACAAACGCACACACGTGTCTGCACATGCATGTATGTGTATACACATCTAGAGCACACTGGTTATTTTTCGGCGCCAGAAACTCGCCGTCGCCCCTTCTCCTGTTAGTAGAAACAGTTCCGCCACGTGAAGGCCAGGAGTTGGACTTTTGCTGCATAGGTTATGTATTCATGAGCCATTGGGGTATTTAAGCAATGTTGGGCGCTCACCCTAACACTGCGCCCCGGCTACATACAGGAACATTTGGAACCTGGCAGGTAGTGACCACAGACCGATCAAGCTTGTAATGAATATGGAGTATGTTCCACAGGAGCAAAAGCCTTTGCCCCGCTGGAATTACAAACGAGCAAATTGGGACAGATTTGCCATACTAACAGACAAATATTGTGAAAACATAAATGTACGATATGGCAACATGAAGCAAATGGTGGAAAGTCTAAACAGAGCAATAATACAGGCAGCCACTATTCCAAGAGGAGCGAGGAAAAATTACAAACCATACTGGACTGAAGAACTGCACATTTTGGAGGACAAAGCTGAAGATGCCAGGAAGACCGCAGAGAGAGAACAAACAACTGAAGCGAACATCTCTCTCAAAGCCATCTCAGCAAAATATAAAAGAACAGTAAATCAAACAACAAGAGATTGTTGGAGGGACAAAACAGAAAACCTGAATTTTGACAGGGATGGAAACAAACTATGGAAACTAGTGAAAGCCATGAACAATGAAGGACCTAGAAACAAACAAATAACAATTAAACAAGGAAATGCCTTGCTTACAGGAAAAAAGGCTGCAAATGCACTAATGGAACGACTATAGCCAGTGCAAACCACATTGATATTGCAACCGAACAGAAGAAAGCAATCAAAGATAAACAGATACATCATAGTAATACAGAGACAGCAGCAGAATATATGATGGCAAATCTAACAATGGAAGAAATGGAACAGGTAATGAATACCTAAAAAGAAGAAATCACCAGGAAAGGATGGAATCACAAATGAAATGCTAATAGGACAGGCACTAAGGTAAAAAAGAAACTACTAGCAGTCCTAAATTACAGCTGGAAGAGAGGAATAGTCCCACAAGCATGGAAGGAAGCTATACTAATACCAGTCCCCCCAAAAAAAGGAAAAGACCTGGAAGAACCAAATGGCTATCGACCTATCAGTCTACTTAGGCTGTGTAGGAAGATTAATGGAACGCATTATCAATGGCAGGCTAACATGGCATCTGAAGAAAACAAACTCTTAACACCACACCAAGCAGGATTCAGAAAGTACAGATCCACTGAAGATCAAATCTTATATATAAATCAGGATCGTCTGTCTGTCTGTATGTATGTATGTATCTATGTATATCCTTTATTTGTTCGCGAACGGCCCATCCGATTGAGATGAAATTTTCTACACGCCTTCCTTTCATTCCAGTGCTGCCAACTGTCATAGTTTTTTTTTCTTCTTCCTCCTCCTCCCTCCTCCCCCTCCCAAAATACGTAACGTAAATAATGATGATGATGATGAAGAATCCCCGAACCAAAACGCTAGGGAAAGGGAAGAAAATGACGTGACTACACAGAATCGTCACACGGCAATCATCATCATCAAGTGCCGTGCCGGCTGGCGTAGGCGTTCATGGCTCTCCGTAGATCTCAGTCTTTGGTTTTTTGGATCAACTCTGCTGCTGATATTCCTCCATGCCACGGCAATATCAATAAAAATTCATCTTTTTATGTGTACGGAAGTTATCTACAGTCGTGTAGAAAGGAAGAACTAGACGAGTATGAATTCGGAATGGCGAACTCTCTCCTCCTCTCTTCTCCTCCCTCCTACCTCCTCCTCCCTCCTCCCTCCTCCCTCCTTCCTCCTCTTCCCTCTCCTCTCCTCTTCCTTCTCCCTCTTCCTCTCCCCTCCTCCTCCATCCTCCTCCCTCCTCCTCCCTCCTCCTCCTCCCTCCTCCTCCTCCTTCCCTCCTCCTCCCTCCTCCTCTTCCTCCTCCGCCTCCTCTCCCTCCTCCTGCCTCCTTCTCCCTCATCATCCTCCCTCCTCCTCCTTCTCCCTCTTCCCTCTTCCTCCTCCTCCTCCTCCTCCCTCCTCCTCCTCCCTCCTCCTCTCCTCCCTTCTCCTCTCTTCCTCCTCCCTTCCTCCTCCTCACCTCCTCCTCCTCCCCCTACCTCTTTCCTCCTCCCTCCTCCTCCTCTTCCACCTCCCTTTCCTTCCTCCCCTCCTCATTCTCCCTCCTTCCTCTCCCTCCTTCCTTCCTCTCTCCTCCTTCTCTCCCTCTCCTCCTCCTCCTCCTCTCCCTCCTCCTCCTCCTTTCCTCCCTTCTTCTCCTCCTCTCCCCTCCTCCTACCCTCTTCCCCTCCTCCCTCTCCCTCCTCCATCCTCCTCTCCCTTCCTCCTCCTCCTCTTCCTCCCATCTCCCTCTTCCATCCTCCTCCCTCTTCCTTCTCCTCTTCCTTCCTTCTCCTCCCTCTTCCTCCTACCTCCTCCTCCCTCCTCCTCCTCCTCCTCCTCCACTCTTCCTCCTACCCTCTTCCTCTTCCCCTCCCCCTCCTCCCTATCCCTCCTCCTCCCTTCACATTCCTCCTCCTCCTCCTCCTCCTCCTTCCTTCCTCCTCCTCCTCACTTCCTCCTCCTCCCTCTACCCTCCTCACTCCTCTCCTCCTCCTTCTACATTCCTCCTCCTTCTCCTCCAGTCCTCCTCCTCTCTCCAGCCTCCCTTCTCCTCCTCCCTCCTCCTCCCTTCACATTCCTCCTCCTCCCTCTTCCTCCTCCTCCTCATCCCTCCTTCCCCTCCTCCTTCCTCCTCCTCCCTCTCCTCCTCCTCCCTCTACCTCCTTCCTCCTCCTCCCGTCACATTCCTCCTCCTCCTCCTCCTCCACTCCCTCCTCCTCCCTTCACATCCGCCTCCTCCCTCTTCCTCCTCCTCCCTCCTCCTCCTCCCTCTACCTCCTCCCTCCTCCTCCCTTCACATTCCTCCTCCTCCCTATTCCTCCTCCCCCTCTTCCCTCCTCCGCCTCCTTCTCCCTCCTCCTTCTCCCTCTTCCTTCTCCCTCCTCCTACTCTCTCCTCCTCCTCCCTCTCTCCTCCCTCTCCTCCTCCTGCTCCCTTCTCCTCCTGCGTTCTCCTCCTCCCTCCTCCTCCTCCTCCTCGCCTCCTCCTCCACCCTACTCCTCCCTCCTCCTCCTAATCCCTCCTCCTCCTTCCTATTCCTCCCTACTCCTCCTGTCTCCTCCCTCCTCTTCCCTCCTCCACCTCCCTCTTCCTCCTCCCTCCTCCATTTACCCAAGACAGACAGACATGTCAGACAGACAGTCGGGAACGGGATCTTATATAACTACTTATATATTTAATGAGATGCTCTCCACCATGGGCTGGGCCGGGGTCAGACAGACAGACAGATAGATAGATAGATAGATAGATAGACAGACAGCAGACAGACAGACAGTCGGGAACGGAAACTTATATGACTACTTATATGAATTAAATGAGATGCTCCCCACCAGGAGTTGGGCGATGCGGGCCGGGTCGACAGACAGACAGATAGATAGTCGGAACGAGGAATTATATGACTACTTATATGAATTAAATGAGATGCTCCCCATCAGGGTCTGGGCGAAGACGGCCGGTCAGACAGACAGACAGACAGATAGACAGACAGGACAGACAGACAGACAGACAGACAGACAGACAGATAGTCGGTAACGGGAACGAGAACTTATATGACTACTTATATGAATTAAATGAGATGCTCCCCACCAGGGTCTGGGCGAAGCCGGGCCGGGTCAGCTAGTAACCTATATAGCTCAGGAAATAGAGGATGCCTTCTGTGACATGTTAGATTGATGACAGAGGACCTAGTTAGTAGTGTTCTCTGGAAATATATCTTGAATAATAAATATACAAGATAAAGGATATGATTTTGCACGTTTTTGTCTAGGGTCTCTTAAATGAGATAATCATTCCCGCAATAGCCTTTTTGGAGAACCACTTTTCTTTGGCTCAAACCCCCACTGTGAGACTACCATGTATCTACACAGAAATTTATAAAAGAAGTAAAAGGTTTCCTCAAGGCCAAAAGGAGATCTGGACTATTCGCCACATGTAACAACTGAGGATCCCTCTCTCTCATTATAATGTTGCCAGTGTGCTATTCGTCCGTCACCTTAGATCTTCCTTTCTTTATTTTGTCAGTGTGACCTATATCAGTTTTGTTCAATTGCTTTGGGACTGTAGGATTCAGTTTTTGTAGACAAACTCAACAATAACTGTACATTACATCTGTTGGACAAGACATCTACATGACAGTTTCTTGACAAAAGTGGGACATACATTCACATAGAATTGTTTACACCACCATTGTACAAGACTTACATCATAGAGATACTTGACAACATCTATACAAGACTTTTCACAATATTTGTAACCAACCACAGCACTTAAGACAGTCACGAGGTACAATACTTGACAGAAACTGTACAAGACATTCTCTTGAGACATGTACTTAAAACACTGATTCATTAAATACATTTTATTGAGCTGATGGTGAGTCTAGTGATGACCATTGTTCATCCCATTTGTCATGTCAACACTTCAATAATTACCTACATAAGGTATAATTATGCCGAACATGCATGAAGATAAACATGATACAACACTCCTACACCCTCCTCCAGCTTATCAATAAACTCTCTCCTCCTCTCTAATCTCTAACTACACACTGAGTTCTGTATCTATCATCACTTTCTGTCTCTGGGGAAGGTTATGAAATCCTATCATGGAAAAACCTAAGGGAGGAACTACTGTTCTGGGTCTGTTGAATCCTTTTATCATCAGCATTGATGTTGGACAAGCTCCAGTTAGCAGATTTCCCCCAAGTTCCATGGCAGATTCATTCCTCTGGAAGACAAGATTTGGTATGATGATACGGTACTGCATCTCACGGTTGATCAGGCTATCTGTGAAGGCTGTCACTGGGTACTTCAATAATGATATACATAATGTCCAATACATTGCAGCACTTCACCTCGCCCTCAACTTCACCTACTCCTCAAGTCACATTCTTCAATCACTGTGTGAGCACCATGCTGGATATTTTCTAAGTTGAGTCTTAGATAAACAAACACTGCAAGCTACTTCACCAGTTTTCTATGAATGTAGTTCATACCATAAGACTTGATGTTATTCTCAGTTGACATTTGATTGAATCAAAGATCACTGTCCAGCTCACCACTATTATAGTGCTTCAGATTGTGTTATGCTCCCATTTGTGCATTCAGCTGTTGAGAGCTGAGAGAAAATTCTTCTTTGATTTTCCTGCATTTTGATAGGGAGTCACTTCTGGATCTAGGACTTCTGTTTAGTTGTCCCAGATGATATATGAAAGCCTCTCCACCATCCTGTTTGTTCTCTGTTGATATACAAAATGGCACACCATCTCTTTACATTTGTTAAAAGATAATGTTATCATACATCAACATACACAGATTGGAGATGGGGAGGTTAAGGGTGGGTGTTGTCCAAACACACCTCTCCTAGTTGATGATGTAGTGAATTTCACTGTGATGTACTGTGGTAATCACAAGACTATATGCTGAGACAGGGTAGCTTAACACAATTACAAGCATTTATGTGGTCTAAGTTCCACCATGTTTGAACCACAGTAGACCTGGGCACAAGGAAGACCAGACACAGTACAGCAAGCATTGTGACATAGCAACATGAGAAAGGCATTGTGAATCAGACTTGGCTCACATGTACATCATACTATCACCATCATCATGTGTTCTTTCCCCACTGAGTAATGTCCACAGTAGGTAACAGAAACTCAATTGCATAGCAATTGTTCACATATGCACCAAAGCACATATGGGAAAAACATGTTTAGTCCTTGTAAATTTGCATGAGCCATACATTATATTCAGCCGACTAAGACACAGGTTCACACACCTATGGTTCTCTTAGGAACTAGTTTATATGAACCAACCAACAGTAGAGGTAACAGTGTAATACTTCAAAGAGAAATTGTATTAATTCTCTTGAGCATATAGCCACCAGGCATCACATGAACTTAGCAATTCTGGCGTGCCACACACAACCTGCTTACATATGGATATTGAAGCATCTTTCCTTCCACTAGATGTGAGAGGCTATTTATTAAATCACCAACTCACTCACTCCAACATTCTCAGCATTTACAAAGGAACTTGTACATGTTTCATCACTCATTCCAATTCAGACTGCCAAATGTTAACTCGCGAGAGCAAAGGTACAGTTGATTTAAGAATGAGTCATCCTAGGCATGAAGAATGCACAAGGGGTTTGGGTTTGCGAATTTGCATTGAGTGTACTATACATTCATCAAGCATACGCAACCAGTCACAACAAGGGATTGATATGCACTTGGAGTATACAGCGTGAAAGACATGACAGGTTGAAGAAGCAGTATTCAGAATACTGGCGCACAGAAGTTCTGTTTTCACTTTCACATTTTATTCATAAAATACTCTTATATTCTTCTCTTTCGTTCACCAGGCATAACTACAACATTAAAGTATGTTTTAAAGTGGTACCTGGTATGTCCAGAGAACAATATATTATCTGAATCTTTAAGGGCATTGTTGGGTCATCACATCACAAACTAGCGACCGCTCCGTTGGAATCCCGCGTCTAACTGATAGATTTTCAAATGTGGCCCAGTGATTAGCGTGGGCTGCCACGTACTAGCCAATGAAAAGACAAGCGTCTATACCGCTGCCCTCCCCCAACTCGTTCTGGAACTTACTATTCCAAGAATAGCTCTTCTATTTGGAAACGCCGCTCAAATCGAAAGTATTTTTATGAATGTGTCGGGCTGGGAATGGGGAGTTATGATCCATCATGTTACACCTTCCAAGAGAAAAAGCACACACTAGCGGTCTGGATAGATTTAGAAAAAAGCATTTGATAAAGTATGGAAGGAAGGACTGAAAGTAAAACTGCAAAAAATGCATGTTTGTGGGAAAATGTATAAATGGATCAGCCACTACCTTGAGAACAGAACTGCCAGGACAAAATACAAGGACAAACCAGCAAAATGATGCTGTTGGAGCAAGGTGTCCCCCAAGGAGGAGTTCTTTCACCAACATTATTCCTAGCATATATAAACGACATCACGGAAAATTTTCCAGCCAGAGTACACACATCATCCTTTGCAGATGACCTAGCCATATGGACATCTGAAGAATATATTAGTACAGCTAATAGCAGAATACAGCAAGCCCTATTAGCGCTAGAGAACTGGTCAAAATCATGGCTAGTGAAGATAAGTGAGGAGAAAACAACATGCACAGTGTTCTCCCTCTCAAATAAAACTCAGCATGGAAAAACTCAGAATGGAAAAATATTGCACCATGAAGAAAATCCAAACTATCTAGGAGTCACCTTTGATCGTCGCCTGACATGGAAAACACAGGTTGAGAAAAATCAAACAAGAGCAAGGCAAAGAATGGCAATCATGAAAAAGCTTGCTGGTACAACTGTGGGGAGCAGATGAGAAAGTTCTCAAGAAGTTATATACTGGACGGGTGAGGCCAGTACTGGAATATGGCATTGCAGCTTGGGCAACAGCAGCTAAGCCAAACTTTAACAAAATAAGTAGAGTCCAAAATCAAGGAATGCGAATCATAACTGAAAGCCTGAAGATAACGCATATTAATGAACTAGAAAAGATCACTTGTTTACAATCAATAGGATAGAATAGACAGCAGAGCCCAGCAACAAGCAGAAAAATTTAGAAGATTGACAGACCACCCTATGTATAAAAGGTTTAGTGGTTTTGGAAAGGGAAGACTGAAGCGTAGCAACTTTGTAGAAACTGCAAAACGAAAGATTAGGGCAGATCCTATACTTAACATATCAACAGTCAAACCCATTTATAACGCACACAAGTTCCCAGCTTGGAGACAGCAGCAACTGCCTGAGATGATAGAAAACATTCCTGGTATTGAGAAAAAGAACACTCAGCATGAAACCGAAAGAAGAGAAATAACCCTAAACTACATAAAAGAACATTATCCAAGCAGCAATTGGACCCATGCATATACAGATGGATCAGCCAAAAATTCAATAGAGAATAGAGGAGGAGGAATTATCCTAAATTTAAAAAATGGAGTTAAAAAAACACACATTCAGTGGCAACTGGAAAGTTTTCAAGTAACTTCAAAGCGGAGGTAGAGGCTCTGAAAACTGCAGCAGAAATTATCTTGATGGAGGAAAATAAAGAGAAGCAAATAGCTATCTTCACAGATGCAAAGTCAGCTGTCTCAATACTGAAGAGCAATAACAGCACAGAAATAGCTGACCTAAGAGCAGCACTCCATGGTCTATGCCAGAAATCCAAAAAAGTTGTAATACAGTGGATCGCATCACATTGCAGTATACCTGGAAATGAAGAGGCTGACAGACTGGCAAAAGAGGGCGGACGACTACCACAGCCTGACATAGACATAACCTATAATGAGGCAAAGAGGTTGATAAAAAGCACCTATAGAACCAAATGGGAATCAGAGCATCCAGGCCAAAAGAAGGATGATGCATATTACAAACTCGACCGAAGAGAACAAGTAGCAATCTTCAGACTCCGCACAGGACATAACAGGCTGAAATACCACTTGTTCAATAAACTAAAGATAGGAGATACTGATGCATGTAATTGTCGAACTGGAAAAATGACAGCAAAACATTTGCTGCAGGATTGCCCAATATATGCAGTACAGAGAAAGATATTTTGGCCCATACCTGCTTTTTTTGAGGACAAGCTCTATGGAGATATCAACAAGCTCAAGTTGATCGCAGCTTACTTTAACTACATACAGGTTGACATTTAAAGGTGTATGAAGAAGTATTCAGACTGCCACACTTCATACCACAGGTATGTTGGTTACAAAAGCCTTCCAGAGGCATGAAATGGAATATTGCTTGGATAGCAAATCCATTACGTGGAAAGTCCGAATCAAAAGCTCACTGTGTGGGCTTCATAAAAGGTGGCAAAAGTGTCCTAGCGGCACGAAATGGAATATTGCTCGGATAGCAAATCCATTACGTGGAAAGTCCGAATCAAAAGCTCACTGTGTGGGCTCCATAAAAGGTGGAAAAAGTGTCCTAGTGGCACGAAATGGAATATTGCTCGGATAGCAAATCCATTACGCGGAAAGTCCGAATCGAAAGCTCACTGTGTGGATGTCATCTGCACACTGCTTTCTTCTGGTTTCCGGAAGAACAGCCTATGGTGAACGGAAGGCTCAATATACGGAAGTGAGGCTAAGCAGCCATGTGCAGGACGTGACGATTCATTGGGTGAGCCCAGTACCAGAGCGCTGTGTGTTGGCTCTGCAATTATGGAAGCCTCCTTGGATGGCGGGGAATGCCCATGGTCTGCCCCTGCCTTCCTTTGAGGGCTGACCAGGATGTCTTTGGCTGTTCTATATGGGCCAGCTAGGATGGGAGATAACACCACAATAGTGAGAGCCAAACGTCCTAAGAAACCCCCGGGAAGGTTAACCCGGTAAACAAATGCCCGCAGAAGTCGGATGTGTCGGCCTAACGGCGCAAGAACGCAGCTCTGCTGTAAACAGGCACAACGCAATCATATCCGGAAAAAAAAAAAACAACTCCGGATGAACGCAGAAGAAGGAGAAGAACTGGATCCCACAGAAAATTATTACAGTAACTGAATAAGGGCAATATATAAAGATATGAAATGTAGAATGCTTAATGAGGGGAAACTGACAGATACGAAGGACGATCAATAAGTAATGCCTCCTATTTTTTTTAACCTATGTAAATACTTTATCGGTTCGCAATTGATAATTTAGCGATATTCCGCAAACACTCTCCTGCATTGTGTATCACTACCAACATGTTTCAGTCACAGCGAGGGGTTAGCAGCTTTCTCCGCTAACCCCGAATACTCTCGTCACGTGACGCGACGAGAATTAGCAGTGGTTCGAATCGCAAAAGTGACTTTTGAGAGTATGGAGCCGGTCGCTCAGAAAGTCGTGGCGTGCTGATGAGCGTAATCTAGCCTAGGAATCAACATACAGCTGAAAGATGCTGGTGTTGACCGCAATATCCTGAAACAGGATGGAAACGCGGAAAAAAAAAAAAAAAAAATGAAAGAAGTTCGGTTAAAGCAACGTAATGTCATAGAATCCTCAATGCTGAAGGCGAGACCCCGATTCGCATTCACGAACGTTTGAGTATTGTTTATGGAGATTTAACAGTGGATGTTAGCACTGTCCGACCTTGGGTACGTCGTTGTGATGAAGCTGAAGTAGATCAATCAAAACAGGAAGAAAGAAAAAAAAACACAAAGATGGAGAGAGAGAGAGAGAGAGAGAGAGAGAGAGAGAGAGCGAGGAGAAGAGAGAGGAGAGAGAGAAAGAGAGAGAAAGAGAAAGAGAGAGAGACGATCGACGGACACACAGACAGACAGACAGAGATATTGAGGAAAGGAGAGACAGCGAGGAAGACAAAAAGACAGAATAAGAGAAGATCGAGAGCACGAGACAAAGAGAGTATGAGTGACAGAGAGAGGCAGGCAGAAAGAATGATAGAGAGAGAGAGAGAGAGAGAGAGAGGAGATAGAGAGAGAGAGAGAGAGAGAGAGAAGAGAGAAGAGAGAGCGAAAGAGAAGGAATGAGGGGCAGAGAAAGAATGTGCAATGAAGAGAGGGAATGTGACAAACAGAGAGAAACAGTCAGATCGAGAGACAAAGAAACAAACATAGATGATAGATAGATAGATAGATAGAGAGAGAGAGAGAGAGAGAGAGAGAGAGAGAGAAGAGAGAGGAGACAGAGAGAGAAGGAGGAGAGAGAGAGAGAGAGAGAGAGAGAGAGGAGAATACCAAGTACTGAGGAACCCGTGATGATACTGAAATAACAGGAGGAATAATTTCACATGAACGATTTGATCGTATTGATCGACACTCATAAATAAAATAAAATAGATGATAATTGATATATAATAGAAAAGTCACGTAACTTCATAATCGACATATTACATTAATATCTAATCAAATCCCTAACTATACGCAAGCATATACACTTTAGGGCTTATCAGTACTGAATATGTTATCATGCACAGTGTGATTTCAACGAGGACAAATTGGAATAATAATAGATAGCGACATCCTGTTCTCGACACGGCTTATCTGACAGAGGTCAGGGGTTATGTTGTGTTTACTGGCAAACAATTTTAAAGTGACTAATTGGTGTTATTCACTACTGCTACTAGGAGTATAAAACAGGCCGTCAGTACGGTTGTTCAGACAACGAACAAAAGCTAACAAGACTTACATAACAGATACCGACGGAAGCATCTGAAACTCCAAACATGAAGGTATTTATACATTCTTCTATAAATTATTTTATAGTCCATGCCGCTTAACGTTGGTGATCATGTCTATCAACAGCCCTCCTCTGTCTCGTGTGCTGCCCATCACTTTTGATACTGATGATTTTCTTTTTTAAATATTGATGTTCCTCCATGGATGCAATCTGATATTTAAGCGCACTTGCTCTTTGACATCTGATTTCGATTTCTCTGTCTGTTCTGTCATCTAGTGTGATCTTACTCCCAAGATGTTTGAATTGTTTAATTTGTTTCGGAGATGTGCTCTAACCTGCTAACCTGCATCACTTCAGTTTTATCTGTATTTACATTCATATTGTATCTGCTGCATGTTGAGCTCTGCTTATTAAAATTATGTTGCAGTCTGTCCTCGTCGCTGTAAAACAGACATTGATCGTCTGCAACACCCATGTCTCCGTTTTATAATGCACAATAAGATAATTTAAGATTAAGCGTGATAATATACTACTAATATATAAATCTGGAATGTATATACTATTTAATAAGTAGAGTTACTTGTGAAATAATTATACAGATTTTCATAGCACCCATTTATGTAGAGTGTATATCTTTATATTTATTCCCCATGCTATTTCAATGGCCCCAAGGGATCCCCAGCAAATGATGTTTCTAGTGTTATAAAGAGTACTGACACCTTATATAGAATATGTTTTGCTATATGGCTGTGAATCATGGAATGTGAAGGAACAAATTAGGAAAAGCTTGGAAGCAAACGGGATGTGGGTTTTGATACGAATGTCGCGAATACCTAGAACTTAACTGCCTGAGTAACTAACAGTGATTCTCTGGAGAAGGCTAACTGAAGGATACAATTATATACGACTCTAAGAAAGAGACAAACAACATCCTTAGGTCATGTCAAGAGAAGATAGGCAGTGGAAAACATTGTGACGGCTGGAAAGATCAGTGGAAAAACAGTCAGAGGTAGACCGAGAGAAATTATGCTGGATGGACTGACGGTGACATGGACGGAAATTATCAGCAGAGTTAATCCACAACACCAAGGACCGAGATCTGTGGAGAGACGTGAACGCCTTCACCAGGTGGCAGGGCACTTGATAATGAGTGACATGCTAGTGTGACAGACATTTTCATAATCAAAAAAGTATTTCAGCCCCTAGACTTGTTGTAAAGCGTTCTGGTGACTCCATTCCATACTTGTCTGTCCTGTGTCTTGTTATTCAAGTCCATATATGTCTGTATTGACAGGTGCGTGCATACCTATTTTCTATATCCTGCCTTGGGTCTTTCTCTTAGTTTGCACTCTTGTGCTAACTTTGGTGTTTCACGTCTTAGGGTGAGAAAAGAGTGTGCTCATTGAGTTGCACATCTATCGACAAGTGAATAGAAGCAAAACAAGGGGTCAGAAACTGACAGCCAGAAACAACATGTTGCTGACCAGTGTGACAGTAGATGGTATTTCGAGTTCACCATTATGATCCTCAATTCACATTTCCAGCATCCTAGCAAAAACTGGGGTCTCCCAACACAAGCACAGGGAAATCTGTAAGAAAATTGTAGAATCAAGTAATGAATCAGCGAAGGGCGAAAGAAGAAGACGCAGGGACAGGAGGAGGAGAAAAATAATAATAATAGTAGTAGTAATAATAATAATACAAATAAATCAGTTAGCCTCTTCCCTTTTCATTATTTTAAGAAGTCTTCTTTGTTCTGCAATATTTTCTAGATTTGGTTCATTTATCATTTTGCCAATCCAATTGGTTCTTGTCATTTTTTTCAATAACAACACATCTCGAATGCCTCTTTACGCTTGTTATTACATGCATTTATTGTCCATTGTTCATTGACATATAATGCTACAAATAATACAATATAATACAAGGCTGTTTACATGTACATCACTGATTGAAAATACCAGAAATCAAATAAAGTATATCATAATTTTACATCAACGGAAAATAAACATAAGTAACATCCACCCCCCCCCCCCCCCCCCCCCCCCCCCCCCAAGACTGACTGTGGTAGTGACAATGAGCTGCCCATGGCAATACAAAAATCTAAAACTCAGAAAACGAATTAAAGAACCAAAACTAGTCCTATATGACACTAGAAGAATATGAAAAGGAAATAAAGAACCATTTCTAAATAACTGTCCAAGAAGAGATGACATCGGATGAATTAGCGACATGTGCTAGAGATATCCTAACATCGTCAGTCAAAGATATTGTATCACGTGAAGCCAGAAAGAGCAACTGGGTAGCAAATGATACGTTTTAGTTTATAAGATAAAGAAGAGAGGAAAAAGCAAAAGGAGTATCAAATGGTGAGAAAATGGAAGTCTATAAAAACACACAAATGAGAATAAGAGAGGTGACAAGAAGGGATGCAATGAATTTTCTGTAAGACAGCGATGGAAGAGCACCAGAGGAATGGGCGAGAACATGGAATTTTCTGAGAACAAAAAGTAATGGCCAGAAACGTTAGAACCAAACCACATACTATAAAGCGCACGAGTTGAAGAACCCTAAACGAAGACACAGAAATCTATAATACATGGAATGAATACTCCAGCTAATATATATAAAAATATAGATGTGAAAAAGAAAAATGAAAACATTAAAACTCATCAGAGAAAAAAAACATTCAGAACCAGCACTAGATAAACAACCCAAAAGAAAAAAATTCACCAGGTTATAACATCGCAGCAGAATTGATCAAAGCTGATGGAAAACAAAGTGAGAAAATATACCATGTGTTATATATCAAGATATGGGAAACATCAGTATTACTTAACGAATGGATAAGAATAATATGTATCCCCAAAAAGGGCTGTATGAAACTAGGTACCAATTACAGGACTTGAATAGGAATATATGAAATTCGATATGCTTCTTCTTCTGCCATTTATCCTTCATTGGAGATTCGGACATCAGCCAACTCAAGCCACACCTTCCTATCTGTTGCTACCCTTTGTAGCTCCCTTTATGTCCTTCCCATTTAGTTCATCCCTGTCTTTAATTCTTTCTCAAAGTGATTTTGGTCTCCCACTATTTTGATCGCGCTGTAGGTTTCCAACACGGGACTGTCTAGTGATACTTATTTTTTAATAGTTACATATCCTTTACAGGATGTTGCTGTCAACACCAGCATTTCACTGCCGTTGTAGATGTCTTGGCAAGTTGTTACGTTCATTAGTTTGCCATTGCTTTCTGAACGACCAGCTCCCATACTAACACCTTAAAACCAGCGCGACACGGTCTGCTGCCAAATCGGTCACCGCTGTGTTGTGAACACGGGCAAGCGAAATTACGAATCGCGTCGGCAACGCCATCGCCAAGGTTACCTCAATGTATATCCTATCCAGCGCCAGCGCCTCTTCTCATCTCTTGATTGACTGGAATGTGTTTAGTTCTCTCTATGAGTTTCACATTGATGATTTTGTCATAACCCAGTATTTCAAGCAGGCACCAGTTAATGAGTTTGTGTAGCTTATTGGTAATTCTTTCAGTCATTCTCCATGTTTCTGATCCTTGCGACAATACTGATTTAACTTTAGATTTAAATATTCTAAGTTTGGTACTAAGTTTAATTTCCTGTGACGTCCATACATTTCTTAGTGCTATGAAAGCTTCTCTTGCCTTTTGTATTGTTAATATCCCTCTCAGTCAGTGACGTCACTGGGGTTGGTGTCACCCAGTGCGGTAAACGCTTGGTGTCACCCCTCTAGACTTTCACCATGGTCTTCTTCCGAGTGTTCCTGTACCATATACAATCGCATATAGTAATGTTTGTAAAATAAGTCAAAAAGTTAATAAGGACATAAGAAAGAAAACAAATTGAACAATATAACTTCAATACTTCAGGTAAAACATAAATAAAGAACTTCGACAAACTCGGACAAAGTTAAATTTTTGTTATTTAACATTAAAATTTCTGTTATTTAAAATTAAAAGTTTCCCATCCTGGTCTTCAAAGCTGCAAACCTGTCAATCACATCATCAAAATCAATATCTTTCACCATATCACTTTCAATTGATAATATAGCCAGATCAGAAAGTCTTGACTGTCCCATGGTTGATCGCAAATAGTTCTTTATAAGTTTCAAAAAAAACGAACCTGTAAACAACGTCTGTCATTTTCTGCAACCACGTGACTCCACACGTCATTAATTGGCGCGTTTGCAAATGACCCACGATTCTACTCCGACTCCGAGGCTCCGAGCAGCTCTGAGCTCTGAGTCTTATTCATTTAAGCACCAGACGCTCTGCATGGTGGCACCCTGTGCCTGCTCATGTATTTAACAATGAACGGTTATGAAACCCGACTAGACAGAGCTATGTCTTCTTTGTCAAATTTGCAATTTTTTTATTTTGGTGTCACCCCTTGATGGTGTCACCCGGTGCGGCCCGCACCCCCCGCACCCCCCTAGTGACGCTCCTGCTCTCAGTTCCCCTATCTTTGTCAACATTGTTACCCAAACAAGTGTATGCCTCTGCTTCTTGAAGCAAGGTTTCACCAAGACAGATCGGGTTGTTATTTCCAAGGTGTTATCTCGCTATCTTTGTCTTTCCCCTTTGAATATCTAGACCTTATTGTTGTGACCTCCCTAACAGTATGAATAGTTTATCTGACGTTGATTACGCGTGTGTCACAGGGGTGAATTGTCGTAGGCAAAGTCCAAAACATCAACATGTTTTGTCGGAGTGTATTGAATTTCATTTCTGGTGGTAGTTCTTGTTATTTTCATAACCCAGTAATAGTCAGTAAGAATAATTAAAATGACATAAGGCATCACTATCGCACTCCTGTTGTTATGTGGAATGTATCTGTTATTGTACAAAAATGAAGAATTATGTTTCATATATTCATATATTGCCTCTATTAAGTTAGCGATTATTTGTGAGATTCGCTCTGTATTACCGGGGTCCGTATGTAAAGCAACGAATAGAAAGTCTATAACCCATCAGGCGTGTTGTCAGAGGTGACTAGAAAGGATTGTTCTTAGGACAAGCTACCCCATCACAGAGAGAAATAGAGCTACACAATTCAACCAATCGTAAACGAGAAAAAACATTGCTCATTAAAAAAATAAAGCAATTAAAACCTTTATCTACTGAAATGTTTTCTTCAGAAATATGAGTGATGTTTTGGAATGAATAACCATTGAACAACCGGTGAATGCCTCATACAGAATTAAAACACAAAAATCAATCATATTTGATTGTAGTCATGTTTCAATTTACGATAAGTTACTTGGTTTACAATAAGTTAGTTGTATATTTGTATTGTTCTGTTTCTAAACTGCGAACACTAGTACTGTGCCCTATAAAGCTCAATTTAACTAAGACGCTACTGAAGGATTTACCAAACAGAATGACACAACACTGTGGTCGCTTCAAATCATATAACAGTCTACTGACAGTGATAATGGATTAGTAGTATGATTCTTCGCTAGCTGTTGATCGAGGTTGACGGAGCACGTATGGGAATGTCCTGAGTGCAGTGATGTCGGTTCTTGACTCAACTCAACTCAACATTAAAGATCTGAATAGACAGAAATCAAGATAGGTCTAGCAACAGCCGAGCAGAATGTGCCACGAACTACGAGAACAGGCACTGCTGGAGATCCATTATCGCCAACCTTTACTGTCTAAATGGCACTGGATGATGATTAGTCCTGCATGCAGGATATGTTGTCACGACCCACATCTCCGCACATTGGGAATTCGCATGCGCTCTTAGTTCTTCGATGTAGCAGTCATCTTTAATTTTCTTTACTAATTGTTACCACGAGGGGCTGTGTTGTTTCCTCTCCCGCCCTCAAAGACGGCATCGACGTGCTTGACATGGCTTCATTCCCAAGTCGTATAATCAACTAGCGTTAGAGACTTGCTGGTATCGATCAGCAAGGTCCATACTACATTGAAGATATCGGCCCTGTCCATGCTTCCTCCTGCTTTCATTGGCCTTTACTCCGGCGTGTCCGGATGCGTACATCCAGGTAGGTGATGTGAAGCGTCACTTCCGTTGTCGTGTATAATATCCAGTTGACTCTAATAGTTGTTATAGCCTCACAATTACTGTAACAAAACTGATGGTGTTTTATTATTACAATTTCAGGTCCTACTGTTGATTGCAACAGCCCTGCCCTTTATCACATGTCAAGATATGCCAGGCGGGAAGCATGTACTCAATGTAAATTTGACAGACCCCAATGTTATCTTTGCAGTAAATGCCATTAATGAACTCTACACAGCCAATGGTGACAAGAGACCTAGAGTTGGTGAAAAAGTTGTCTCAGCCAGTTCACAGGTATTTTGTTTATTGAATAGACTTTCTGGTGTGTCTGATGATATTAAAGAACTTACATGGTCATAAGGAAGCTGTGGTCATGAGATAACTCATGTGCAGTTTTATAGGCAACAGTTGTGGGAATACTCATTACTCATCCTCATCATGTCCCATTTTGATAAGTGTGGGCAATTATGACTTGCCAGCTCACATGATCACCACAGTTTCGGATCAGCTTTGTGTTCTTGTCCTAGACCAGATATTTATCTCTGTGCCTTTCTATTGCTCTCTTGCCATCATGTTTTCCAGTTGTCACAAAGTTTTCAAGTTTGTTTCTCCACATACAAATGTTAGTTGCATATCCTTTGCAGGGTGTCGCCATCAACCCCATAATTTTTTGGCTGTTCGTGTTTTCTTGGCAAGTTTACATTCAATAATTTGCCATTGCTTTCTGAATAACCGGCATTCATACCATTGTATGAAAACCAACACAAGGCGGCCTTACTCTCATAACATGCCCGGAAAATCTTGACTGTCCACATTTAATGTCTCTAGCTAGTTCACAATTTTCTTCTTCTTCTCACACGATATTCTTATTTGCTTTTTCCCCCCATCCACTTCCATAGAGGTCTTTGCATTTTCCCAAAACACATTTCTACTCTCATAAAATGTTTCTTGTCTTGTCTGCTTATTGTCCATGTTTCACTTGCATACACTAGTATAGACTATACATAACTTGTATATAGAACTATATAGAACTATATTTCTCACAGTAGTTGACAGCTTTTAATGTGTAAGTATGTTTTCCATATTCTACACATGGGAATACTAAAAATGGACAACAACAAAAATAATATTGGTCAGATATGGCTGTCTGCTGAAATCTGAAGTGGAGATAGATGAAATAACATGTTTCAGACTTGACGCGATCTTGCTTCAACCATAGCTGTTGCAGGAAGAATATCGATACATGAAGCCCATAAGCGGGCACTCTCCCACTGGGATAACATCGACGTAATTGCATTCAATATTCTGAGTGAATATCAGTGTTCTTGCACTTTGATACGTTTTCATGGAGACTGAGAACGTATGGGCCGGACACAAGGGATAATACATTTATTCTAATTAATCAGGCAGTAAATGTGATGGAGAAGCCATGGTAGTGCACTGGCCAGCACACTTGCCTGCTGGCCGGCCCTGTTGTTATGTGTTTGAACCTCCTTCGGATTTGTTTTAATTGAAATCTCTCTCTCTCTCTCTCTCTCTCTCTCTCTCTCTCTCTCCTCATCTCTCTCTCTCTCTCTCTCTCTCTCTCTATATATATATATATATATATATATATATATATATATATATATATATATAGTGAGTTGCACCTTGCAGTCATGACAGACCAAAGTATCTGAGTTGGAATGTGGCCAAAATTCCATCACAATGCCTGAGTAGAGCTTCAGAGAAACATGTGGTGCCCAAATGACATGTTCCCTCTCTCGGCCTTGCCTTGTGTTTTTGAGAGGAATGGGTAACCAATACGTCTGGCACAAGGTAGGCTGCAGACGCTGGCGGCTCAGCGTCAAACCTCCGAGATCTCGCCTCCACGAGCAGGTGGCGAGTGGTGGCCAGACCCTGGAACCCAAGGGACCCGATTTAGAGGCGTTCAGCCAAGTCCCCCAGGTGAGGGCCTCGTACGCGCCTGAACCGTAGGGTGCGTACAACTGTCAATCACAAGTTTCCAGACCTGTGTAAAGTGTACACTATCGTCAGACTCCCCGCCTGACTTTTGCGGATCCCGCAACCACAGGGAATAGGCCAGCCGGAGATATCGCAGGAGATATTGCTCGTCTGTTGCGAGCAAATCTCCCATCCTTCCACTGTGCGGATCTCGCAACCAGCGAGAATAGGCCCGCCGGAGATATTGCTCGTCTGTTGCTGACAAATCTCCACCGAGACTGAATAAGTAAAGAATATATATATATATATATATATAGATATATATATATATATATATATATATAGATAGAGAGAGAGAGAGAGAGAGAGAGAGAGAGAGAGAGAGAAGAGTGTTGGCTTTTTAAGCTTATAAAACAAAGAAAATTGAAATATTTTGGTCACTTGAAACGCCATGAAAGTTTGGAGAGAACAATAATGGAGGGGTACATGCCTGGGGCCGTCTCCCTGGTCTAGGGGTTACACGACTTTCTCCTTAATCCTGTATACTCTCGTGAGTAACGTGGCGTGCGCGAGAATTGGTAGCGGTTCTCTCCGCGTCGGTAACTTACGGGGTATGTGAGCCGGTCGCTCAGAAAGCAATGGCAAACTACTGAGTGTAATCTTGCCAAGAAATCAACAATCAGCTGAAAGATGCTGATGTTGACAGCGATGTCCTGTAAAGGATATGCGAACAACAAAAAATATGCCTGGGAAGAGAGGAAGAGGAAGGCCAAAGAGAAGATGGGTGCAGAATGCGACGGATGATCTCCAGATGAGTGTATCGGACGCGGGACATCTTGCTTGTGATCGACAAGTTTTCCGGAAGGTTGTTATGGGAGCGAGGTTCTGCAAAGGACATGCTACTGAATGAATGAATATCTCATCTCATCTCATCATGTTCCTATTGTACCTTTCGGTGTCGAGGTGAAGTATAAACAGCGGGAGACTGCCCGCTTATGGGCTGCATGTATCAATATTCCCCATGGACTCTGTTATTCCCTGCATCCATCGTTTACGTGGTCAGCCTTTTCCTCTGCTTCCATCTGGTCTGTACATCATTGCTTGTTGTGGTATACTGTTGGTAACCTAATTGCATGGGCAAATAATTTAACTTGCTGCCTTCTAATAAAATCTAGCGCAGCTATAATATATTTGTGTGTGTGTGTGTGTGTGTGTGTGTGTGTGTGTGTGTGTGTGTGCGTGCGCGCGCGCGCAGGTCATAACAACGTTCTTCAGTGAATAAAAGGCAGCAGTGAGAATATGTGATAATAGTACACTTTTACAACAAAATTGATTTGATTTAGAAAAGAGAGTGAAATAATGTTGCGTCTTGTATCCTTTTCTGTTTAACCTGTAACTGACAACATCACGAGGAGTGTTAGAGAAAATAGTGACAATGAACAATATATTCTCTTTTTAATTGGAGGAATGGAATTACCTAACTTCTATATGCTGTTGACACAGTATGATTGTCAACAACATCAATGGAAATTGAAAAACCAGTAAAGTTAGCGCAAGAGGAAAGTGAAAACAATCACTGTATTTCAACACAAGAAAAATAATGACAATTAAGGAAACAAATTTGTCAACATATGAATTTATCAAAAGAGAGAAATTATATAGAGCTGGCTAGTTTGAATAGATTCACTGCTAACAGGCGGTGGACATGTGATGACAGAAATTAGAAGTGCTAGTTACCGTATTTAATAACTTTTTATGAATTCACATGCCTAACATGTGTTGTGAATATACTCTATCATGATACATTGCTGTTTCTACCGTTAACACTTCAGATGTTTCTTGTTTTCACTATTCTTGTTTATTTTCATTATTATGAAACACGAACTTGTTCAATTCTCAGTCATTTTCTTTGTTTGTGGTAAACCAACAGTAAAGTTACTTCTCACCACAGAGACACCATGATACATTGTTATTTATCCCTATAAAAAAAAATTATGTTCACTTTGTGAATATTCTTGTTACTTGCGGTTCCTTTTTTAATGTTATAATTAGTTACATTTTGAGTAATTTTCTTGGCTGTTTATAGGGTATAATCATCAATGACATTAGTATTGGCAGTCTTTGATGTTATTCTGGAATATCTCTAGAATTATTACTATTCTGATGCTGATAGTTGTAGAGTTTATGTTGCTATTATTTTCACTTTGACCAAACATATAGAAATGGCTATCTAAACCTTAGTTTGATATTTGAGCAGTTTTATTTCATTTCCTTGTGCATTCTTGTTTGCAGGTTGTTGCTGGGGTGAAATACAGTTTCGAGATTGAAGTCAGTGGTGGTGGTTCGGTAAGTTCTCAAAATAACAAGTTAGTGTCAATAAAAGTACGATAAGGCTGATACTGCCGCAGAGGTGGAACGTCATTACTTTACATTTATAATGGTATGGTATTATGAGGTAGAATGACGGGTTCTTTGCCTCACAATATTTCCTTTATATAGAAATCTCAGATATTCAGTGTTCGAGGTTTCGTGGACCCCAATGGAAAACGCATATCTCCTTAACTGAGAGTGAATCTTGACCGCTTTGTAGGTCAGCATGTGTAATATTCACTACGACACACCATGGCAAGGTGATGTCTAGAAAGCAAAACTATTAACACATTTTAAAACAAAATATACGTTAAAGTGGTACAAATGAAACACAGGAATTAATAACTTCTTTTTGAAAATTATTTTTCACCACTTCTAAATCACACTCACATAAACACATTTCTTAATTCAGCGATCGGTACGTCTCACTTTGATATATATTTGTGAAAGGTTTACTGCCTCTAGGAAGATTCAGTCCAAGGGACAACCTCCATTTATCTTTAGCAGGGTTTTGCCATGGCATGGGGTCTTACAGCCTCCTCTTTCCATTTTCTAACTGCCATGATATTTTTTATTTTTCCATGTGCATCTTGGTCATCTGAATAAAGAAGAGGAATAAGTAATATGGTAAAGTTATTCGGAAATGTTGAATTTTAGCTCCAAAATGTAACCCCCCCCCCCCCCCCCCCCCCCCCCCCCCCAAAAGGAGATTAAAAGGGATAGGCAAGATATAAAACTCTTTACAACATTCATGTGTTTCTATTTTTTAGGAGTTTCAGTTTAGGCATTTTAGCAAGATATTTTCAAGCCAGTGAATGTCTAGAACAGTGGTTCTCAACCTTTTTTGGCTCGTGCCCTCCTTCACCATATTTTCATAACGTCACCCCCTCCCCCCCCCAATCAAAAATTTGGCCCTTGCCCCCCTTCACCATATTTTCAGAACATCATTCCCACCCCCTTCATATTTCCTACCTAAAAATCCCCCCACCCCTACACAGTATACGTAGAAATGGAAGGTAAATATGTTAAAACAGGACTAGACATCCACATAAAACGTGATTTGTGGGTGTACTTACTTTATAAAATGAATTTTAGAAGGATGAGACGTGCATAACTGTAAAGTATGAAGGGAAAAGCAATATCAAGTAATCGGTTCTTGTATTAACGCGATTTTGAAATGATCTTCATTCCCCCCTGGAAACCCTAAAATTCCCCCCTGGGGGGGGGGGGGGGGGGGGGGGAATTCCCCACCGGTTGAGAACCACTGGTCTAGAACAATGGCTCCCAAACCTATTTCTAACTCGGTCTCTGTCCACAGAGTAGCTAACTGCCCGTCGATAGCGTCACACAGAGCACGAATTTCGTAGCTCCAACACAAACCCCAGGGGTCTTCAAACTAATTCACCCGTGCACTGAACCACAGAGTCTGAGAATGGCCCCATGATCGTCTTAGTACGAGGCAGATGGTTTAACCACTTCTGCCATGGAGAGAGTCAACAATACACATGAAACATATTTTATATACCAGTTTTCCTTTACAGAATGAACTGTGCACTGTCGTTGTCTGGAGCCGACCATGGCTGACTGGATCTGATGCACTTTTGATAGAAGGAAAACCAAAATGTGTTCCAGAGGTGTGTTTATTGGCTTGCTTGTGTTCTTTTCAAACATTATAATCAGTATAGAAATTACTTAATTACTGAACACAGAAATTGTATGCGATGTTAATTGCATAGTCTGTGTCTATATTTTATTGTGCTTGTCAATGCCTCCTTTAGGTCTTCTATTCGAATTTAGTGTCATGTCGTAGATATCATGGTCCCTGGCAATTAGTTAGCCAGTTAGTAGTGTTGGCATTAGTATTATACACATGCATTGTTTCATTTTCTTCTAACATGTCTGGTATCTTGTACCCTCGGTGTACTTACTATTTTTCTCCCCCCCTCCCCTAACCCCCAGTTATGTTAATTGTTAGACTATTTCATGTTTCCTCTTCTCATAATATTATAAGCCACTCCTCAGTCAGTTTCCTCCAGCTGTATACTGAATACTGAAAATATTGTTTAAAGTGAGCAATGCAGAACACACTTACTGATGTGTATATTTTTTGAGCGCTCACTCGCTTTGAACTGCAGCCTAGTCCATGTATACTACTAGTAGTGCTGGACTGAATTATGCCTGTCGATTAGCTTTCCTTATTAACATATTAACAGTGTCCCTCGCCATCAGGCGTCCCCTAGTCAAGGATAAGAGGTCAACATTTTAGTTCAGCTGTCCGGTGAAGGGATTGAACCCTTTCCCTAGGCATCAGTACGCCGGATGTTCAAGATCAAGCGTTCTTATCTATTCGGCCATGCTGACCTCCATTATATATATATATATATATATATATATATATATATATATATATATATATATATATATATATATATATATATATATATATATTGCTAACTGGTGTGGGTGATCATGTATCTTCACAACTTCCACTCTCAGATTCTATTGATCAGTTCATGTTAACTCACCACTCCATCATGCAAGGCTGGCTACTATCATTTCTATCTGCTATTATCTGCGTCTGGAATTAAACATCCTAGATTTTCACCTCTCACGATATAGTTCAAGCATATTGACTGTCTTTTCTAAATATTTACGATGCCTTTTGGTCTCTCAGCCACTATTAGGACATTTCCATTAATAATTTTGCCTGTCTATATTTTAACACCAGCCTGCTTCTTCAAACCCAAGGACTTAGTCTGAATAACAAGGGGGAAAACAACAGAAGTAATGGTTATTACAAAGAAAAATGTATACCAAAAATGCAACAACTTAGTGAATGGAACCAATCTGAAACATGTCAATGTATTTAAGTATTTGGTTACTATAATAAAAGCAGATCGACAAAGTAAGGTAAATGTAGAATAACCCAAGCAAAGGCACCATTTCAAAAGAAGAAGAATATTCTCTGCAATTTATCTTTGTCAATCAAGTTGAGGAAATAAAGTTATTGAAAGCTGTACTGAGTCAGACCTAACGCAAAAAGTGCATCATGGACAACTTGCCAACGGTGAGGAAATATGTGGAAACTTCAGAGGTGTGCTTTCATAGAAGAAAGATGAAAACACCATCGACATATAGAAAGAGCAATGACTATATCTTGACAGAAGTTAGCCCTTAAAGAGAACTGATTACTCGTTTCAAATAAAGAGATCCTCCATCCTTGGGGCATCGGTATCAGAAATGATTGGCAGCACACGAGACAACGGGCCGTGGAAAGACATGATCACCAATGCCACATGGCATAGCTAAGAAGAAGAAGAACGAACTGGTCTTTGATAAGCAGTCATATGTAAAAAATAAATTTAAAGTCACAATTAGCAGTTACACTTGAAATTTTTCTTTTTACTGATGTCTAGTCATGAAGTATTATTGTAACTGCAATTCTACATGTTATAAAATTCATTTTCTTTTGTAGTAATTATGAAATCAGAGTAAATTGTCACTGTACATTGATTCTTGTTTGGGCATGTTATTTTAGAAAATTGGAGCTGCCCCGCCAGTTGGTGTGGTAGGAGGTGACCAGGATGTTAGTTTTTCTGATCCTGATGTCCAGAAAGTTGTCCAATTTCTGGAAAGCAAACTGAATGCCAAATCCAACAGTTTGTTCTACCTCAAGGCCACTTCTGCTAGCAAGGTCACAAAGCAGGTGAGATTCGTACACAGCATATTTACTCTTCCACGTCTTCACTTTGTCGGGAAATCAAACCCATCATTATTCATGTTCTTCTTGTCAAGAATTATCCTGGGGTCTTTACTTTACATATTTTAGTTTTACAATTAATTATAATTTCTAACTTACTGTTTTTAAAAAAAAAATTCCAAAACAAAACGAAACTATATTTAAGCATTTTAATTGCCATTACTGGCCACCCTCAGAAGGGTATCAGCAATTTGATAATTTGTGAAACTAAATTACATGAACATCTTGTATCCACTAGCCCTCGTGCAATATAAGATTGCAATAGTTAATAGCCATTTATTTTATATTCTGGACTTCAATAGTACTGTCACCATTCAAACCTAATTAGCCTCCATGTTTGTAGTTCTTCATGGAATTCTCGTTAATGTCCCAATGGAGATGTAATTTTATAGAAGAATTTTCTTTAGGAATTTCAAGTCCAAAAACATATTTTTCAATACTTCAGTCTTGTTCCTAATATATGTGGTGTGATGTCTGTAACTACACTGTCACTTATATTTATCCCTCCAATGGCTGTTGTTTGGTCTTTATTTATGACTTTATTGTTACATCAGTTTGCTAAAACAGCCATTAGTATGTACGAAGGAACGGACGTTATTTTCAAAGGGTAACAAATTGGGCACACAAGCCCATCTTACATTCGACCCTTTCAATCATTCATCTTTCGTTCATCAATAGTGCATAATACATTCACACAGGAAACAAACATTGTCAAAAGAATGTTGTAAACATAAACACTGCATATTACCATGTTATGAGACACATCCCACACCCACCCACCCACCCACCCATCCCCATCCACCGCTACATGTCCCACACACACATCCCCCACCCAACCACACACACACCTAGGCACACATACATACCCCAACCCATCCACCCATCCCCCACATCCTACACCCACCTACACACATCTCCCCACCCACACACACATCTCCCACTCACCACACATCTCCCTACACACACACCCCACCCACACACCCCAGGCACACATACGTGCACCCACCCTCCCATCACCCACCCACACATTCCCCATCTACACACATCTCCCCATCTACACACATCTCCCCACCCACACACACACACACACATCCTCCACCCACCAACACTCACCCACCCACATATCCCCCACTACCCACCTACCCACCCCCAACCACCCAGCCAAACACACATCCCCAACCACACATCCCCCACCCACACACATCCCCACCAACCCACACATCCTGCACCTACTCACACACAAAACCTGCACCCACCCACATTAGTTTCTTGAGCAAAGGTAGCACACTTTCCTGCCGGCCTGCTGGTCATCTGTTCAGATTATTTACAGTGATCTGGACTTCCAGGTTAACACAGTCTAAAATAGGTACCAAAACATTTTCTGTGACATACAGACAGGTCTAAACGTATAGCTAACATCATATACCGACTATACCCCATGGTGTACCGTTCACTTCGCGGTGCCCGCATACAATGAAACCGTCTACTTGTGTATGTTCGTGTCCTAGTTTCATGCATTTAATCTCATCTTTATTTCTAATAATACAGATTGTGAATGGAGTCATCTACCGCTTTTATGTCCTCACCTACGCAGAAAGTCAGTGCACACAAAAGGATGTGAAACTGGATGCCAACAAACTGTGTGCTATCAGCCCCAATTCTCCAGTGGTGGGTTATTTCTGTGGTTTTCATTCGTCTCTTTATTTTTAGTTGCATGTCCTTCACAGGACGTAGCAGTCAACCCCAGCATTTTCGCTGTTCGCGATTCCTGGGCGAAATTTTACGTTCAGTAGTTTGCCATTGCTTTCTGAACGACTGGCACCTATACCTTTTTCGAAAAAACCAGCATCGCTGTGTTTCGAACCCGGGTATATGGCTCACAAACCGCGTTCGCAAGCCCTTAGCCACGGAGACCGGAACATGCTTCTCTTTATACCAAAGGAAATATAGACTTAGTTTAAGCCAATATGGCTCTACTCTAGCTGCAACAGCATAGTAGTGTTAGCTTTATGAGATTCTTGTTTCAGAATACATGTCTCTCATTAACTGTGGAAGTCTTGGGCACTTGCCTGCTGGTCCTGTGGTTCCGGATACAAATCCCCATGAAACAGGTGTTTTGCTACGAGCACACCTCGCTGGGATCAAGCTAGACCTATAAAATGGGCATTAGAAAATGTTTTAGGGGGTAAGATAGCCAGCATGACACCGACCACATCAATCATCGTATACCTCTTGGTGAAGAGATAATGTTTAGTTTCTTCTTCTTCTTCTTCTTCTTCTTCTTCTTCTTCTTCTTCTTCTTCTTCTTCTTCTTCTTCTTCTTCTTCTTCTTCTTCTTCTTCTTCTTCTTCTTCTTCTTCTTCAGCGTTCCGAGCCATTGAGGTTCTTTTGCTGCAGATACAATCCGTCTCCATTCGTCTCTCTGGTGGACCTTCTCTTGCCAGTTCGTTGATTCCAAGTGCTTGTAGGTCTGTATATATATTATCTCTCCACCGTCTTCTTGGTCTACCTCGGGGTCTACGGTCATTTATTTCCTGAGTGTAAGCGAGTTTTGTTTCCCTATTATCTTCCATTCTTTCTATATGCCCCAGCCATTGTAGTCTATTAGCCTTCATGATACCAGTGATTAGCGGGGACTTAAAAAGATCATAAATGTCTTTGTTACTTCTTCTTTTCCACTCTCCACTTTGTGTATCCCTAATGGGTCCAAAGATGCGTCTTAAAATTTTGTTCTCAAAGGTTTGTAACAAGGCTTCGTCTCCTTTCGTTGTACTTCAGGTTTCAGAGCCATACAGCACAACTGGTCTGATCAGTGTTTTGTATTTTGTGATTTTGGTGTTACGAAATAGCGCATTTGATTTTAGTAGATGTTGTAGTGCATAGTATATCTTATTTCCAGAAGTTGATTCTAGTTTGTATTTCTTCCCTTATGATGTTGGAGCACATGAAGATTGTACCCAGGTATTTGTATGTTTCCGTTCTTTTAATGGTCATATTATCTATTTGTATGTGGCCAGAGGTTTTAGCCATTCCGTCTCTTGAAATTACCATATATTCTGTCTTATCTTGGTTGATAACCAGCCCCATCTGTTGGGCTTTTTCCTTTAAGTGAGTCAATATTTCCAATGTCTTTTGTTCATTTTGCCCGCTAATCTATATCATTTGCATAACCAAGCAGCTTGGATGTTCCTCCAATATCACATTCCTCCTTTACCCTCCTTACAACTTTCTCTAGAGCCAGATTGAAGAGTAGCGGCGATAGTGCATCACCCTGTTTCAAGCCAGATGTTATTTGGAAAGGGTCTGATTTCCTGCCTTTATATGTTACTATATTATAAGTATCTTCCATGCAGAGTCTGGTCATGTTGATTAACTTCCTTGGTATTCCAAATTCCTGCATAGCATTCCATAGACTATTCCTATGGACACTATCATAAGCCTTTTTAAAATCTACAAAAATGTTATGGAGATCTCTTTTATATTCCCAATTTTTCTCAGCTATTTGTCGTAAGATAAATATTTGATCTTTTGTTGATCTTTTTTGTCTAAAACCCGCCTGGTAGTCACCTAATATGTCTTCTGAATATGGTTTCAGTCTATTTAGTAATACTGCGGATAGTATCTTATAGCTTGTGGACAGTAATGATATTCCTCTATAATTTTTACATTGGAACTTGTCTCCTTTCTTAAAGATAGGTATCAATAATGACTCTTTCCAGTCATGGGGTAATTCTTCTGTGCTCCAGATTTTTATTATTAGTTCGTATAGCTTTAGATGTAAAGCATGTTTAGTTTGACCTTTCCAATATGCCATGGAGGTTTAGAAGCAGGGTTCGTTATCCTTCACACATGACCCTGGGCTTGATTCAATCTTATACATAGAAATGAGGCATGTCGCAATTAGGGCGGGACAATATACGCGAGATCCTATCACACCACATTCCGAGGGCAGTATCTGCCATGAGGTTATGTGCATATTTAGTGTTTATAAGCTGTGTTGGATGGGAATATTCACATCTCATAGCCAGCTAGAGAATGTACAATGCATACAAAATAAGGCCATGCCAGTCACTCTCGGCTGTACAGGAGATACACCTATTTTAGGTATGCAACATACACTTTGCCGTGTCAACTATGTATGACAGATACACGGCCCGCAGGCCAATATGTGCCTGTACTAAGCTTTAGATGATACCACGGGACGTAGGTTAAAGAGAGGCAGTTCTGGTTTGCACAAGCTGAAGAGATAGTCACCCAGGCGTGTTATATGGCCAGAATAGCACCTGGAGAAGAATGTGTCATGGTGCGCTCTAGCAATGAAGCATGGCATAGTGTTATACTTATAGTCACATTGGTCCGAGGGTGGCGAAGAAAGGGCAGCGGTTACATAAGTGCCCGTGCAACAGCATGATAGAAGACAACTCATAACCTCGTTTTGTAATTATATACACTGAAGGCAATGTGGTAAGTTGTAAAAAGGGCGGTTTATTGCAAAGACAAATGTAGGTTGTTTTAAAAAGGGGAATTTGGCAAATGCTACTATAACATCTATCATGAAGTCAGCATGGCTGAATAGATAAGAACGCGTGCTATTAAACATCCGGTGTGCTAATACCGAGGTAAGGGGTTTCAACCCCTACACCGGACTGTTGGACTACAATGTTGACCTATCGTTCTTGCCTTGGGAACGTTAGTTACAAGTACCTCAGAAGTCGGAGTGGTTTCTCCTGATGGTGAAGGACTCTGTTACTAGTTAAAGCTAAATCACACGCAAAACTCAGTCCAGCACTACTAGAAGTAGTGTATATGGACTACGCTTGAGTTCAAAGCCAGCGAGCGAGCGCAAAAAAAACAAACAAACATTAATAATAATAAGATTAGAATGGGAGCTGAAGCTGTGACGGCAGCCTTTTGATAGTTTGAGGGCGGAACAGATAGATTGTTGTGTTTGTAATGAGCTCAGAGAGTATGCTTCGAAAAGCGGAAACTAGCATGTTCCGGTGGAGTGGCTAGCATTCCTCGACAGGAAGGAGAGTTACGGCCTCTATGGATTAGGGGTTAATGAATAATTTAACAATTCCCTGACATACCAGGTCGAAAGTTCAAAATCGGCTACAGTTGATTTGCAAGCAGATAGCTTTGCTTTGTTTCGGCCTTTAAAAAAGCAATAGCAAACTACTGAACCTAAAATTGCTTAGTAAATGGGGAAAAAAATTAATAAATGACGGTGTTGATTACAAAGTCCAGTAAAGGATGGGCAACTAACTTTAAATGAATTTAACAGTAGGATATGGAATCAGACCTGAAAGTTGTCAACTGCATACTCTTGAGTTGGGTACAAACTGGTATAGAGGAAGGGATTTTGTCACGTCGCTTATATAACAGTGACCTAATTTAATGAAGCCATATTGGTTAGCACACTTGCCTGCCAAGACAGTTGTCGACGTTCAGTCCTCAGCAACATTATTATACCTGCCGGCCATGGCTCTTGGGGCGGACCCAGCCTTACAAATTGAATGCCAGACAATTGTTATAAATCCTTGAAAAAGTTTTTTTCCCTGCACAGAATTAGAATGTTTGAACATGAAATTACACTGCTAATTTTGCTGGGCATCGTAACATATTATGATTATTATATTTGTTCTGTCTGTCTGTCTGTCCATCCGTCCGTCTGTTTGTCATTTTGACAGAAATTTGTAGGGTTCTCTTCTTTTAATGTTCTTAATTTTCACTTCTGTTTGCAATTTAAATGTGATATCTATATTTTCACTTCTGTTTGCTATCTAAATGTGATATCTATATGTTTGGAGATCGGCGTTGCTGGAAGATTTAATTTGCTTAACCTTTCTCTTGTTACCGCGGGGTAGTGGCTTGGTTTCACACAGGAGCAGCTTGCCTTCAAGTAAAATCAGCCCAGTGCACTCATCAATAGCAACTACTACAGTGGTTCTCAACCTTTTTTGGCCCATTCCCCCCTTCACCATATTTTCAGAACGCCATTCTCCCCCTTCCTATAAAAAATTTGGCCCGTTCCCCCCATTCACCGTATTTTCAGAACGTCATCCCCCCCCCCTTTCATATTTCCTATCTAAAAATCCCCTCACCCCTACACAGTATACGTAAAAGTGGAAGGCAAATGTAATAGCATATACTAAAACAAGTCTAGACATCCACATAAAACATGATTTATGGGTCTACTGACTCTATAAAATGAATTTTAGAAGGACGAGACATACATAACTGTAAAGTATGAAGGGAAAAACTATGTCAAGTAATCGGTTCTTGTATTAACACGATCTTGAAATGGTCTTCATTCCCCCCCCCCCCCCTGGAAACCCTGAAATTCCCCCCTGGGGGGGGGGGGGACGGGGGGGGGGGGAAATTCCCCACCGGTTGAGAACCACTGAACTACTAGAAACAGGAGCACGTGTGTAGATTACGCTGGAGTTCATAGCGAGCTAACCCAAACAATCTAAGTCAGGGCTATTTCTATTAAGCGCAAATTAACAACGCCCCCCCCCCCCCCCCCCACTTCCTCTCACTCTTTTTCCTCAATTATACTGTTGTTTCTACTTTGAAGAGGTAGTGGATTTGCGTGTTCCAATGACTCCCAAGAGCTATGCCGACAGTAGCGCAGCTACTGGAAGGGTCTCCCATTCCGGACAACTCAAGGAATAGGAGCCAGGCAAAAAGAGGCACAAACCTGCTGCCTCGCATGTAGACCGGGGACAGTAAAAGGGCCAGGGAAAACTAAGCCAAAAATAAATGCCTGTCGAAGTTTTATGTACTGAGCCACAGACTTGAGGAAACAGTGCTACGTAATTCATAAAATGATGTCACAACATCAGCCTCCATGTTGTTGATATTTATATTGCCGACATTTACATTTCCAACATTTGTGTTTCCAACATTTATGTTTCCAACATTTTATGTTCAACATTTACACAACATTATTTTCAGCGCGAGTTGTGCTCAGATGAGGTTTACTATAACCCAAGGGAAGCAACACCTTACACAATCAACAGTGAAGTTTGCAGTCTCCCTGTGGTAAGTTGTTTGTTCAGACAAAACGTACTTTAACTCTTTATTAGATTGAAACAGCAGACTTTGCCAAAATGGTTAATACTTTCAATATTTAAAGCCATACGTTATTGTGGACATTTTATGAAAACAATAGACAAGATTGGAAATGAAATGTTATTGGAAAACAGATTACTAAAATGTTGGTGTTGTTTCTTAACATTCTGTTCTTAAAAAAAAAATAATGGTTAAGGCTCCATACATTTTAATTTCACGCTGATGTAATCAGGGTGGTTATTTTGTCAGATGCCACCCAACCTATATATCAAAGTGATTATTTTGACAAATGTCTCTCAACCTATATATCAGAGTGGTTATTTTGACATATGTCTCTCAGCCTATATATAGTTAGTTAGTCGCAGTTCCAACTTCACAGCAACGGGTCGTCCCCATTATGCTCCGTTCCTGTGCCAGTGAATATCACACAAAATGCTCCCCACTGCCCAATTTGAAAAGTGGAAAAGACAGGAGTCTTGACAAACAACAGCCCGCACAGATACACTGTGCATAATGCCGCCGCCAGAATGTCAACACAATAGTCCCCCACAAAACACCCAGTTCATTTCTGATGGAATCGGCAGTCATTTTCCCATCTGGATGTTTCTTAGATGTTCACCCACACAGTCCACGAAATACAGTTCATCGTCGATGGTAGTGGCAGTCAATCAGAAGCCCAGCAGCCACGCATTTCTGCATAAGGCAAAAACCGGTCAACTCTGGGACATAGCCATCTGCCATCGCTCCGATCATGCAGTCACGTTCCAAAACAAAACAAAAAACCTCGGGCAGATTCAAAAGCATTTCACACAAAACTCACAGCTCACAGTGTCGCGCCACGCACTCACTCAGTAGCAGGGCGACGGAACCATGAAGCCTCCTTAGTCGCCTCTTACGACATGCGTGGTAGGCTACAGTGTTGCTATTCTTTGCTTCCCTTATGGGCCCCGGCAACACCTATATATATCTATATATATATCAGCCTATATATATATATATATATATATATATATATATATATATATATATATATATATATATATATATATATATATATATTTTTTTTTTTTTTTGCATATCCTTTACAAGACATCGCTGTCAACACCAGCATCTTTCAGCTGTTTGTTGCTCTCTTGGCAAGATTACGCTCAGTAGTTTGCCATTGCTTTCTGAGCGGCCGGCTCACATACCCCGTAAGTTACCGATGCGATCCGAACCACTGCTGATTCTTACCGTCATCACGTTACCGACGAGAGTATACGAGATTACGGAGAAAAGTCATAATCTCTAAGCCACGAAGCCGGCAGCCTATATATAAGAGTGGTTATTTTGACATATGTCTCTGAACCTACATATCAGAGTGGTTATTTTGACATAATGTCTCTCAACCTATATATCAGAGTGGTTATTTTGACATATGTCTCTCAACCTATATATCGAAGTGATTATTTTTACATATGTCTCTCAACCTATATATCAGAGTGGTTATTTTGACATATGTCTCTCAGCCTATATATCGAAGTGATTATTTTGACACATGTCTCTCAAACTATATATATAAGTGATTATTTTGACATATGTCTCTCAACCTATATATCAAAGTGATTATTTTGATATATGTCTCTCAACCTATATATCAAAGTGATTATTTTGATATATGTCTCTCAGCCTATATATAAGAGTGGTTAATTTTACATATGTCTCTGAACCTATATATCAGAGTGGTTATTTTGACATATGTCTCTCAACCTATATATCAAAGTGATTATTTTGATATATGTCTCTCAACATCCCAATACGCCTCTCCACCATTGTGAGGTTCCAATTTCAGTCTTGCAGACTCTGCTGGTTTGTTTGCTTGTAGAGAGGACGGAGAGGTCTTCAACATAGTCCCTGTGGAGATGGTATTGAGGATTATGGTCGGGAGATAAGTCTCTACTCCGACCCTAGGGTTCCACCTGAACATCAGTGCATTGGACTTAAAGAGCTTTCACTCGCAGTCTTCACAATCAACCAGCCAACCAGTCATCCACCCATAACACTTACCTGTTTTCGAAGTGTATCTATTAGTCATAAATCTGAGGACAGATTAAAAAATGCGCCTCTCTGCTGCTTATAGTGAACACTTATCACTAGATATTGTGTAATCAACATGACCACATAATTAAGGACCATTTCTTTTGCTAATAATGCTTTCTTGAATATTTTCAGATTCCCTCTTAAACGTGATACTTTCATCACCTTCACCCGGACACAGTCATGAAATGTTGTGTACCCACACTGCAGAATTGACCATTTAAACAGCATTTTCAATAAATATATATAGCACTCACAGACAAGCTGCTTTTCTATTTTAATTGAAAGAAACATCTACTATGTGTGTGTGTGTGATAGTTATCATGATGCGAAACTTGTATTTATGTTTGTGCAAAAAAGACACCTGCTCAAAAGGGATACACATTTATCTAATTTCGCCCTTTATTCATCCATGAGGACGTAAGCCCTTAATACATTCACACCACGCTGTCCTATCAGTTGCTATCGCATGAAACTCCATCCATGTCTTGCCTATATCATTCATTTCTGCCTCTAGTTCTCTTCTCCTTGTGTTTTGAGGTATTCTTCTGTTTCGTTTGCTGTGTGGATTCCAGACTAAGGCCTTTCAAGTTATATTATTATCAAGTTATCTCAATGGATGTGCTATCGAGCTACAGTGCCTTTTCCTCACATCTTGATTCTCTGGTATTTGTTTGTTCTCTCCTTGAGCTCTGCATTAGTGCTCAGCAATATCATTTTATTCCTTCTATGAATGTTTGTAGCTTATTAGTAATCGTTTTAATACTTCTCCATGTTTCTGGTCCATACAGTAATATTGATTTAACATTAGAATTGAATATTCTAACTTTGGTGCTGTTTTAATTTCTGTTCTCTTCCATACATTTCCTAATGTTATAAAAGATCCTCTTACCTTGGGTACTTATTTTAATATCTTTATCCATTTTCCCAAATTTGCTTACATTGATATCTAAATGGGCGTATGATTTGATTAAAAGGGATATTGATAGAAGAAAATAAATGTACATTTGAATCATGGAATCAGCCAGAGATCAAAGACATCCAAGTTTAAGATATATTTCGTTTACTACTGTCACTAACCGGTGTCTGTGGCAAAGGGATCGCCAACGCGATTCGCAATTCCACTTACCGCGTTCGAAATTAGCTGCATGCATTTGGAAACAGAACGCCTTGTGTTGCTTTTTAACAATGGTATGAGTGCTGGTCGTTCAGAAAGCCAAGGCAATCTACTGAAGCTAACTTTGTCTAGGAAATCACAAACAGCCAAACATTTAGGGGTTCATTGCGACGTCCTGTAAAGGACATGCGACTTGTAACTGCCAGCAGGCAGAGGTCATTAAACATGTATGTTTCACTTTGTAAGATGACTCAGTTTGAGATAGTTTACAGTTTTTTTTTTTTACTTTGACTTCACTGGAGAAGTACACAAAACTGCCTACATACCAACTTTGCGTTCTATCCAGCTCGATTGTTCTGACCTACCATGTTAACTTGGAGCTGTGGTAGTGCAGTGGTTGGAGCCGTTGCCTGACGATCTGGTGGTCATGTGTTTGAATCCCCACTGAGGCGGAGAATTTCTAACTACACCGGGTCTCTCAGGTCGGTCCAGCTTATAATGGGTACCAGGAAATGTCCTGAGAAGTAAAGAGGCTCAACGCTATATTGATGACATCACCCACCCAGTGCAGACTGGACTGTACAAATATGGGCCTAGCACCACATGCGCAATAATCTTCAAGGCGTATATAAATAAGGATACTGCTTGTTAACTACTAGGTCACAGATCTTATCCATTGACATAATTAAGCACTTAAAGCTTTGATATCTTTATTAATACAGTAAAAGACATGTTTACATGCCCTGATGCATATTGGGTATATGGCGTGAGTCCCAACCAACACTCAACGGTTGATGTTGTCAATGTCACTGCTTGCCACGTTTATTTCCCAGGACATTTTCTGGCCGCCCTTGATTTACAAGGACACGTAAGTGAAGCAAAGAATAGCAGTAGTGTAACCTACCATGCACGTATTAACAGGCCAATAAGGAGGGTTGGTGTGGGACTGGCTTACTCATCCGTTAGAACACTGCAATTGCAAAACCCAACTCAGCATGAACAAGTCTACAAAGAGCTGTCTATAAGCTGGCCGAGAGCTTATGCAGTAAAAAAGAAAAGAAAAGAAAAAATTTATGACCCTTAAGATATATTAGGCATGTGAGTATAGAGTTCTAGACCATGTATCTGTAGGCCTATCGTCACTCCATGTGCAGTGCCGAATAAGCATGGACGGTCATGTTTCGCCATCTCACATTATCATCAGAGTCGTGGATCAACTACTCCATGTTCTTGTGGTCAAGCCATCGAGATATTTACTTCTCTGTCTTTCCCTTGCTCTTTTCCACTCAATCTTGCCAGTTGTAACCATGTTCTGCGGTTTATTTCTTCTCATAACGTGCCCAAAAAAATCTTGACAGTCTACGTCTAATTTCTCTAATCAGTTTATGATTTTCATTTGTTTCTTATATGACTTGCTCATTGGTTTTTCTAGCCATCCTTGGTATCCGTTGTATTTTCCTCAGAAACCACATTTCCACTGCCATTAGACATTTTCAGCTTGTCTGCTTATTCTCCACGTTTCACATCCATGCAAAAGTATAGGTTCTATGTAGCATGTCAACATCTTTTTCTCATCGCAATTGACATCCTTTTATTCGTCAGTATGTTTCCATCTTGTAAACTATATATAGCATTAATATACGTACGTTTAGTATTTATTGGCTAACACCAATATAAATATACTTATATGTAGAGTGTAAATAAATGGTGTTGGCAAAGCTCTTTTACCACATTCAAGATGAAACATCTCTGTTCTGTACTGTCACATTCACAATAAATGGTCATTCTGTTGTTCTGTACGACATTTTTCTTTTTATGATATTCCATTTATTTATCTGTCGTGCTCCTGCTATTTTCCCATCTAGTTTGCTAGTTGGCACTAAGTTTTGAAGTTTCATTTCTCGCCATAGCGTTAAAAAATCGTGACTGTTATCAGTTATCAGTTATCAGTTGGGGTATCTTCATTGCACTCCGGACATGTCCATAGGTGCTCAGATCCTCCCCCCAGCATATGCATCAGCGTCCGGTGGCTAATAGTGACAGTTCTGTGTTGGTTGACGAGGCGCTTTGTTTTCCCGATGTACCTCTCGCGTCTGGCTGTGCCGATTCTTACTCCCAAGTCTTTCATCCTGGACAGCGATGTGGAATCACTGACGTCAAAGTGCTCTGTTCTCGCCATATCTTTGATGACGTTAATAACATCGGCACGATCCATGGGCTGGCCATCTACAGGGGGTGCAGAGCCAGCCAGTTTGTCAGATCGTTCATTTCCCTCGACTCCCGCATGTCCCGGGACGAAGATGAAGGTGACTTTACGGACAATAGACTTCCGCAGCGACTCAGTCCACTGTCTACGTACAGATCCAGCTTCGATCTTCTGAATCATGCTCATTGAATCACTTAGTACACACACGTTGGTATAATGCTGTGATTCCAGCCATATGAAAGCCTGTGTAACTGCCATCACCTCCATCGTCATGCTGCTCGTGGTCATAGAGTGGGCACCACTGGATTCTTGAACGGTTCGGCCCGCTGAACGGGCTGTAAATGCCCACGCACTTCTCTGCTGCTTTACAACAGATCCATCTGTATAGATGAGCACTTCGGGGCTATCTGAGTGTTCATAGATGAGCGCGTTAACCTCTGCATTAACAGCGGCAGGGTTCTGCTCTCTGCACCGTCTGTCGAGTGTGATAATGCAGGAGAAAGTGCACTTAAAAGCTGGAGGCACCGGCACCCATTCCTTGCCGGGGTTGATACTGGTAAGACTGCAGACCTGTCTGACGACATCTTCCACCCGACCCATCCATGATTTGCCCCTCTTTAGCCTGTCACCCTTTTCTCTGAATATAGCGTCATGCAGAGGGTGCTGCTCATCTGCACTTATTTTTAAGTATAAACGAGCTCTCCAGATCTTGATCCTGTGTTCCATTGTCGGGAAGTCAAGGAGGTATCTCATTGCTACACAGCTGGTGTCTCTCGTGCAGCCCAAAATGATGCGCATGGCTTCGTTTTGTACCTTTTCAAGTCTTCCAATCTGTGTAGGGCTGACAGTGAGGATGGCCAGGGCATACTCGATGCGTGAAAGCACAAGTCCTTGGAACAGAAGTATTAGCAGTCTTTGCTCGATATTGGCAGTCGCCATGACTCTCATTGCTGACAAACCTTATCGAGCCTTCCTTATGACATAATCGATATGATCTCTGAAGGACAGGCTACGATCAAGCCTCACGCCAAGATATATCATTGACTGGGTTCTACTCATAATGCTCCCATCCATTCTTACTGCCGGCAGGTCTGTTTTCACAATATGGTTGTTTAGGGAGAACCATGTAACCGATGCCTTTGCAGGGTTGACAAGGGCCTCGGCATCAGCACACCATGAGGAAATTCGATCTAGTTCGCCCAGCATATCATTGGCAACCGCCTGTCTATCTCGACCCTGTCGATACACGATGATAGTCGTCAACGAATGACAGAGTCCTACCCCTCCCGTCCAACTGCTTGTTCAGTGATTGGCACCGTATACACGTTGAATAGTACTGGTGACAGTGGTGAACCCTGCGGCAAGTCCTGGACATACTGTCTCATGTCTCTCATCAGCTTGCTGATTTTCATCTGCTTCTTGAAGGATTGCCTCATTTGTTTTTGTGTACATGAATTGTATTCTTTGCATTTTCTTCATGCGTATAATAGTAAACACTGCATAGCATCACTTTTCTCACATCTCTTGTTCTCACTAAATCGATAGGTTATTTTGTTTTCTATTAGTGCGTATGTTTTCCATACTTTTGCCATGATGATTCCTTTTTTTCTAATCTCTAAAAAGGATTCTCCCATCCAATGTTAAGGATGTCCCAAGATAAATGAAATGGCTCACCTGTTTCAGACTTGTACCATTTACTTGGACGGTGCTTAGTTTTATTTATTTCTTCTTGGAGATGACCATCATTTCTTTTTCTTACGATTTATATAATAAACCTAGTTGCCTACAGTGTACAATAACAGCACCAATAACACGTTGAAGATATTTGTCTTTGCTTGCCTTCAATACTGTACGTCGTCATAATATCATCATCATCATCATCATCATCATCATCATCATCATCATCATCATCATCATCATGTAGCAGATCCTTTACAGAACATCGCTCCCATTATACCACGCCAAAAAGGTTCTTGATTCTTTGTCAGGTTCCGGCCTCATGTACTCTCACGCCCAAAGTGTCAACAATATCCTTTGCTCATCTTCTTGCTGGTCGACGCCTAGTATTTCTTCCAGAAACTGTGCCTTCCGTCACTGTTCTGTCCAACCACTGTGATATCTACTATGACCAAATTCGTTTAAATTCCAAGACATAATGCTGTTTATGAACCAGTTTTCTTTAATGTTCAGTTCTTGTAGAATATCAGTGTTTTCTTCTTCTTCTTTGTACACAATATTCTAAGAACTATTCTGTAACATTTAAGAACTAAAACTCCGATTTTCTTATTGTTGTAAAAATATAAGTAAAAAGCGCAACTCCGACGTAAAAATATAGCGAAATAACAGCAAAATACGTCTCTTGGAGAGTATTTTCCTGGGTGACACCTCACTTTAAGTGGGGGAATCAAACATCTGTTTCGAAAACAAAGTAAAACAAAAATAATGGAGGACCTGATAAAGAAGTTAATATAAGAATACAACAGTCAAGAGGAGCTTTTATAACACTATAAAATTTGTGGAAGTCAAAGGAAGTTAAACCTAGCACCAAGCGTAGACTTTTTAAATTCCAATGTTAAATCGAACCTCTTTATTGGCTGATATCTCTTATATTTTCATAAGGCTTTCTGTTTTGCTATCTATGGCTGATATATCTTATATTTGTCATAAGTCTTTCTTTTTTGCTATCTAAGGAATTGGTAAAAGAATACCTTTTCCTCCTGATGCCTGTCGTGAGTTTTTTGGTCTCTTTCAAAGTAATTACCCATGTTGACTGTTGGTGGTATTTTGAATTTTGAACATTCTTTTGTATGACCATTTTTCTGTAGCAATAACTAATCTTCATGCTTGTTACGAATGGTCCTTGATTAACAGTCATATGGTTGGTGCTGTATTACAATAAATAGGTACAATAAACAAGATCACAAAACAAGTGAGATTTGTACATAAACATATTTACTCTTCCATCACAGCACTTTTTTTTAATTTTCAAGTTTTCCCACAGTTTGTTTCTATCTACTCTATCACATGCCTTTTCATAGTCGACAAAGGCTAAGTATAGTATTTCGATAAATTCTACTGATTTTTCTATCACTTGTCTGAGCTGTGGCGAAAATGGCATCTGTGCATCCTTTGTTTTTTTTTTTTCCTAAATCCGAGTTACGTTTCGCCTAGGAGAGGTTCTGTTGTAGGTCATAGGCTTTTCTCGAGAATTTCGCAAACCGTGTTTCCATTATGACTCAAAATGGAAATGCCTCTGTATTTAGTCTCTTTTGCTGCCTTCGTATTTCCAAACTAGGAAGATTATGGACATTGTTTAATCAAATTGAGTAATGTAATAATAGTTTGGGGCATGATTTCTTAAAAGAATATTTGATATGAATGACTGATAAACATATGGTCAGTTTCATTATATGAAATAAAATATATTAATGAGTGATACATTATTTAAATTAATATTTAAAACAGAAAAGTATATAGTATATCATTAAAGCTGCATAGTAAAAGTAAAGCAAAGGGTCCTTTATAGACACTTTGAGGCGCATTGGGCATACATCTCTAGCCCCTGTTTTATCAACCAATCAGCAATCGACGGGTAATGGGGTCAATACAACAATGGTCATCTTTACTTCTGTAGACATATCTTGGTACCTATTGAAAGCTGGATAGATATGGGACCCCGGTGAAGTTCTTAGACTTCTGCCTCGATACGAATTCGAACATGTGGCCACCAGGCTGATGGGCAAGCATGGTAGCCACTGTACAACCGAGGCTTCCAAGCTACTTAGGCATTCGTGAAATGATCTGCATATGCATATTAGTGCCCGCCTGAATGGCATTATTTTAATGCTATTATAGTTAATGCATTAAACTTCATTATTGTTGTCGTTGATGATCAACAAAACTGCTAAGTAGTCAACTCTTGGCAGCTCACTATCAATCTTATGAAGGCGCAGATGTTTCAGGAACCCAGTGAGTTTGTATCTGTTGGAGACATCTGTGGTAGCTCTTCACTTATGCTTGAAAGTGCAGGCTATTTGAGAAGAAGGCGGTCAGTTGTTTCATTATGTGAGAACAATGCCTGCACTGTTGTGCATGTTGGGGATTGATACTGTTTAGATCAGTGTTTCCCAACGTGGGGCCCACGCCCCACAGGGAAATTCGATTGTTAAGGGGGGCAATTCGAAAATGGAAGAAATCAGCTGGATATAACAAAACGGGGAGACTTGAGACTGAAGTTAACTAAATTAGAACCTGACGTAAGATCTCTTTGCAGCAAGCATCAAGCGCAAGGATCTCACTAAATTTAAATAATAAATAATTACTAATAATTAATATAATATAAAAAAATCTTTCATTAAAATTATTTTGTACTTGAATTTCAGTTCTCCATTATATGTTTTGAAAATTTACTTACTGTCTTTGCTCAATAATTTCCTAGTGATTTCTTCCTAAAACCTATCAATCAAGTTTCTTTATAGTGAACATTTCAATTTTTGAGTATTAAACATAATGTATATGTTAGGGGGGGGGGGGGGGGGGACGCATAAGAATTCTAGAAAGGCTTAGGTGGCATAAAAAAGGTTGGGAAACACTGGTTTAGATGGTTACTGATTCCAGCACGCCTTTTCCGAAAATAGAAAATTCAGAAGTTGGTTATTTCTGCTAATGTCATGGATGTCTTATTTTATTAACATGTTCGCTCCGTTGTTCCCGTTGTGTTTGGATGACTTGTTCTTGATAGCGCTCGCAGTTGCGAATGACGACGACGACGCACGCAATGAAAAGATCAACGAGGAGAGCCAATCAAATCCATGAATTTATTTTATCTCATTAATCTGATGACCCTGAGAGCTATCAATATTTTAAAAAAAAAAAATAATATTGAAGCCAAACGAACCCTGAACTTTCACTCCATCATCCTTTAATAATAACAGATTTAGTAATTATCCTGAAGGTATTTAGTAATTACCGGTCTCCCTGGCCAAGGCGTTAACGACATTGGTCGTAATCCCGTATATCCACGTGGGGAAAACAGCAGCTGCGAGAATCGGCAGCGGTTCGCACCGCTCTGGTAACTTAGGGGGTATGTGAGCCGGTCGTTCAGAAAGCAATGACAAACTATGGCCTACTGAACGTAAAAACATGCCTAGTACATCAACAATAGCTGGAAGATGCTGGTGTTGACTGCAACGTCCTGTAAGGGATATGCAACAACAACAAAACTTAATAATTATAACAATTATGCCGTATCACATTAAATTTGATAAATATAATCACCTATTTTTTGTGGTAATTTTTATTACAAATAATTCCCGACATTTTAAAGTCAAAAGGAATGGAAAAGATAACAAGGCAAAGATACAGAAAAAGAAGACCATAAATGAGAACTTATTATATTCGCCAGTGACTTAATTAAGCACCAACCCAAATAACAGACCTGACAGACACATTAAGTGTGTGTGTGTGTGTGTGTGTGTGTGTGTGTGTGTGTGTGTATACGTGTGTGTGTGTGTGGGGGGGGGGGGTGGTGAGTTGCATATAGCCACAAATGTCACTAGTTTTAAAAGGGACATTTGAAAGCAATAACCATTTACATGCACACCATCCATCCATCCATCATGTGCCATGCCGGTAAGCGTGGGTAGTCATGTTCTGCCATCTCACTCGATCACCAGAGTCGTGGATCAGCTCAGTGTTTCTGTCTCGACCAAGCCACAAGGCCAAGCCATCCAGGTACTTGCTTTTAGGTCTTCCCCTTGGTCTGTTCCCCTGGATCTTACCAGTTGTCACCAAGTTTTCCAAATCATTTCTTCTCATAACATGCCCAAAACATGCACATCAGAAACAACATTTAAAAAAAATACGGTTATCTTACCTTCAAAAAATACTTTCATTTATTTCTTAATGCGTTTAACTAAATAAAAAATAATAAATATAGGTAGTGAAATATATGCATGTCATCTCAACTTGTTCCCTTTGTACCTTGCGGTGTCAAGGTGATGCAAAAACAGCGGGACAGTGCACGTTTATGGGCTTCACATATAGGCTTTCCCGTGCACTCTGTTCATCGTTTGCATATATACCATATACACTTAGTTAGTTAATTAGTTAGTCGAGGTTCCAACTTCACGGCAACGGGTCGTCCCCATTATGCTCCATTCCCGTGCCAGCGAATATCACACAAAATGCTCCCCACTGTCCAATGTGAAAAGTGGAATAGACAGGAGTCTCGGCAATCCAACAAGCCCGCACAGGTACATTGTGCATAATGCCGCCGTCAGAATGCCAACACAAAATTCATCCACACTCGCCACAGCCACAGTTCATCGTCGATGGACTAAGGACTCGGCAGTCATCAGAAAGACCCCATTAACCCGGGTTTTCTCACATGGCTCGATCTCAGGGTGACCCGCCGAAAGTGTCGCACAAAGCACGAACTCCGTAGCTTCAGCGCCGACTCCCAGGAATCTCCCGAAAAATGCACTCGTGAACCGAAAGGGCAAAACAGTCAATTCAGCAACCGCCGGTAGCCATTGTTCTGAAAATGCAGTTCACTGTACAGGACAGATGTAAAAGCATTCCACGCGAATTTCACAGCTCACGGTGTCGCCCACGCACTCACTCAGTAGCAGAGCGACGGAACCATACACTACCAGTCCAACATGACGAAATTGCGATTGTAAACCGTAGCCACAAGCATAAACACGACACAAGCCCCAACGGTTCAATGCCTAACCACCATGCTGGCGACCGGAAGTCCATATACACTATATATGTTTACGTGTAAATATAAACAATATGGGTTTATTTGTGTGTAGAAGGTGAAGATATAGTCTCGAAAAAGAAAGAAAAAAACAACAACTTCTCTCAATTGCCACGTTCAATTAAATATAATTCTTCTCGTGTATGTCATATTCACATTGTATCACGTTCACAGTTACAGAACATTGTTTCCTCTGTTCTCACATTTTTACCTGTCTCTCGCGTTCTCCTGCCCTCTATTCAGTTAGTTGCATGTCCTTTGTATGACTTGCAGTTCCCTCTGTTCTCACATTGTTACCTGCCTCGTGCCCTCTATTCAGTTAGTTGCATGTCCTCTGTATGACTCGCAATCAATAGCATTATTTATTGGTTGTTTGTGATTTACTAGGCAATTTTACCTTCAGTAGTTTGCCATTACCGGCTTCGTGGCGAAAGAGTTACGGACGTAGTTCGTAATCCCGCATACCCGCGTTCGAAACACAGCTGCGGGCGATTTGGCAGCAGATCGCCTTTCGTTGTTATTTTTTTAACGAAATGGTATGGGTGCCAGTCGTTCAGAAAGCAATGGCAAACTACTGAACGTAAACTTGCCAAGAGATCACAACAGCAAACAAATTCTGGTGTTGACTGCTACGTCTTGTAAAGGATATGCAGCTAACTTTAGTTTACCATTGCTTTCTGAATGGACGATGTTCATACCATTGTGAAAATTACGTCAAAGCGAGCTGCTCCTAAATCGATTTCTGCTAACTTCGAACCGGGTGGTTGGTATTATGAAACCGTGGACACCACCAGCAAGCCACAGACATTTCAATTGCATTCTTTGTATTTTCTGTCAGATCACTAAACCACGTTTCCTTCTGTCACTACCCAGTCGTATCAATATCTAAGTGATTTCTATCACATGTCTATAATCTTGATGACTTGTCACCATTACTGGAAACATCTGCTTTTTCGTGTATTGGACCGTCAATGTTACGTTCATCCTCCACTGGCTTGGGCGCTCTGAGACATTTCATAATGCTGCAAATAAATAAGTGCGAATCGGTAATTTAGAAATTTTAAAATGTGCACATGAATATACACGTGTGGGTGTGATTGATTGATTGATTGATTGATTTAGGAACCGACATCACAGCATTCAGGACATTCCCATAAGCGCTCCGTCCCCATCCTCAGCAGCCAGCGAAGAGTTCCAACACTAATAGTTCCAGTAGCAATCTGATTATATGTCCGTATCGCCTTTCCTCCGAGCGCCGAGCGTCGGCCAGATCCCCTCGTCACACCTCGTTGTCTCATTCTTACCAGACCATGGTGCTCCATCTGCTCCTCCGAGGTGTACACTGTGCTCCCACAAGGCCGCAACCACGTCTGCCTTGTCATGCATCAATACTCCACCAAATTTTGCAGAGCCAGCCAATCTGTCCGCCTGTTCATTCCCCAGCACACCGGCATGCCCAGGAGAAAAGATCCAGGTGATGCTTACTACCCGTGAAAGCGTGTGGGTGTGAAAGCATTCGTATGTGTATGAGGTGTGTGTGTGTGTGTGCGTGCGCGCGCGTGCGATAGAGAGAGAGAGAGAGAGAGAGAGAGAGAGAGAGAGAGAGAGAGAGAGAGAGAGAGAGAGAGAGAGAGATTAAATACACACTATGTAGTAGTGAATAAAATGTTTTCTAAAATGAGTTATACCAGTAATAGAAGAAATATTCATCGCAGAGTTTTAAAACATTTGATGAGACATTAACTAATTAGGTGTCAAGGGATAATGAATTGTCTTATTCAGACTTCCCGTAATTGCCTTGGGCTTGTAAATCAAACTATAGTTAAAATATCAATACATTATATTTCCCTATACAGCCTCATTTAATGGTATCACGAATAATACAACATACCTGATACCATATTAACTTTCAAGTCACAAGTACTTCAGAAGTTTGAGACGGTTTGCCTGATAGCGAGGGACACAGGTAATATGAAAAGCTAAACCTCACGCAAAATCAGTTCAGCGCACTCAATATCAGTAACAACTATTAGTAGCTGTATCACGCCTGAAGTTCAAAGCGAGAGAACGCACGCACGCAGCACGCACGCACGTACACACACACACACACACACACACACACACACACACACACACACACACACACACACACAAACACACACACACAGGCACACACACAATGTAGACACTACTGTAGAAGGTGAATTTAATCATATAAATATGTGCCGTGCAATTACTAATAAAGAATGTCATACCAGGATCAGGGAGGATGACATTAAACCAAGAAAACCTTCAAAGGGACTCAGATGTCATTACAAGAACTGTCATGCAGTGAATTCCAGAGGGAGAACATCACAAGATCAATCTGAAATGAGCTTGCAGTGGACCACGCTTCTTTTTACCATTAGTTTAAAATGAATTTAGGTAATCTTTAGACAAATCGTGAGGCACTTTAATGGCTAGTGGTTTACTCATAACTAACAGCAGTCATCGTCGTCATGTGCCTTGCAAAATTGTTGTTAATGTCTCTTCACAGTTCTCTATTCTTGGTGTTCTAGGTCAAGTCTATTAACGGCATTCCTCCTTACCATCGTCTTAGAGCATCAAGCATTCTTTCCGGTCTGTCTCTGCCTCGTATACAGCTGATCTTTCCAGTCGTCACGATGGTCCCCGATGCCTTTATTTTCATTATACGGTCAAAGGACACTGTTTATCTCTAATAATTTTATATACTGTTCTACTCGCTCACATCAGCCTCTTCCAGGCAATTATTGTTAGTTACTCTGGCCGTCCAAGGTATTTGCCACATTCGTCTAAAAATGTCCGCTGCCTCCAATCGCTTCCTAATTTGTTCATTCTCATTCCAAGATTCACTGATTGCTATATAAAGCAAAACAGGTTCAACATAATATTCCAGTACCCCTTTCTAGCTTTCAAAGAAAAGAACATTGATTGTGTTGGCAGTGAGCATAACACTGTGTCATCTTACCCAAGAAATATGGTGTAGAGAAGACACATTCCAGCAATGACCATGAATGTGGCACCTTTAAATGTGTCTATAGTAGCATTGTAGATGAGTATGTAGACAGTAGATGATGCCATGCCTGCCACGGCTTCTGTACAAGCCATGCTGGAGAACAGTGCCCCTGAAAATAGTTGCAAGATGTCATGGAATTTTGGAAAGATAAATTAATTGTTACATGTCGGTATTAAGCTTTAGGTTATCTCTGTGATCTTTGCTACTGTCTAATAAAGACAAATTTTAGAATAGTAAACTACACTATTTCACGCCTTGAGACATATTGGGTATATGATGAGTTGTAGCCCAAATGGTAGGCGATGGGTGAACTATTCAATATCACACCGACTTCCTCTACTTCTTTGGATATTTCCTGGTACCTATCTCAGGCCTGGGTTGATATGGAACACTGGTACATTTTTTTCTTCATCTCC